>JABWTJ010001043.1:0-153806 GCA_016801875.1 Solanum sitiens | reverse complement strand
CGTAGATCATTCGAGGGGGTTCTCTTGCGTTGTTTGGGAGAAGAAGAAGCAAATCAAGCTATGCAAGAAGCACATTCTGGACTTTGTGGATCGCATCAATCAAGGCCAATGTTGCATTTTCATTTAAAAAGAATGGGGTATATGATCGAAGATGTCAAGCCTTCCAATTTCATGCAAACTTTATGCACCAACTTCCCGATGTACTACATCCGACTGTAGCTTCTTGGCCATTTGATGCTTGGGGGTTAGACATAGTTGGACCACTACCGAAATCTTCTGGCAGCTACTTGTACATCCCTGCTGCGATAGATTACTTCTCAAAATGGGCTGAGGCTGTAGCTCTCAAAGAAGTAAAAAAGGAAAATGTTGCAAACTTCTTGAAGTTGAATATCATCTATCGTTTTGGCATTCCTAGTTATATACTACCGAATAATGGAAAGCCGTTTGCCAATAAATTGATGGATAAGATCTGTGACCTTTTTGGCTTCAAGCAACATAATTCTTCAATGTATTATGCAGCTACAAATGGTCTAGCTGAAGCATTTAGCAAGAACCTGTGCAAGTTGTTAAAGAAGGTCGTCTCCAAATCTAAAAGAGATTGGTATGATAGAATGGAAGAAGCTCTTTGGGCATACCGGACGACTCATCAAACGCCAACTCAAGCAACTCCTTATTCTATTGTTCTTGGAACAGAAACAGTCCTTCCACTTGAATGACAAATACCGTCATTGAGGCTTGTCATCCAAGAGGGACTTACTGAAGAAGATAATGCTCGTCTGCGCCTTGAAGAGTTAGAAGCTCTCGATGAGAAAAGGTTGGAAGCTCAACAAAGTCTTGAATGCTATCAAGCTCGTCTTTCTCGTGCTTTCAATAAAAGGTTCTCCTAAAGTCCTTCCAAGTTGGTGATCAAGTTCTTGCAGTTAGAACGCCAATTATCATATCTCACAAATCCAAAAGAAAGTTCACCTCAAAATGGGATGGACCATACGTCATTCAAGAAGTCTATTCAAGCGGAGCTTACAAACTTGTGGTTGCAGACGGCTTGCGGATTGGTCCCATCTATGGAAAATTCTTGAAGAAGTACTATCCTTGAAGCGGTGTCATACTCCTGGACCGCAAGAGTATAAACTGTGTACGGCTCCAAAAAAAAATGTCCGCTAGGTTGAAAATCTCGCAAGAGGCGGCCTAGGCAAAAGTTAGGACGTAAAAAAAATTAAAGCTCGCTTTCTAAACAACATTATGACTTGATCCTCTTCACTGAGGTACGTAGTCAGCTTAGAGTATTTTTACTCTACGTTCAGTCATAAGAAGGAAAAAAAATATAACGTCGCCATGTGAACATCATGTTGATTCTTTCAAATGAAGAGTTAAGCACCCAGATTTTGAGCCGACTTTGAAGACAAATCTGAATTAATTCGTAATTCCTATGGATGTGATTTTTGTACAGACTGAAGATCTTGAAGTTATATTTCCAACAAAAAAATAAACTCATTATTCCGATGCTCTTACTCCACGTTATGAATTTACATCCACATGTGCGCAAAGTTGAAGAAAGCTGAAAAAATTAACATTTTGTTGCAATCCTCATATGAACGCTAGCTTATGGTGTCTTTTTTCCAATAAAGAAATGGGGATCGTGCAAAAAAACAATCAAAATTCAAAGTTCAAGACGAGGAGCTTCTTATTGAAATATTAGTCACTATTTTATTGCTTTAAAAGTGAAAAAAAGGAACCATTACACCATAATGAGTGAATTGGAAATTCTAAGCAACTAAAAAAAATAAATCCAACAACGGAAAAAGTTTGAAGCTTATGATTTCTTGGCGTCTTTTCTCGATCGCCTTTTATAGCTTAGATAATCTCTCAACTTCATCGTTAGACCTCACATTATTTGCCTCCACATCTGCTAGAGTTGCTTGAAGTTTCTCCATGGATCTATCTAACTTTTCATGTGCCAGCTTTGCACCATCGAGACGGTGTTGCACATCAGAGAGGGCCTTTTCATGTGATTCATTAGTCATTTTTTATGATCTTAAAGTATCATACTCCGCGTACGACTTGAGGAAATTCTCTAAATGATCCTCCAAAGAAGAGGCACCAAGGGTGGTTCGTTATCAAAGCTAACACTACAAAAGAAGTGTCAAGTGTGGTTCGTCGTTGAAGTTGCAACTAAAAAAAAATACTTCATGTGTGGTTCTTCATCAAAGTCACAATTCTTAAAGAATATGCGCGACACCGCAATTGTAGTAGAAGATATACTAAGAATGGTTCATCGCTAAAGTCGCAATTACAAAAGAAAAGGCACCTAGTGGTTCATCATCAAAGTTGAAGCTACAAAAGAAGATATATCAAATGTGGTTCGTCGACAAAGCCGCTCATCGCTAAAGTCGCAAGTGGAAAAGAAAAGGAACCAAATGTGGTTCATCATCAAAGTTGAAGCTACAAAAGAAGAGATATCAAGTGTGGTTCTTCGTCAAAGCCGCAACTGCAAAAATAAAATAATATATATATATATATATATATAATATGTGTGATTTGTCATCAAAGACACCACTCTAAAAGAAAATGATCCACATATGATTCGTCATCAAAGACGCAATTGTAGAATAAGATAGAATAAGATGTACTAAAAGTGGTTCGTCGCTAAAGCCGCAATTGTAAAAGAAGAGGCACAAAGTGTGGTTCGTGATCAAAGTTGAAACTACAAACGAAGATGCATCAAGTGGTTCCTCGCCAATTATGGACTATACTTCATTTTTTTGGATATGATACTGAGACCCTTTGCAGTCCATCGCAAACTTAAAAAAAAATGAAAAGTGATGTATCTCACGGTGCCAATTGCACGAAACTTCAAATCGGCATGGTGAAAATTATGGCATATGCTCTCGCACTCGTCATGATAAATGATGTCTCTCACGATGCCAATTGCATAAAACTTTGAATCAGCGTGGTGAAAATTATGGCATATGTTATCGCACTCGTCATGATGAATGATGTGTCTCACGGTGCCAATTGCACGAAGCTTCAAATTGGCTTGGTGAAAATTATGGCATATGCTCACACGCTCGTCATGATGAATGATGTGTCTCACGGTGCCAATTGCATGAAACTTCAAATCGGTATGATGAAAATTATGGTATATTCTCTCGCGCTTGTCATGATGAATATGGTCTTTTTGACTTAAGAGTTTATGTTGTCTCTCCATGTAGATGATAAAAAAAGAATTCTCAATCAATACAAAAATTAATATGCGGCTCTTCGGTAAAGATGTAGAGAAGTAAACTCATGAATATTTAAGAGTCTAGTTTCTATAGGATCAAGTCTCTCTCCATTCGAACTGTACTACGCCAAGATACAAACGTTTTGGTAAGACTCTACAAATCTGCAAAACGATAACGACAGAATTGAAGACCAACGTCGAAAATTAATTTTCATCAATTCATGAAGAGTTTTACCTTTATTTTTGGATATGTTGTGGACTTTGATGTCTAGTTTCTATAGAAATAAGTCGCTTGTCATTCGAAATCTCCTATACCAAGATAAAGACGTTTTGGTGGAACTGGATATAGCTATACAAAAAAAAGACAGATCTGATAGCAAACTTCAAAAATCAATTAGCCCCAATTCTGAATGGTTTTGGTTTTGAATTTTGGATATGTCTTAGATCTCTGAGTCTAGTTTCTGGAACATCAAACGGATCATGATTTCGATATTTCTACAACAAGTTATGAACTTTCTACCGCAGGTGTGCTGTGCTGAAAAAAAGTGACGAATATAGTTTTGTGTGCCTCAAATTGACAATCAATCCTTGTAAGAGCATGCGTATTTATAGAAATCAAAGTACATAAATTGTGTTCCTACAAATTATGGAAAATTATGAAGATGGAAAGTTTATTTCCTACAAATTATGACAATTATGGTAAATTTCCATAAGAATTAAATTATTGAAATTTTTCATGGGAATCAAATTATGGAAATTCCATAGAAACCAAATTATGGTAAGTTTTCATAAGAATTAAATATATGAAAATTTTCCATGGAAATCAAATTATGGAAATTCCACAGAAACCAAATTATGGTAAATTTTCATAAGAATTAAATTATGAAAATTCCATAGAAACCAAATTATGGTAAAATTTTCTCGGAAGATACAAAAAAAATATGCCCGAATGAGAATAGACTCGTGTCATGAGAATTTGAATTTCTTGCGTTCTATTCAACTGAAAGCCTAAAATTTTCATCGAAACCACAAAGTCTCTATCACCAAGTCAAGCTTGTGGACGCAATACTTGCACATTGAATTGGTTGTCATTTCATAGTTGATAATGATACGCTCAAACTTACTTCTCAAATAAGAAGTAAAGCGGTCGTATCAAGTAAAGAATCCAACTAAAGAGGTTGGGGTCGATCCCACGAGGAAAATGGTTTAGACTTAACTTTATTCTATTATTACTTCTATTTAGTCAATTATTTTCCGAAAACAAATAACTAAAGGGTTTTTTTTGATTAATAAAGGCAATTAACTAAATTAAAGTAATCAACTAACAGGTTCAAGTATTGAAGTTTAATCAAGTGATGAGAGTAACTAGGGCTTAAGTGTTTCCCACAGGCTCCTAACTCGGTAATTCTAACTATAACAATTCTTTCCTAATATCTTGCATGCAAAGTGATAAGTTAGGTATCTCTATATCCTTGGTCCGGCATCTAGAGAATTTCACTCCGCACCTTGGTCCGGCTACGTGTGTTGCTTTATTAAACCTTATCTTTACCTCATATTAAGCATCGTAATCAATATTTGACTAAGTTGTTACTACGTACCAACCGACACTAGCCTATTAGATAGTATACACTAAATCTACGTTGATAATTCTTTTCCTATTATCTACCTCCTTGGTCCGGCAAGTAGCATTAAGGCGAGTTCTAACGTTGGCCATCTGTTAAAAAGACTTCTAAACGAAAGAATTATCAATACATGCAATACAATATTTGAGAATTATTATTTTAGCTAGATCTTACCTTGTTATTTACCCATGGTTCCCACAACCCTAGTTATGGAGTTTAGTTACCCATGGTCATAATCACACAATTCATATTAATAATATAAGAATTCATGCACTTACTTTAATGAGAATAAATAAAATCCAGAAATTCACTTGATTAATCCACAAGAACACCAACAATCGATTTCGGAAAAAGTATATCCAATACCAAAATCAATAGTTCAATACTTAAACAAGAGAACTAAAAAAAATATCCAAAAGTCTAACCCCAAAAACGAGGTTTTTAGGACTATTTATAATAAAATAAAACCTAACAACAGAAGGAATCTAATTAAGGAAAATCTGTCCAAAACGCGTCTGAGACGACGGCCCATGTGACGGACCGTCGTGGCCTCCGTCGCTCCATACTTAGACTCTAATCTTTTCTGTTTCCTTCATCAACTCTGTTACCCTCGACGGACAGGTCTGACGGACCATTTCAAGCACGACGGTCCGTCGAGGGGTTTCGTTCCACAATACTTAGAAACTTCTTGGAATTGGGTACTGGACTACTCTCTGACAATCACGACGAACAAGCAGGACGGACCATCGTGGCGATGACGGTCCGTCGTGAGGATTCCGTAGTCCCACACTTAGTCAGACTTCCCCATCTTCCTTCAGCAGCTACTCTCTTCTCACTACGGTGCCACCTACAGACCGTCACAGTCGCGACGGACCGTCGTGAGCTCTGTAGGTGGTCACTTCTGCAATTTCTGCTCAAAACCTCCGCGTTCTCCTTTGGACAGATTTCCTGCAAATAAAGAGAAACCTACATCAAAAATCAATACAAAAAGTCTTTGGACACTCACTAAACTTAAGGAAAAAGCATTTAAAGTACCGTAAAACTACGGTACATCAACACCCTCAACTTAAATTCGTTGTTTGTCCTCAAGCGACGCACTATGACTCACTACAAAATCTTTGTACAAGAGTATCAATATTTTATTTTTCGCAATCATTTGGCTATCAATCCCGATCATTCTCATTATGTTCATGCATGCTATCACTATTAGGCTTGAATTATGTGGATCAGACCATGACACAGACTCACTACGCACTGACACCTATCCTCTTCAATTTCTCACCAAGGTGCTAATTTTTCCGGTATTGCAACTAGTGTCCTCACTTCAAAATAACATCCTCATTTTTCACACAATGATTTCAGTTTGAGTATAAGGATTACTTTTCAACACTCGCTCTCAGAACAACTTCACAACTCATTTATACATATTGCCATAAGCTTGCCCTTATTTTCACTGCTTTAAGTTCGCCATAACAACTCTTAGGATCACGATAGGACTTTCTTAGCTTGTAACATAGGCTCAGGGTCAGGTAGGGTATATTTAGGTATACTTTAGTGACTTGTTGCCCTCCTTGACATATCAGCTAAGCGTACCACCTTTTTATCATTTTATTTCGCCCTATTTCTCAATTTTCTTTCACCTTGCTATTTTCCCTTTCTTCTCCTTCTGTGTAAGTGACTCTTCTCTTTTCTTGTGTTTATTTTATTTTTATTATTATTATTTTTTGTTTTTTAAAGAAATCAGCTTTGTTTTGTTCTTTCTTCCTCTTTATTCTTTCAACCCCACTTTCCGGAGTATTCCTTATAACAGCCACCCTCAACTCATGATTTTGCCATGAGTCAAGGTTCACAATACCCATGGTTGGGTCAGGGCCACGACAAGGTTGCTTTCTGCATTAGCCACCCTCAACTTATGCTTTTGGCATAAACTGAGGTGCACATGTCCAAGGAGGGACCAGGGCCAACACATTGTTCCCAGAGAAGATCAGTTGGGGTGAAAAAGAAAGATCTATTTTAAGCTCAATTCATTTGGATCAAAAAGGGATTAACTTCATTTGGTTTTCTGTTATTTTTTTGGCTCAAGATTGACTATTTCGAACAAGGGCCTATGATCCTTTCCTAATTGTTTATTACGGCTTACTTTTAGCAGGACTAACCAGGCAAGTTCTAGCTCAGTACCAATGGTGGACCATTCGACTTTTCCTCACACTCACTTGACATCTCATTACTCTACCAGATTATCAGACACCTAGTTCGAATCTTAGATTTAGGGTCATGCAGTAGTGTATCTCTATGTCATGCTTAGAGCCACACATTTATCAATTACTATGCCTAGTCATGCATCATTTTCATTACATCAGGATATCATTTCTGTTTTAGCCATCATGCTTCAGAGTTATACTATGTACACAAGATATAAACATGCCGGTTCAACAATAAAAGTAATCAGTCTCTTGGGGAAAAAGAACATAGGCAAGAAAACCCCAAGAGAGGATCGTGAATTGGGATACTCAGACTTCACCTTAACATTCACTTTCCATTTACCCCACCCCCAACAAAAAAAATATGCAATTGTCCCCAATGCATAAAATAATCTAAAATAATCGAGTGGTAGGTAAAGCAAACCAGAGGCGCAAAGCACCGGCGATCAACAAGCAGGTGGGTCCAGTGTCCCAAAATCCACTCTCTCTGTAGTCTGGACACCCTCAGTAGTGTCCTCAGCAGCAACATCACCATCAGTAGTGCCTCTCTCCTCCTCAACAACTCTGGAGCTAGACGCCCCAGCAGCCAACTCTATAGCCCTCAACGTACGGGCCTCCTCATCAGCAATCGAGGCTCTCATCGCAGCCTCCATCTCACGACGCTCCTTCTTTCTCGCCCTAGCCTCATCCTCCTCTCGACCCCTGCGCCTCTTGGCATGCTCTCGTGGGGGAGATGGTGGCACATCAGAAGTGGCGAATAAATTAGCCATCGCTGTTTCCTCAGCAGGCTCTGCAGAAGGGGCCTCAGACTAGGGCACCCTAGCCTCTAGAATCGTGTCTAGATCCGCTCTCAGACTCTCTACCATAGTATGAAGGATCGACACGTCCACCGGAGGGGCTGGCCGGGCTAGCACCCGCAACTCAAAAGCGTCCAAGTGCTGATGAACCTCCATAATCTTCCTATCCGTGTGCTGGGCCATCTTCCGCTCCATGCGCTCCTCCGCCTCAGCAATAGACCTCTGCATCCAAGGCTGGATGTGATGCAGAAGGGTGGCCATCTGAGCCTTGAGTTTTTGGACCCTAGCAAGTGGGACCAGAGTGGCGGAAGGAGCCGAGCGAGAGGAGCTCGGGGCTGTGCTACTACCCGGGATAGACTCGACCGGGGTAGTGTCAGTGGGCGCAAAAGTAGCCTGGGTAGCCGCCTGGGCATGCTCTACAGTGTCCGCCAGGTTCTCACCAAGCAGAGGCACCTCCGGGCGGGGCCCTCTGTGTGGAGCCAACTCATTAGCCTCATCAATATCAACATTGCCCTGCGGGGTCTTGAGCTGATCTATGTGCCAAATGGGCACACCTGTGAACCTGCATAAAGAAAACACCATGCACGGAAATGGGTAAGTAGTGGTGACCTTGAAGGCCCTCTCGTGCATGACCGCCTGTAGAAGCCAAGCGACGTCGACCTCAAACCCCGCTATCATCGCTGCCATCAGAACTGCGCGATCCCATGTAACTATATTATCTGCAGCAGTGGGGGAAAGGCAATGGCGGACTATCAACCATAAAAACTTGGCCGTGAAGGTCAAGTTAGCCTTCTTCATGGCTCCCTTCAGCTCTGTTACCCAGTCAGCAGCCTCTCCATCAACAGACAAGTGCTGGGCCATCCACCTCTTTGTGGTCTCTCTCAGCGCTGGCTCACGCAAGAACCGTCCATCTTTAATAAGTTGCCACCGGTAGTCGAACTCGGCAGTGAGAGGGGTTCTGGTGGCATCAACATCATCGGCGTATAGATACCGATGGCTGGCTGGCAAGGAGATGTCTACCCGCTTGCCGCGGACTCTGATGTGATCAAGTGGGGCCTGTTTGACGGGGGCAGCCCACCTATCAATCTAGGATCGGAGAGTCGCCACATAAGAGGCGTAGAAATCTCGGACCAACTCCTCACTGTATCGGCCCAAAGCACGAGCCGTCTAATATAGCCGGTGTCTGGTGAAGAGTGTATGGATATCCGGCATGGTGGGGAGACTCCCCGTAAGGACCCGCCTCTCCAGTGTAAGGGTCCGGGTTATGACGCCCTTATCATTCAGCATCTTGGCATCGGAGTACACCTGATACTGTCCCTCGACACACCACCGGTTGGGCTGGTCGGCAACCGGGGCGGACTCCAGTCGATGAAGCTGGAGTGGAATCAGTACTATTGGCCTCATCAGACGAGGTAGACTGTGAAGCTGTGGCGGGCGCAGAGGCTTCCGCAGACCCGAAGACCTCCTCCGACCAAGATACTCCCAAGGAGCCTGACGCTCCTTCGTCCTGTGCAGCTGACCCAGAAGGTGTGCCGGTCAGTGTGCGCTCCTCGTCAGACTGGGAGGCAGTGACTACGCCGGACGCCACCTTCTTGGGCGTGGCTCTGGTGGTGCGTGCAGGCCATGCAGGAGTGACAGTGCCTGGGGGCACGTACTCGGGGTCACGCTCATCATCAGAGCCAATGACCAGTCGGGCAGATACGGCGATAGACTTTGAACGCCATCGTGCATAAACTCGATCTTGCTTTGGTGCCATAAGTGTTAGTACCTGTAAAGAATAACAATTAGTACCAGTTGAAGCAAACAAGACATGCAAAGAAGAAAACAACAAATGTAAAACCAAAATTGGAATGGTATTGTTGTAGTGTTTGTGAAGCAAGACGGACCAAAGGACGGCCCGTCGTGAGTATGACGGACCGTCATGAATTACTTAACAATATTTTTGGAGACTCTCAGAAAGGAACTCTCTGACAGTCATGATGGTTAAGCAGGACGGACCGTCGTGGGTATGACGGTCCGTCGTAGAGGTCCGTCGTGGGAAACTTAGCAAAAGTTTGGAGACCCTTGGGAATAGGGTCTCTGACAACCATGACGGTTGTGCAGGTACGACGGTCCATCGTAAATGTCTGTCATTGGACACTTAGAGAAAATTTTGAGACCCTTAGGAGTGGGGTCTCTCACAACCGTGACGGTTGTGCAGGACGGACCGTCGAGGGTACGACGGTCCGTCGTAAATGTCCGTTAGTGGACACTTAGAGAAAATTTTGAGACCCTTAGGAGTAGGGTCTCTGACAACCATGACGATTGTGCAGGATGGACCGTCGAGGGTACGACGGTCCGTCGTAAATGTCCGTCAGTGGACACTTAGAGAAAAGTTTGAGACCCTTAGGAGTGGGGTCTCTAACAACCATGACGGTTGTGCAGGACGGACCGTCGAGGGTACGTTGGTCCATCGTAAAGGTCCGTCAGTGGACACTTGGAGAAAATAACTGGGGGATTGGTGGGATGGACCCCAAGACGGTCTGTAGTAGACACGACGGTCCGTCGACGGGGTCTCATTCTGTCTTTCAGTGATAGAACTGAGGATTCCTCAATGGTCCCCTAAAATTTCAATTAAAAAAACTACATATCAACCCACACTTTCTAACCCAAATACCCAGCAAACTAGCAATTCTAAGGCACTAATTTCTCGAGTTTTAACATGCCAATTTGGAGGATTATCAACCTAGGTCAGAACAAGATTCAGAAACATATTCCCTTCTTTTTGATGTAGTTAACACACCACCCACAACAATTTTACTATCTAAGGCACATAGGATGAACGGGGTGAGTTCTCTAGCAAGCAATAGGGGTCAAAATTCAAAGACCCAACATTCAGAAACGGGCTTGTAGTATGTGTAAACAATAATGAAATGTAAATGGGTTAGAGATCATAAACACATACCTGAGACTTGGAGAAGATGAAAACCGAGTGAGGCACACAACTATGAAGATCAGCAGAAGAACAGTAGACTCCGACCAACAGAATACTTTAAAGAAGCAGGGAGATTGGGAGAGGGAAGATTAGGGGAATTTGGGAAGGGATGGTGAATCAGGAGTTTGGGAAGAGAATAAGAGTGGTAGGGAGTTTAAAAGAGAGGAAATGGGAGAAATGAGGGAAAGAAACGGTTGAAATGAAGAGGTGGGAAGTTAAAAGGTTTAAGATCTTTTAATATTCGCCGGTCGAGTCGGGTCGGGTTTACGGGTATTGATGTGACGAGTCCCCGTCGACGGTCCATCACAGGTGTGACGGTCCGTCGTGGTTTCCGTCATGGGTGCCCTAATTTAAAAGAAATGGAAAAACTTACCTGGGCATGACGGATTTCTACGACGGTCCGTCGATGGATCCGTCAATGAGTGGTGCAGACCAATTTTCTGCACATTTTTCTGGTGATGTGCTACCTGCAAATTTAACACCCATTAATCTATTCTTTCTGTATTTATCTAGACACTTATTGGACACGGACCCTAAACTACGCTCTAGCCAACACTTCAAACAAAACGAAAAACAAAGAAAATGCAACTATTTCTAGAAAGTCATAAAAAAAACTGATACATATTGGGTTGCCTCCCAACCAGCGCTTGATTTAACGTCGCGGCACGACGGAGGACATTTGATTACTCAGACTTCATCAAGATGGTGTGCCTCTATCACTTCATTCGCCATTTCAGCATGCCCCAGATAGATTTTGATTCGTTGTCCGTTCACCTTAAACCGCACCCTCTTGTTTTCCAACTCAACCGCTCCGTGAGGGAATAGTTGGGGATCAAGTAAGGGCCAGTCCATTTGGACTTGAGTTTTCCCGGAAACAAGCGCAACCTAGAATTGAATAAAAGCACCAAATCCCCAACTATAAAATCGCATTTCTTAATCTTTTGATCGTGGTACTTCTTCATTTTTTCTTTGTAAAGGGCTGAACTTTCATAAGCTTTTAGGCAAAATTCATCGAGCTCATTCAACCCATTTAACCTCTGTTCTGCAGCTTCATTCCAATCCATTTTCAACTTCTTCATTGCCCACATGGCTTTGTGCTCTAATTCAACCGGTAAGTGACAAGCCTTTCCACATACAAGTTGGTATGGGGACATACCTATGGGAGTCTTGTATGCTGTCTGGTAGGCCCAAAGAGCGTCATAAAGCCTCCTTGACCAATCTATTCTACTAGCGTTCACCGTTTTCGACAAAATCTGCTTGATCTCCCTATTTGACACCTCAACTTGCCCACTAGTTTGAGGATGGTAAGGAGTGGCCACATTATGGAGAAACCATATTTCTCCAATAATCCCTTAAACAATTTGTTGCAAAAGTTTGATCCCCCATCACTAATAATCGCCCTTGGGGTACGAAATCGAGAAAATATATATTCTTTTTCAAGAACGCGGTGACACTCTTCCCTTCATTATTTGCGAGTGCGATAGCTTCCACCCATTTAGACACATAATCAACCGCTACTAGAATGTACTTCATCCCATGAGAACTCACAAAAGGGCCCATAAAGTCAATACCCCACACATCAAATAACTCAATCACAAGAATGGGATTTAAAGGAAGCTCTTGCTTTCTTGAAATGCGCCATCTCTTTGGCATCTATCACATGCTTTGGCAAACTCATGAGCATCTTGATGAATAGTTGGCCAATAGTAGCCACATTGTAAGATCTTGTGAGCGGTCCGGATACCACTATGATGTCCACCTACGGGTGAAGAATGGCATGCCTCCAAAACACTCAACATCTCAACTTCTGACACACAACGACGAATAAGCCCATCGGCACAACTCCTATACAAGTATGGTTCATCCCAAAAGAACTTTTTAACATCATGCATGAACTTTTTCCTTTGATGAAAGGACAAGTCCGGTGGGACAATATCGCTAGCCAGATAATTCGCAAAATCTGCGAACCATGGAATCAAGTCTTGAGAGGCGGCCAATACATGCTCATCGGGGAAAGTATCATCAATTTCAGTCTTATCTCCCAACTCTCTCATTGCTTCATCTTCTAAACGGGACAAGTGATCAGCGACTTAATTCTCGGTCCCTTTTCTATCTTTCACCTCAAAGTCAAATTCTTGCAATAGTAATACCCAATGAATCAACCTCGGTTCGCATCCTTCTTCGCCATCAAATATCTCAAAGAAGAATGATCAGTATGCACTATAACTCTAGTGCCTAGCAAATAAGAGCAAAATTTCTCGAAAGCAAAGACTACTGCAAGGAGCTCTTGCTCAGTCACTGTGTAGTTCTTTTGGGCTTCATTGAGGGCTTTACTTGTATAGTAAATGGGGTGAAGGATTTTGTACCTTCTTTGTCCCAATACCACACCAAGAGCAACCCCACTAGTATCGCACATCACCTCAAATGGACTGCTCCAATCCGGAGAAATAATGATGGGTGCAGACACCAACTTTTCTTTCAACTCACCGAATGCCTTAAGACAAGATTCATCAAAATAAAATTTACACTCTTTCTTAAGCAACTTGCACAAAGGATGCGCAATTTTTGAAAAATCCTTGATGAACCTCCGGTAAAAACCTGCATGCCCAAGAAAGCTTCTCACACCTTTTACAGAGATAGGTGGGGGAAGTCTCTCTATTACCTCGACTTTAGCTCGATCAACCTCTATGCCCTTCTCTGAAATGCGATGACCCAATACAATACCCTCTTTCACCATGAAGTGGCATTTTACCCAATTTAGTACTAAATTGCAGTCTTCACACCTCTTAAGAACCTCAGATAAATGACTCAAACACCTCTCAAAGGAGTCACCAACTACCGAAAAATCATCCATAAACACCTTAATAGTGTCCTCCACCATATCGGAGAATATCGACATCATACATCTCTGAAATGTGGCGGGTGCATTGCACAACCCAAACGGCGTTCTCTTGAAAGCAAAGGTCCCATATGGGCAAGTGAAGGTGGTTTTCTCTTGATATTCCGGCGCAATAGAAATCTGATTGTACCCCGAATAACCATCAAGAAAACAGTACCATCCTTTTCCGGCAAGTCTATCCAACATCTGATCCATGAAGGGCATAGGAAAATGGTCTTTTTCGGTCCATGCATTTAATTTCCGATAGTCCATAAACACCCTCCATCCAGTCACCGGTCTCATTGGAACAAGTTCATTTTTTTTATTGGGGACCACAGTCATTCCCCCTTTCTTAGATACACACTGAACAGGGCATACCCAACTACTATCAACGATTGGATATATTACTCCGGCATCCAACCACTTAATAATTTCCTTCTTCACTACCTCTTGCATAGGTGGATTTAAGCATCTCTGATGCTCAATACTTGGCTTATGATCGGGCATGAGTTGGATTTTATGAGAACAAATACCGGGAGGGATCCCAATAATATCCGCAATAGTCCACCCAATAGCTCTTTTGAACCTTTTTAACAGTTTCACCAAACTTTCAACTTATTGTACGTTCAGATCTGATGCAATGATTACCGGCAAAATGTCACCATTTCCTAAGAATTCATACCTCAGATGAGGTGGAGAGCTTTTAGTTCTAATTTTGGAGCCTCCTCTATAGATGGTTTTGCGGGTGTAGACTCGCGATTCTTCATATCTAACTCATATTTCTTCGGTTTAAACCAAACATTACCTCGATCAAGTACCGCGATCAATGACCCATACTCTTCAATGCAATCGCTATCAAAATTCATGATCACTGCCACTAGTGCTTCAACACCCAGACGTTCTTCAATTTGTACCTCAGATGACTTTTCAACTTTGTAGGATATGGCAGATACTGATTGAATCTCACCACTCTGCCTCATGGACCTACAAATGTTGAAGGTCACTTCTTCATTGTTCAACCAAAATTTCATCTGCCCTTTTTCCATATAAACCAAGGCTCTACCCAAAGCAAGGAATGTCCTCCCAAGAATAATAGGCACCTCAAAATCGACCTCACAATCAAGAATAACAAAATCGCCTGGAAATATGAACGACTCCACTTTTACTAGCACATCGTGGAGTATCCTAATAAGCCTTTTTACTGTTCGATCGGACATCAGTAGCCGCATTGCAGTGGGCTTTGGATCACCCAAACCCAACTTCTTGTAAATCGAGAGGGGCATGAGATTTAAGCTTGCCCCAAGATCACATAATGCTTTCGTAAAATGCAATAACCCGATTGTACATGTAATAGTGAAAGCACCCGGATCTTCTTTCTTTTGCACTAGATATCTTGTAGCAATAGCACTACAGTGCTGCATTCTATCATCATCCTCAAAAGTGACCGATCTTTTCTTCGTAACCAAATCTTTCATGAACTTGGCATAACCGGGCATTTGTTCCAGAGCTTCTACCAAAGGGACATTGATGGAAAGCTGTTTCAACATCGTTATAAAATGCCGGTATTTACCATCCTTGGTCTTTTTCACTAGTCTTTGTGGGAAGGGCGGAGGTGGTCTAGGCATGAGAGTCACCTTTTTGGGCATTTCAACATCTTTTCCCGTTTTACCTTCTAACTCACCACTAACCTCCACTACCTTATCAGCATCTCTTATCACCTTTTCTACATCAGACGGCATAGGTGGGTTAATGGTCTGCTTACCACCCCGAGTAGTGATTGCCATACAGTGTCCATTATTTTTTGGATTTTGGACAGTGTTGCTAGGGAGAGTGCCCGGTTGCCGTGTGTTCACAGTCGCAGATAATTGGGCCATTTGTAACTCAATCTGCTTAATCGAGATTGTATGTGTATCAACTTTCTGCCCAATACCCGCTAAGTCACTCCTTAACTCTTTAGTGTGCTCATCACTAGCATCGAACCTCCTCATCATTTTGTGCAACATATCCTCAACTCGAGCCATACTACCTCCACCATCCCTAGGAGAAACTTCACGATTTTGAGGAGGAACATAGGGCCCACTCCTATCATTTCTGTTACCAAAGTTACCCTGGTTGAAGTTGTTGTCACGGTTGTAATTCCCATCTCGGACATAATGACCCTCACGGTTATAATTACCATAGTTTTGACCTTGGTTTCCTTGACCTTGGCGCCAATTCTCCTGATTGGAGCCTTGGGCGTTCGGTCGGAAACCCCCTGTCTGCTCAGCTACCGCATAAGAATCCTCCTCATAGTAATACTCATCATTCGGCGGTGATGGTTTAGACAAATAGTTCACCGCATTTACCTTTTCTGCACCCCCAGTGACATGTTATAACACCAACCCAAGCTCAGTTCTTATGTGAGCCATCTCTTCACGAATCTCGTCTATGGCTGGGTTGTGTGCGGATTGCACTGCAAATGTGTTTCTTCTAGTATCTGACTTCCTAGTACTCCATGCCTTATTATTTCGGGAGAGTTTCTCCAACTTTTCAGCAATCTCGGCATAAGGACACTCCCCATAAGAACCACCCGCTATAGTATCCAACACTGCTTTATTATTATCATCCTGTCCCTGATAGAAGTATTCTTTTAGTCACTCATCATCGATGCGGTGATTGGGGACACTTCTCAAGAATGAAGTGAACCTATCCCAAGAACTTCTAACTGACTCTCCCGGTAGTGCCACAAAGTTGTTCACTCTGTATTTGTGGTTTAGTTTCTTAGAGACCGGGTAGTAACATGATAAGAAAGCATCCCTCAGTTGATTTCAAGTGAAGAATGAGTTATAAGGGAGCTTAGTAAACCAGATAGCAGCCTCTCCCGTCATTGAAAGAGGAAATACTCTTAGCCCTATTACATCCATATTCAAATCGGGCCTCCCTACACAAATTTTACACACTGCCCTTACCTTAGCGATGTGGGCATGTGGATCCTCAGAAGGTAGCCCTGAAAAAAAACCTCTGGCAGTGAGCATTTGCATCAGACTACTGGTTACCACAAAAGTGTGGCCGTGTGGTAGAGGGGGCAAGACAAGTGGCCCGTTAGAGTCTGCGATGTTATCATAACCCCTATAGTACTCTTGAGGGCGTGGAGCGGGGTGTTGTCCCCTTTGTTCATCTTCACCATGATTTTCAGGTAATAACTGATCATGAACATCAACTGGAGCTAGAATGTCCTGGTTGGGATCAGCGTCGTTAATACCCAAGTTTCGATTTATATTGCGTAGTGTATGCTCTAATTTGTGGTCGTATGGAAACAAGGGTTCTCTTCTACTCCGCTCAATTGGCATACACAGAATTTAGACCTGTAAGAGACAAAAACAACAGAAAAAGTAAAATTAGGAAAATATTGACTAAACTTTAGTAATAAGTTTTAAGTTAATCTAAAAGCCACTTTCCCCGGCAGCGACGCCAAAATTTGATACGCTCAAACTTACTTATCAAATAAGAAGTAAAGCGGTCGTATCAAGTAAAGAACCCAACTAAAGAGGTTGTGGTCGATCCCACGAGGAAAATGGTTCAGACTTAACTTTATTCTATTATTACTTCTATTTAGTCAATTATTTTCCGAAAATAAATAACTAAATGGGGGTTTTGATTAATAAAAGCAATTAACTAAATTAAAGTAATCAACTAACAGGTTCAAGTATTGAAGTTTAATCAAGTAATGAGAGTAACTAAGGCTTAAGTGTTCCCCACAGGCTCCTAACTCGGTAATTCTAACTATAACAATTCTTTCCTAATATCTTGCATGCAAAGTGATAAGTTAGGTATCTCTAAATCCTTGGTCCGACATCTAGAGAATTTCATCTGCACCTTGGTTTGGCTAGGTGTGTTGCTTTATTAAACCTTATCTTTACCTCATATTAAGCATCGTAATCGATATTTGACTAAGTTTTTACTATGTACCAACCGACACTAGCCTATTAGATAGTATAAACTAAATCTACGTTGATAATTCTTTTCCTATATCTACCTCCTTGGTCCGGCAAGTAGCATTAAGGCGAGTTCTAACGTTGGCCATCCATTAAAAAAACTTCTAAACGAAAGAATTATCAATACATGTAAGACACTATTCGAGAATTGTTATTTTAGCTAGATCTTACCTTGTTATTTACCCATGGTTCCCACAACCCTAGTTATGGAGTTTAGTTACCCATGGTCATAATCACACAATTCATATTAATAATATAAGAATTCATGCACTTACTTTAATGAGAATAAATAAAATCCAGATATTCACTTGATTAATCCACAAGAACACCAACAATCGATTCCGGAAAAAGTATATCCAATACCAAAATCAATAGTTCAATACTTAAACAAGAGAACTAAAAAAAATATCCAAAAGTATAACCCCAAAAATGAGATTTTTCGGACTATTTATAATAAAATAAAACCTAACAACAGAAGGAATCTAATTAAGGAAAATCTATCCAAAACGTGTCTGAGACGACGGCCCATGTGACGGACCGTCGTGGCCTCCGTCGCTCTATACTTAGACTCTAATCTCTGCTGCTTCCTTCATCAACTCTGTTACCCTTGACGGACAGGTCTGACGGACCGTTTCAAGCACGACGGTCCATCGAGGGGTTTCGTTCCACAATACTTAGAAACTTCTTGGAATTGGGTACTGGGACTACTCTCTGACAATCACGATGAACAAGCAGGATGGACCGTCATGGCTATGACAGTCCATCGTGAGGCTTCCGTAGTTCCACACTTAGTCAGACTTCCCCATCTTCCTTCATCAGCTACTCTCTTCTCACTATGGTGCCACCTACGGACCATCACAGTCGCGAGGGACCGTCACTAGCAAATCGTTGATGGTAATAGAAAGTAGTCCAGTACCCAACTTGAAGAAACTACTAAGTATGGAGGAACAGAGGCCATCGACGGACCATAGGTCTACTGACGGGTCGTGTTATTTGTCCGTCGATGGTAACAGAAAGTGTTGAAAAGTGGAGGCTGAAAAAAGATTTGAAGTATGGACCGACGGAAGCTTTCGACGGTCCGTCGTTGTATTGATGGACCGTCAGTTGGGTCGTCAACTGAAGACGCGTTTTGGACAGATTTATCCTTATTTAGAACTCCTTTTTATTTTAGGACTTTATTATTATAAATAGGACTAAAAACCTCGTTTTTGAGGTTAGACTCTTTACTATTTTTTAGATTTGTGTTATTGGAAGTTAAACTTTGGTTTTTTGGGAAATACTTCAATTTTCCGGAATCGTTTCTTTCAATATTTTAGTTAATTCAGGTGATATTTCAGGGTTTTCTTCAAACTTGTTAAAGTAAGTATATGATTTCTTGTTTAACTATTATGAATTGTGAAATTCTTAGCATGGGTAAATAAATCCATAACTAGGGTTGTGGGAACCATGTGTAATTAATGTAGTAAACCTAGCTAAATAACAATTCTAGAATAGTTTCTTGCATGTATTGATAATTCTTTAGTTTAGAAGTCTTTTTAACGGTGGCCAACGTTAGAACTCGTCTTGTTGCTACTTGCCGGACCAAGGAGGTAGCTAATAAGAAAAGAATTATTAACGTAGATTTAGTATACACTATCTAATAGGCTAGTTTCAATTGGTGCAAAGTAGTAACTTAGCCATACATTGAATATGACGCTTAATATGAGGTAAAGGTAAGGCTTAGTAAAGTGAACACACGTAGCCGGACCAAGGTGCGAAGTGAAATTCCCTAGTTTCCGGACCAAGGAATTATGGATACATAACTTACCACTTTGCATACAAGATATTAGGAAAGAGTTGTTATAGCTAGGATTACCACGTTCTAACCCTATGGGGAACACTTATACCCTAGTTTCTCTCATCACTTGATAAATACTAAAGTGTTAATCTTGCTACTTGTTTACATAATAATAATTGAACATTTTTGTTATATAAAACCCCCCTTTTAGTTAAACTGTTTTCCGGAAGGACTTGACTAAATAGACGTAATCGTAGATTAAAGTTTTGTCTAAACCATTTTCCTTTTGGGATCGACCTCAACCTAACAATTGGGTTCTTTACTTGATATGACCGCTTATACTTCTTTAGGGAAGTATAGTTTGAGCGTATCAAATTTTGGCGCCGCTGCCGGTGAAAGTGGGTTTTAAATTAACTTTAAGCACATTACCAAATTTTAGTCAACAATTTCCTGATTTTACTTTTTCTTTTTGTTTTTGTCTCTCGCAGGTCTAGTTTTAGTGTATGCCAAGTACACACAGTCGAGGAGAACCAATACTTTTACTTGATCCAGAACTAAACCTTACACTTCGCAGAATGAACATTCAAAACAATTCTGCTAATATTGATAATGAGATCAACCCTTAAATTCCTCCGCCGGTTGATACTCATAATCAAGTGATTGTTGATAACCCTAGTGAAGGTAATCCGAGGAGGCAACCTCCTGCCCCACGCCCTCAAGAGTACTATAGGGGAAATGTTAACATCACTGACTCCGATGGGCCACTTGTCCTACCTCCTCTACCACATGGTCATACTTTCATGGTAACTAGTAGCTTGATGCAGATGCTCACCGCTAGAGGTCTGTTCTCGGGGCTACCGTATGAGGATCCACATGCTCACATCGCCAAGCTGAGGTCGGTGTGTAAGAGTTGTGTAGAAAGGCCTGACTTGGACATGGACGTCATTGGGTTAAGAGTGTCCCCTCTCTCACAGACGGGAGAGGCTGCTATTTGGTTTACTGAGTTGCCCTACAATTTAATCTATACTTGGGAGCAGTTGAGGGATGTGTTCCTAGCAAGGTATTACCCGGTTTCTAAAAATCTCAACCACAAAGATAGGGTGAACAACTTTATGGCATTACCAGAGGAGTCAGTTTGTAATTCTTGGGATAGATTCACCTCATTCTTGAGAAGTGTCCCAAACCACCGAATTGATGTTGAGTCGCTGAAAAAGTACTTCTATCGGGGGCAAGATGATAACAATAAGGCGGTGCTTGATACTATTGCGGGTGGTTCCTATGGGGAGTGTACTTATGTAGAGATCGCTGAGAATTTAGAGAAAATCTCCCGAAATAATAAAGCTTGGAGCACGAGGAAGTCGGATACCGGGATAAACACTTTTGCGGTGAAATCTACACATAACCCAGCTGCAGATGAGATTCGTGAAGAGATGGCTCAAATGAGAACTGAGCTGTCACTGGGGGTGCAGAGAAAGTGAATGCGATGAATTATTTCACTTAGCCACCACCGCCGGTAGATGAATTTTTCTATGAAGAAGATTCTTATGCAGTGAATGAGCAGACGGGGGGTTTTCCGACAGATCGCCTAAGGCTCCAATAAGGAGAATTGGCGCCAAAGTCAAGGAAATCAAGGTCGGAACTATGGGAAGTACAACCGATAGGGTCACTATGTTCGTGATGGAAACTACAACCGCGATAACAACTTCAACCGGGGTAACTATGGAAATAGAAACGATTGTAGTGGGACCTATGTTCCACCTCAAAATCGGGACGTTGCTCCTAGGGATGGTGGAGGTAGTATGGCGCGATTTGAAGACATGTTGCAAAAGATGATGAGGAGGTTTGACGCAAGTGATGAGCACGCCAAGGAGTTGAGAGGTGATTTGGCTAACATTGGGCAAAAAGTAGATGCACATGCAGTCTCAATCAAGCATCTTGAGATGTAAATGGCCCAATTGTCATCGACTGTGAACCCTCGTCAACCGAGTACTCTTTCTAGCAATACCGTCCAAAATTCGAAAAATGATGGACATTGTATGGCAGTCACGAATTTAGGGGGTAAGTAAACCATTGATCCACCTATGCCATCTGGTCTTAAAGATGAGGTGAGAAGAGAAGATGCGGTAGTAGAAGCTAGTGGTGAGTTGGTAAATGAAGTGGTAAAAGAAAGAAGATCCGGGTGCTTTCACTGTTCCATGTACAATCGGGTTGTTACACTTCGCTAAAGCATTATGTGATCTTGGGGTAAGCATAAATCTCATGCTCTATCCATCTACAAGAAGTTGGGTTTGGGTGATCCAAAGCCCACTGCAATGCGGCTACTGATGGCCGATCGAACAGTGAAGAGGCCTATTGGGATACTCCACGATGTGTTAGTAAAGGTGGAGTCGTTCATATTTTCGGCCAATTTTGTGATTCTTGACTGTGAGGTAGATTTTGAGGTGCCTATTATTCTTTGGAGGCCATTCCTTTCTACCGGTCGCGCCTTGGTTGACATGGAGAAAGGGCAGATGAAGTTTCAGTTGAACAATGAAGAAGCGACTTTCAACATTTGTAGGTCCATGAGGCAGAGTGGTGAGCTCCAAACGGTATCTGCTATATCCTACAGGGTTGAGAGTACGTCTAAGGTTCATATTGAAGAGCGCCTTGGTGTTGAGGCACTAGCGGCAGGGATCATGAATTTTGAGAGTAATGGTATTGAAGAGTATGAGACATTGGTTGCGGTACTTGATAGAGGTGATTTTTGGTTCAAACCAAAGAAATTAGAGTTAGACATGAAACATCGCGAGTCTCCACCCGCGAAACCATCTATTGAAGAGGCTCCAAAATTAGAGCTTAAGACTCTACCACCTCATATGAGGTATGTATTCTTGGGGAAAGATAACACTGTGCTGGTAATTATTTCGTCAGATTTGAAGGTGCAACAAGTAGAGTGTTTGGTTGAAGTATTGAAGAGGTTCAAGAGAGCTATTGGGTGGACTATTGCGGATATTATTAGGATCCCTCCCAGTATTTGTTCACATAAGATCCAACTCATGCCCGATCATAATCCAAGTATTGAGCACCAGAGACGTTTAAATCCACCTATGCAAGAGGTAGTGAAGAAGGAAATTATTAAGTGGTTGGATGCCGGAGTCATATATCCGATCGCTGATAGTAGTTGGGTATGCCCTGTTCAGTGTGTACCCAAGAAAGGGGGAATGACTGTGGTCGCTAATGAGAAAAATGAGCTTGTTCCAATAAGGACGGTGATCGGATGAAGGAAAGGGGTGGTATTGTTTTCTTGATGGTTACTCGGGTTACAACTAAATCTCTATTACACCGGAATATCAATAGAAAAACACTTTTACTTGTCCTTATGGAACTTTCGCGTTCAAGAGGATGCCATTTGGGTTGTGTAATGCACCGACCACTTTCCAGAAATGTATGATGTCTATATTCTTCGATATGGTGGAGGACACCATTGAGGTATTTATGGATGATTTTTCTGTTGTTGGTGACTCGTTTGATAATTGTTTGAGTCACTTGGCCGAAGTTCTCAAAAGATGTGAAGATTGCAACCTTGTGCTAAACTGGGAATATAGGTTGATCGAGCTAAAGTCGAAGTGATAGAGAGACTTCCTCCACCCATCTCTGTAAAAGCTGTGAGGAGTTTCCTTGGGCATGCGGGTTTCTACCTTAGGTTCATCAAGGATTTTTCAAAAATTGCACATCCTCTATGCAAGTTACTTGAGAAAGAGTGTAAATTTTATTTTGATGAATCCTGTCTGAAGGCATTTGAAGAGTTGAAAGAGAAGTTGGTGTCTGCGCCCATTATTATTTCTCCAGATTGAAGTAAACCATTTGAGGTTATGTGTGATGCTAGTGGGGTTGCTCTTGGTGTAGTATTGGTACAAAGAAGGGATAAAATCCTTCACCCCATTTATTATGCCAGTAAGGCCCTTAATAAAGCTCAGAAGAATTATACTGCGACTGAACAAGAGCTACTTGCGGTGGTATTTGCCTTCGAAAAATTTTGCTCCTATTTGCTTGGTACGAAAGTTATAGTGCATACTGATCATTCTGCCTTGAGATATTTGATGGCAAAGAAGGATGCAAAACCTAGGTTGATTAGATGGGTATTACTGTTGCAAGAGTTTGACTTTGAAGTGAAAGATAGAAAAGGGACCGAAAATCAAGTTGCCGATCACTTGTCCAGATTAGAGGATGAAGCTATGCAAGAGTTGGGTGAAAAGGCTGAAATTGATGATACTTTCCCTGATGAGCATGTATTGGCCGCTTCTCATGACTTGATTCCATGGTTCGCAAATTTTGCAAATTACTTGGCTAGTGATATCGTCCCATCGAACTTGTCCTTTCATCAAAGGAAAAAATTCATGCATGATGTGAAAAAGTTCTTTTGGTATGATCCATATCTATATAATAGTTGTGCCGATGGGCTTATTCGGCATTGTGTGCCGGAAGTTGAGATGTTGAGTGTTTTTGAGGCATGCCACTCCTCACATGTGGGTGGGCATCATAGTGGTATCCGGACTGCCCATAAAATCTTGCAATGTGGCTACTATTGGCCAACCATCCACCAAGATGCTCATGAGTTTGCCAAGGCATGTGATAGGTGCCAAAGAGATGGAGGTGTTTCTAGACGGCAAGAGCTTCCTTTAAATCCCATTCTTGTAATTGAGTTGTTTGATGTGTGGGGCATTGACTTTATGGGCCCTTTTGTAAGTTCTCATGGGATGAAGTATATTCTTGTGGCAGTTGATTATGTTTCAAAATGGGTGGAGGCCATAGCACTTGCAAATAATGAAGGAAAGAATGTCACCGCATTCTTGAAAAAGAACATATTTTCCAGATTTGGCACCCCAAGGGCCATTATTAGTTATGGGGAATCCCACTTTTGTAAAAAGTTTTTCAAAGGGTTATTGGAGAAATATGGGATTCGCCACAATGTGGCCACTCCTTACCATCCTCAGACTAGTGGGAAAGTTGAGGTGTCAAACAGAGAAATCAAGCAGATTCAAAATGGTGAATGCGAGTAGAATGGATTGGTCAAGGAGGCTTGATTATGCTCTTTGGGCCTACCCGACATCATACAAGACTCCCATAGGTATGTCTCCATACCAACTTGTATATGGGAAGGCGTGTCACTTGCCGGTTGAGTTAGAGCATAAGGCCATGTGGGCAATAAAGAAACTGAAGATGGATTGGAATGAAGCAGCGGAGCAGAGGTTGAATGGGTTAAATGAGCTTGATGAGTTTCGCTTGAAGGCATATGAAAGTTCAGTCCTCTACAAAGAAAAGATGAAGAAGTACCATGACCAAAAGATTGAGAAGCGCGACTTTATGGTTGGGAACTTGGTGCTTTTTTTCAACTCTAGGTTGCGCTTGTTTCCGGGTAAACTCAAGTCCAAATGGACTGGTCCATTCTTGATTACTCAAGTATTTCCTCATTGTGCAGTTAAGTTGGAGAACAAGAAGGGTGGAAGGTTCAAGGTGAACGGACAAAGAATCAAAATCTACCTAGGGCATGCGGAAAATGCGAATGAAGTGGTTGAGGCATATCATCTTGATGAAGTCTGAGTAATCGAGAGTCCTGCGTCGTGCCGCGACGTTAAATCAAGTGCTGATTGGGAGGCAACCCAATATGTATCCTCTAGCCAACAATAGGTTTTTCTTGATTTTCTAGGAGTAGTGCATTATTTCGGTTTTTAATTAATGTCATGTATGCATTTTCTTTAACTTTCTTTTAGAAGTGTTGGCTAGAGAGTAGACTAGGGTCCGTGTCTAAAAAGTGTCCAGAAAACACAAAAAGATTATCTTATTGGGTGTTCAATGCGCAGGGACCAAATTACCATAAATCTGCAGAAATTGGTCTGTGCACTGATCTACGGACAAATCGACAGGCCGTTGACCCATCGACAGACCATCAACGGCATCCGTGGATCCCATGTATGATTTCTAAGTTTTCCTAAGTTAGGGCACAGTCGACAGAATAGTTGACGGATCGTCGATGGACTTACGGTCCGTCGATGGGGAATCGTTAGTTCTCCAGACCCAATAACCCGACCTGACCCGACTGGCTATATATTGATTTTAAACTGTTCAGTTACCCCCCACCTTTTCAAATCCCTTTTACCAACCGTTTCCCTCCCCATTTCCTTCAACTGCCCCTACTCACTCACACACTTACTCGCCACTAATCAATTCCTGTTTTCCCATCTTCCCCAAAATTCCACTCAATCCCAAAACCTCTCACTCCTCACTTCCCAAATCTTCTTCTGTATTCCTTCTGGTCGGTGTTCAAATGTGGGTTCAGTGTGGTTTCGTGCACAAATTCATCTCCCCATTCCCTCCACTACAGTACACAGGTATGTCATTTTCATGTACTCAATGAATTCTTGCTCATTTGCATGCGAAATTGATGAAATACGTATGTGGGTCTTGACTTTGGGACAAAATTGCATGCTTGAACTGTTGAAAATGGGTTCCTAGTCCCTTCGAATAATGGAAAGTGAATAGGTTGGGGATGTTAATGTCTAAATGTACTGTGTTTTGAGTGTTATTGTTTTCGACTTAGGGTTTGATGGTATTTTGGAATCTAGGATTGAAATTGCGATAATCCAAGCCCTAGGAATGAAAAAATGGTTTGTTAAATGCTAGATGAGCTTGATGTATCTTATTTTACTTGAAAATTGTTCCTTGGGTGTGCCAAAAATAACTTACCAAAATCTTTCTGACTGACAGTACGAGACCTCATCTACGGACCATCGGTGAATCGATGGACTGTCAATGGGGTCCGTCGATAGCCACTCCCCATACTTGTCTACTCTGGAACGACGAATGTGGTCTACTTAATTGACGGACCGTCCTGCACGTCCGTCGTCTGTAACAGAACCCTGTTTGCTGAGGGTTTCTCTATTTTTGTCTAAGTGTCTACCCACGGGGGTGGTCGACGGTCCGTCGATTGATCGACAAACTGTCCTTCAAGTCCGTCGTCTTTAACAAAAACTTTGCATGTCGACCATTCCAAAAAACTTTCAAGTGTCCAATGACGGACTAGGTCTACGGTCCGTCGGTTGATTGACGGACCGTCCTGCAAGTCAGTCGTCTTTAACAGAAACTTTGCATGTCAAGCATTCTAATTTTGTTCTAAGTGTCCAACGACTGACTAGGTCTACGGTCCGTCGGTTGATCCACGGACCGTCCTGATGTCCGTCGTCTGTTACAGAACCTTTGTTCCTGAAGCTTTCAAAATATTTGCTAAGTGTTCACCGACGAACCCTACTGACGGAGCGTTATTCCGTCGATGGACCGTCTATAGTGCCCATCGTTCACACTTGCAGTTCTGAACTAGACTTTGTTTTGTGTTTCAAATTTGGTCTTGCTTCTGTTGGGTGTGTCAGAGGTTTCCAATGAAACTAATAACTCTCTTTTGCAGGTACCAATGGCCCCCAAGCCATACTTAGTTTACTCTAGAGGACATTCCAAGTCTGTCGCCCCTTCCCGCAGGCTGGTGATTGGCTTGTCAGACGATGAACGTGATCCCGAATACGTGTCACCAAGCACCCAGACACTGTCACGTGCTGCTAGGACCTCTCAGAGCACGCCCAAGAGGGTGGCCTCCGGCGTAGTCACTGCCTCCCAGTCTGATGAGGAGTGCACACTGACTAGCACACCATCTGGGTCCGCAGCGGGTTCTGAGAGAGCGTCTGGCTCCGAGGAGGCTTTCGGGTCTGAGGGAGCATCTGGATCTGAGGAGGCTTCCGGGTCTGAGGGAGCGTCTGGCTCGCATGGTGCCACTGTTCCTGCTTCACATGCCTACTCTGCCTGGGATGATGAGGTCGATAGTGCTGACTCTACTCCAGCACCCCCGACCGACGTCCCTGTTGCTGATCAGCCTAACCGGTGGTGTGTAGAAGGACAATACCAAGTGTACAGGGATGCGAAACTGCTTAATGACAAGGGGGTCATGACTCGAACTCTGACAGTCGAGCGGCGAGTTCTTACAGGGAGTCTCCACACCATGCCGGCCATACATGATCTCTTCACCCGCCATCATCTCGAGTGGATGTCTAGGAGCGTAGGGTGCTACAGTGAGGAGTTGGTGAGGGAGTTCTACGCTTCCTACGTAGCGACTCTCCGGTCTTCTTTGGATAGGCGGTCTAATCCCACCAAACAGGCTCCCCTCACCCATGTTCGAGTCCGTGGACGCAGGGTGAACATCTTCTTACCCACCATTCGCCATTTCTTATACGGTGCTTATATCGATGCTACCAGGGAGCCCCTTACCCTCGAGTTCTACTACTGGTAGAAGCTGATTAAGGAGGGCCACTTCAAGCGTAATACGGAGGTGAGAGAGACCACCAAGAGGTGGATAGCCCATCACATTTCTGTGGATGGTGTGGGAGCAGATTGGGTGCTGGAGCCCAGAGGTGTGATCAAGAAGGCCAACCTCACATTCACGGCCAAATTCATCTAGCTATTGGTCCGTCACTTCTTATCCCCCACTGCTGCTGACAACATTCTTACCTGGGATAGAGCAGTACTAGTAGCTGCTATGGTTGCAGGGTTTAAGGTGGATGTTCCGAGACTGTTACTGGCAGTCATTCATGAGAGGGCCTTTAAGTCCACCACCACGTACCCTTTTCCCTACATGATTTTCGAGTTGTGCAGGGCTGCTGGAGTGCCCATATGGCAATTGATGTTCTCCGGACTCCTACTAGGGCAATTGATATCGGTCTCATCCGGGATGAGGCCAATAAGGCGGCACCAAACAGAGGGCCCAGAGTGGAGGTGCAGCCGCTAGGAGAGAATTTGGCGGACATGGTAGAGCAAGCCCAAGGGGATGATCAGGCTACATCAGAGTCTATCGGAACCACCCCGGTTGAGTATATCCCGGGTACTAGCACAACTCCGAGTTTCTCCCGCTCCACTCCATCTATATCACTGGTCCCGATTGCTAGGGTCCAGAAGTTAGAGGCCCAGATGGCCAGACTGCTGCATTATATCCAGCCGTGGATGCAGAATTGCTGAGGCGGAGGATCAAATCAAGAAAAGGATTGCCCAGCAGACTGAGAGGCAGATTCTGGCAGTCCACCAGTGCCTTGACGCCTTCGAGTTGAGAGTTCTCGCCCGGCCAGCCCCTACAATTGACTTGACGACTCTACATGTTGTTGTGGCGAGTCTGAGGGCTGATATGGATGTCATTATGGATGCGCGAGTACCTGAGCCTGAGGCCACACCTGCAGATCCTGCTGAGGATACGGTGCTTGCTGTACTGTTCCAGACCACCGCTACGCCACTGCCTCCGCCACGTGAGCATTCCAAGAGGCACCAATCCAGAGAGGGTGATGAGGCTCGAGCTAGGAAGAGAGAGCGTACTGAGTTGAAGGCTGCGAGGAGAGCCTCATTGATGGATGAGATGGCCTGGCAAATGAGGGCTCTTGAGTTGGCTGCTGGGGCGTCTAGCTACAGTATTGTTGATGTTGAGAGGAGCACTACGAGGGTGCTGTCATTGCTACGGACACTACTGATGGTGTGCCTACTACTGAGGGAGCGGGTTCCGGGAAACCGGACCCGCCAGCTTGTTGATCATCGGTGCTATGCGCCTCAGGTTTGCTTCACCTACCACCCTGTATTATATTTCTTATGCATTGGGGACAATTGCATGCTTTCTTGTTGGGGGTGGGGTAAATGGAATGTGAGTGCTAGGGTGAAGTCTGAGTAGCCCAACTCATGATCCTCTTTTAGGGTTTTCTTACCTATGTTCTTTTCCCCCAAGAGACTGATTATTTTATTGTTGAACCGTGATGTTAGTACCTTGTACAAAGTATGTGTGAAATCTGAAGCATGATGGCTAAAATACAATCATATCCCGTTCTAAACTAAATGCTTGTATGATTAGGCATAATTGAATATTGAATGTGTTGGCTCTAAGCATGACATAGAGATACACCATTGCATGACCCTCGATTTAACGCTCGAACTAGGTGTCCGATAATCTGGTAGGGTAATGAGGTGTTAAGTGAGTGTGACGAAAGTTGAATAGTCCACCGTTGGTACCTAGCTAGAAATTGCCCGGTTAGTCCTGCAAAAAGTAACCTGTGTTAGACAATTAGGAAAGGATCATAGGCCCTTGTTCAACATAGTCAATCTTTAGCCTAAATGAAAGAAAACCAAATGAAATTAATCCTTTTTGATCCAAATAATTTGAGCTTACAATGGACCTTTCTTTTCTACCCCAACTCATCTTTTCTGGGTATAATGTATTGGCCCTGGTCCCTCCTTGGACATGTGCACCTCAGCTTATGCCAAAAGCATAAGTTGAGGGTGGCTAATGCAGAAACAAAACTCATCCCGGGCCTGACACAACTTTGGGTATTGTGTACCTTGATTCATGGCAAAGCCATGAGTTGAGGGTGGCTATTATGAGGAATATTCCGCAAAAGCGAGGTTGAAAGAATTAATGGAAGAAGAAAAGAAAAGTGACTCAATCGAAGTTGAAATCAAGTGAAAAATTTGAAAATAAAAATAAAAGAAGGGTCATTTGCACAAAAGGAAAAAGAAAGGAGAAAAGCAAGGCATGAAACATAAGAAACTGAAGAGTAGGGCATAATAAACGATGAAAAGGTAGGACGCTTAGCAGTTATGTCAAGGAGGGCAACAAGTCACTAAAATGCATCCAAATGTACCCTACCTGATCCTGAACCTACGTTACAAGCCAAGAAAGTATCAATTAGGTGTGAAGTTGTTCTGAGAGCGAGTGTTGAAAAATAATACTTATACTCAAATTGAAATCATTGTGTGAAAAAGGAGGATATTGTTTTTAAAGTGAGGACACAAGTTGCAATATTGGGAAGTTGGTACCTTGGTGAGCGATAAAAGAGGAGAGGTGTCGGTGCGTGGTAAGTCTGTGTCATGGTCTGATCCACATAAATGAACCTAAGAGTGATATCATGCATAAAAACAATGAACATAATCGGGATAGCCAGATGATTGTGAAAGCTTAAATGAAGATACTTTTGTACAAAGGTGTTGTGGTGTGTCATACTGCATCGCTTAAGGACAAATAACAAATTTAAGTTGAGGGTGTTGATGTACCGTGGTTTCACGGTACTTTCAATATTTTTTCCTTAAGTTTAGTGTGTGTCTAAGGCCTTTTTGTAGTAATTTTAATGTCTTTTTATCTGTGTTTGCAAGTAAACTGTCAGAACGGAAATGCTGAAGACTGTGCTAAAATCAGTGCAGAAGTAATGACCTACGGAGCCATCGACGGTCCGTCGACCCGTTGACGGTCCGTAGGTGATGATCGTCGACTGGAGGTTTAAACTGCTAAAATCAAATCAGGAATTCTGACCAAGTGTAGGGATACGGAAGGATCGACGATCCGTCGACTGATCAATGGACCGTCACTGGCGAATCGTTGATGGTAACAGAAAGTAGTCCCAGTACCCGACTTGAAGAAACCACTAAGTATGGAGGAACAGAGGCCATCGACGGACTATAGGTCTACTGATGGACCGTGTTGTTGGTTCGTCAATGGTAACAGAAAGTGTTAAAAAGTGTAGGCTGAAAAAAGATTTGAAGTATGGACCGACGAAAGCTATCGACGGTCGTCGTTCCATCGACGGACCGTCAGTTGGGTCATCAACTGAAGACGCGTTTTGGACAGATTTTTCCTTATTTAGAACTCCTTTTTATTTTAGGACTTTATTATTAAAAATAGGACTAAAAACCTCGTTTTTGAGGTTAGACTCTTTACTATTTTTCAGATTTGTGTTTTGAAAGTTAAACTTTGGTTTTTTGGGAAATACTTAAATTTTCCGGAATTGTTTCTTTCAATATTTTAGTTAATTCAAGTGATATTTTTGGGTTTTCTTCAAACTTGTTAAAGTAAGTACATGATTTCTTGTTTAACTATTATGAATTGTGAAATTCTTAGCATGGTTAACTAAATACATAACTAGGGTTGTGGGAATCATGGGTAATTAACGTAGTAAACCTAGCTAAATAACAATTCTAGAATAGTTTCTTGCATGTATTGATAATTTTTTAGTTTAGAAGTCTTTTTAACGGTGGCCAACGTTAGAACTTGACTTGTTTCTACTTGCCGGACCAAGGAGGTAGCTAATAAGAAAAGAATTATCAACGTAGAGTTTAGTATACACTATCTAATAGGCTTGTTTCAATTGGTGCGAAGTAGTAACTTAGCCATACATTGAATATGACACTTAATATAAGGTAAAGGTAAGGCTTAGTAAAGTGAACACACGTAGCCGGACCAAGGTGCGGAGTGAAATTCCCTAGTTGCCGAATCAAGGAATTATGGATACATAACTTACCACTTTGCATGCAAGATATTAGGAAAGAGTTGTTATAGCTAGGATTACCACGTTATAACCCTATGGGGAACACTTATACCCTAGTTTCTCTCATCACTTGATAAACACTAAAGTTTTAATCTTGCTACTTGTTTACTTAGTAATAATTGAACATTTTTGTTACATAAAACCCCCCATTTTAGTTAAACTGTTTTCGGAAAGGACTTGACTAAATAGACGTAATCGTAGATTAAAGTTAAGTCTGAACAATTTTTCTTGTGGGATCGACCCCAACCTAACAACTGGGTTCTTTACTTGATGCGACAGCTTATACTTCTTTAGGGAAGTATAGTTTGAGCGTATCAAGCTTCAAATGTCTTGTGAAAGATCAACTACGATGAAAAAAAAACATTTGCTTTAGAAATACTTCAAGGCATGTCTTTACAAGTTCGACAAATCGTGCACCCCAACAAGCCTCGAAGCAGGGGGTATTTGTAGACAATGAAGTTTTATTGATAAATCCATATTAAATTTGGATTAAATATTAAATCACCATACGTTGACCAAGTCAAATTACTGGTTGATAAAGTTGGATTAATATCTAAGTCAAAATTGTATGACTTAAATCAAGTCCAAATCACTTGGGCCAGTCCATTAAGTTGATAAGATGAGCCCAACTCATGTTCTTCAGGCCGAGGGGTCAAAATTGCTAGGACAAAATACCCCTAAAGCCCTAACTCAAGCCTGTATAAAGAGGTCTTCTTCTGACCAAAACACATAGCAATACATACATACAAAAATACATAGTTGCTCTTCAGTGGTGATCTGCAAGTCTTCCGCATACAAAGAAGTCTTCGCTCCATGTGTTGAGCCGCAAGCATTCCGTCAAATAAAGAACATCCGTGAAGAGAAAAATCAGAGAATTACATCTTTTATTAAAGATTTCATAAAGATTGTAACCTTCACATTAATTCAAATATAAATATCATTCTTTGCTTGCTATTTTTCCTTTCCTGTTTGCTGTTTTTCAGGGACGAAATGTTAGACGCATACACTTGTTATTAATAGTGACTTTATTGAGTTGACGATAATCAATACACATTCTTAAGGAACCATCCTTTTTCTTCACAAACAAAATCGGAGCACCCTATGGAGAAATACTAGGTCTAATGAAGCCTTTGTCTAGTAAATCTTTGAGTTGAACCTTCAACTCCTTCAATTCGGCTGGAGCCATCCGATAAGGAGGAATTGAAATGGGATTTTTATCCGGTAGCAAATTGATACCAAAATCAGTTTTCCGTTCGGGAGGAATACCTGGAAGATCATTAGGAAATACCTCCGGAAATTCACTCACTATGGGGACCGACTCAATGGGAGGAATTTTGGAGTCTAAATCTTGGACTCTCACTATATGATATAAACAACCCTTAGAGATAATTTTGCAATCTATTAGACAAAAGATGATACGACCTCTAGGAATATAATTTCCCCCCGTCCACTCTAAAACATGTTCATTTGGAAAGTTAAACTTCACCACCTTCGTTCTACAATCAATAGTGGCAAAGCAAGCATGCAACCAATCCATACCCAAAATGATATCAAAATCAAGCATATCAAGTTCTACTAGTTCAACATGAGAAACTCTATTGGTAAACATTATAGGACAATTTCTATACACCCTTTTTGCAACAACCGACTCACCCACCGGAGTAGACACTATAAAGGGTTCATGCAAGATATCGGATAAAATGTCAAACTTTTTAGCTACAAGAGGTGTAACAAATTACAAAGTAGCACCGGGATAAAGTAAAGCATACACATCAATAGAGAAGACTTTCAATATACCGGTCACCACATCGGGAGAGGTCTCTTGCTCACCCCTTGTGTGAAGAGCATAGAAGCGATTCTTCTAAGGAGCATAACTAGAACCACTTGCTTGAGCTTGACCAACCTTGTCTTGAATCTTCATATTAGGGCAATCCCTAACCTTGTGTCCACTCTTGCCGCAACTAAAACAATTGCCCGTTCCAACCAAGCATTCACCAAAATTACCCTTTTCACACTTGGCACATGTAGGCTTCTCATTTGGTGAGTTTCCACTCCTTCTCTTTGAGATCTTGCTTTAGCCACCTTATCAACACGAGCCTTAGGGAACTTATGGAACTTTATTAGAAAACCTCTTCTTGAACTTAGGCTTGTCTTGAATCTCAAGCCTACTTTTAGAAGAACCACCATCAAAAGATCTTTCCCTTTTTGCTTCTCTACTCTTTCTTCTAGCCATTGTCTCTTACACTTGTTTAGCATGGACCATGAGATGAGAAATGTTCATGTTGTCATGAGCATAGCCTAATGACACTCCTCTTGCAAGTCTTCCGACACCCCCGTCACAAAGCGACTCATTTCATCTTTAGGATCGGAAACCAAAGAAGGAGCATATTTTGATAATTTAGTGAATTTCAATGAGTATTCAAGCACACTCATACCTCCTTGATGTAGGTTGATGAGCTCTACCACTTTAGACTCCCTCATCTACCTAGGAAAGAACCAATCAATAAAAGCCTTCTTGAAGATCTCCCAAGTCACTGGTCCACCCCTTAGAGTCCTATTGTCCCTCCATTGGACATACCAAGTTTGAGTCACATCCTTGAGTTGATAAGTGGCTAACTCAGCCTTCTCACTAGTACTCAACCCCATAGCAAAGAGTATCTTGTAGAATTCATTAATGAACTCTTGGGGGTCTTCTTCAACCTTGGACCCATAGAAAGTAGGAGGATTCATCCTAGTGAAATCCCTTAGACTGGATGCCATGGGAGTAACTTGTTGATTTGCTCGGGGCACAACCTCCCGATTAGTTTGGGCCGTCATAGCTTGGGCTTGAGTAATGGCGGCTTGGACTTGAGTAGTAATGGCTTGAGCCATTTGGAAGAGATCAGCCCTTATATAATCATCCGTCAAGGGAGGAGGATTGGCCGGAGCTTGTTCAACATGAGCATCTTCCTCAAGTGTTCACCAGGGGGAGGAACTCCCGCATTGGCAATCTCTTCCTCAAGTTTTCGAGTCGCATTCCTTCGAGTATCCATTGCCTATAACTAAATACAAGGTTTAGGTGAAAGCACACAATAAGTATACTCTAGAGGCACGATATTGGATTTCCAAGAAAGAGAGTTTTTTAAGCATCACATAGATTCTTATTCATAAGTGTGGCGCGCTTCACAATTATGAGTAAGAATCTACGTAGACGTGGTTATGAGAGACATCACTTCAAAGATATTAAACCTCATTCTCAGATACCAAGTTTGTCACATCTGGAGAGCACCTCCTAGACGTAACCGGCTTCGTCGTCCTCTTTGAGGACTAAGACTAGCCTCTTAGCATTCATCATTACATTCATAGGTTAAAAATGCGAAAAAATTAAAAACTTTTATTACTTTTACATGGAGGTTTACATAGACCTTTACACACACATAATATATTCATATCGAGTAGACATAGACCCTTCGTATAAGAAGATTACATAGTCTTATACTTTTATGACACACACATATATATATCAGATACAATATAGTCTTAAAACGAATGTCTCATATTAACCATCTAAACAGAGTAAAATCAACATGGGAATAAGCCCTTACACAATATAGAAATTCCTCTTAGGGATTACAACAATATCTTGAAACAACGTGAATGAAATGAACGTCTTTAGACTATAACAAAGAACCATAACTAGAATAATATCGAGGCATCATCTTCGAACTTGAAGACATACCCACTTGGAGAATAGTTCCAAGCCTTACTTTCAAATGATCACGAACCCTTCAACGACCCGAACCTAAAATGTTTGGGGACAAAGGGAGAAAATGGGGTTAGTACACCACTTGTACTAAGTATGAGACCATATGCACATATAAGATCTAATCATGCTAAAAAGGACATTTAGTTAAAGCATGCCATTTTACCATTTGAAAGTCTTATGCATAATCAAGCAAACCATACTAATCAACAAGACATACTCAACAAGTCAAAGCAAGTCATATGCATATCACATACTTGAACCAATAATCTAATACAACTCTATCATCAGGTAATAAAATCACAAGCATGAATAAGAGTTTATCATACCCTAATAAAGCAAGACAATTAAGCATGAATCCCCACAAAGTCAACAAGTGCAATGACCAAGCAAAGCTCTATAACTTTACTCAATCAAGTAACCCAACAAGAACCATGACTAATAACCCACTTCACATAACATAACGTTCAAATATACATAACCTCATACTTTAGCAACAAAGACCAATTACATGTTCATAAGCATCATCATCATCATATAATATCATTTACATGTACGATCATCATATCATCATCATTTGCATTTATTATCATATACATACATAACATCAACCTTCTAAGGCTTCTATCAAGGTAAACTAGTGCAAGGCATAGGTAGAGTCCCATACCACTACATAGGCTAAGTCAAACCTCTTAAGTCATCCTAGTTGGTTTATACTTCATTACTTCATTTTAGTTTTAGGGAACACTTGCCTTAACCGACATAGACCACAAGAGCTAAGTGTGGAATCCGGTGTTGTAAAACCTTACACTGATGGAAGATGGTCTACCGGCCAAAGTAAACCCAAACATAAACATAGCTTTCTAGGTGGATCCACTAGCTAGTTTTCCTATGGGGGCAACATAGTTCAAGAACTAAGAGATATGTGTAATCCCTCTACATACCACTTGGTAATTGGTTCAATCCCCACTCTCCACATTTATTTTTCTCCTTTATTTTTCTCCTAACTCTCTCATCCATTCAAGAGGTTGGGGGTTCAATCCCCACTCTCCACATTTATTTTTCTCCTTTATTTTTCTCCTAACTCTCTCATCCATTCAAGAGTTTGGGGGTTCAATCCCCAATCTCCACATTTTTTTCCTTTCAATTTTTTTCATGAAATTTTTATATAATTTACATTTGGTGAGGTCTTGGGTTCAATTCCCAATGACCTCACAATTTTTATTTTTATTTTAAAATTAGTCATTTTGGCCGAGACTACAAATTAAATTTGGTCTCTTCCAATCCATTTTTCTCTCATTCTTTTGTTGATTTTTTTGTAGCATTTTGAGTGACATTCAGTCAGTAACCTTAACCTTTTATGAACATCACATTTTTAGCATTTTTACACACGCAAAACACAACATTTAACATACAAATTTTAGGTAGCAAACATAGTCAAATTTTCAGCACACACTTGCTCAAAACAGTCCACTTAATGCACTTTTACGGAATATATTTTTCATCCTTTACATGATTTCTTACCACACATTCAACACATAATCACAACCAGACCTAACATTATCTACCAGAAGATATACCAACGCATGCTTTGAATCGTTCAAAGGAGCTAATGACAGGGGCATGCAACGGGGACAACCTTAGTCTTTAAATCATGATTTAAACTGAACCTTAAGGGTCTCTTGGGAAAGGGACCAAGATAGAACAAAACCCATACCTTAATGTCGTTCAAAACTTATTTAAATGCTGCCAATTTACCATGAAACCAAGCCTCTGTAAGACCTCGAAAAATGAAATAAGGTGTCTAGAGCCTAACATGTTCGTTTTAATGTTATGAGGTCCTAAAATGCCTTATTATGTGATATAGAGGCAGTGTGCAAAGTTTGAAGTGATTTGGAAGTCGAACGTCAAGGGACGTCCAAGACGTTCGATGAATAGTCGCTTATGTGCCTCATGTGTGTATGCATGCCTAAATTGTATGAACTGAGTCTAATAAGTCTTGAAAGGGTTTATAATTATGTTTAATGTTATTTTATGAAGTTTCGTGAAGTTTGGAGGTCAAACGCCCAAGAACGTCCAAGGCGTTCGAAAGATAGCCCCTAAGACGTTCATCGTATGTCATGTTGGGGTTAAGGGTGTTTGGACGTGTTGTAGGTGTTTGTTTTGGATGAAATTTATGTGGAAGGTCTATAACATGTTAAGGATTGTAATTGCATTGGAAACGTCCGGGTATGACTTCTAAAGGGCCCCGCAAGAGGCCCCAAAAGAAGGACCCCAAAGCTGCCTAGACACTGCCTGGGCAGTGTCCCTTGACGGACCCAATGACGGATCGTTGGGCCACCAACGGACCGTCAAGCAGGTCTAGTAGAAGGGGGATTGCCTTGGTCAGGTCTTGATCCAAGAAATTGGCTAAGTCATGGGCGACGGAGGGCATGACGCCCCGTCATGCCCATGACGCCCCGTCGAGGCCCACGTCGCGAGTTCCTGCAGGTTTGGCTGCATGCGTGCTACCCCTTAAAGGGGTGAATGGGAAATTCACTCAACGTCCTAACCTGAATATAATAGGTTTATTTAAGTAATTTTAGGTGTATATAAGTCATCCAAAACGTGATCAACTCATTCATAAATTCTCTCACATGTTTAAAGCCTTTCCCTCCCAAAAATGTTCTCTCTAAAACCACCATTATTGGTGAAGCTCAAGAGCTGTTTAGAGATGGATTTTCTATGGATGAATCTCAAAGTTTTAGAGGTTTTCATGTAGATAAAGGTATGGCAATCCTTCATCTTCAAGTAACCTTTCACTTGAAGAGTTCTTCTCAATGTTTTTTAAAGAAATCTTATGATCAAGTTTCCAATCTTCCAATCTAGCCATGGGTTCTTTCTCAAAATGTTTTTAATGATTAAATCATGATGAATTGAAGTTAATACAATGGTTTTAATGTGTTTTCACTCCAATTGCATGATGAACCCATGTTCCTTCCAAAATTGGTTTAGTCTTTGCATGGGCTTTGTGATCTTGACTTGTTATCGATTGAATTATGATTCCCTTATGTTGAAGTGATTGTATATACTGTTATTTACATGAATTTATGTTTAATTGATGTTGAATGATCCATGAGGATCAATGTATGAAGATTTGAGCATGTTTAGCCTAGTTTCTATAGTTCACTGTAACATTGACTTTCTTATGATCTAAAGTGAATTTCGATTAAGTTGTGGTTCTTGTAGCTACTGTTTTAGGTTAATACCATGGTTGAATTGTGGATATAAATCATGTATGACCAAAGTAGAGAAGGCTTGGTTTGAATTAATCTAGATTCTTCTTGTCTATGAAGTTGTAACTTGTGATCTTGACGTTAGGTTAGTCGCTATAAGAATTGATTATAGTTAATGTCTATAGCTGCTGCCTATAATGAAATATGAGGATGAATTATATGTAATTAATAAAATATGGGTCAATTCATGATAGGTTGAATATGATTAACCTATGTAAACTTACTTTCCATGAACTCCCTATATGAAGCATGCTTATATCGACCTTAATGGCAAATTGTAGTAGTGTCTCATTTAGATTATGATTTCATTAGCTACTGCCTTAGGGTGATATGATTAATGAAATACGACCTATAATCCATATGAATGAAATTAGTTAATGATCTATGTTCTTCTACTTTCCTAGTATGTGATGTATATGTTATGGTATAATCGTGTAGTGATTTGTACATGGTTTCTTATATGTTTAAAGTACATTTAGCTACTGCCATATATATAAATTATTGATAAACAAGGTGTATTGATCAACAAGGACCAAAGGTTGAAGAGTTGGTAAGAATGCTTATTCCCTCTACTCTTCTACTTCTATTCTTCTATAAAAAGGTTGATGAAGCCTTGTATGGCATTGTGTGGTATGGTCCACTTATGGTGGCGGTGCTTATCTTATTGTCATTATATATGTGTTGACCATGGCCTTGAAGGCAAATTGATGAACTTATGAACATGTACTTAAGATGATACTATGAGAAGCTTATGCCTATTTTCCTATTCTAGTTGTGAATTAGGTTGTGTGGCTATTGTATGAGCATGTGTATAACCATGTTAGGTTAAAGTATAGGTGCTTCCATGGATGTGTTAAGATGGTTAATAACCCCTTACCTATGTACCCTTATATGAAAGTGTAAATAGCTAAAGTTAGGAGTCTTGATTACATTGTGTATATTGTCCTGTCTCCTATGCTATTATGTGTTTTGTGCTATGTGCTTGAAGTGTAATGTGGTCTAATAGGGTGGCTGACTTATTAAGTTATTGATAGCCATTATGTGATCAGGTTGGTCAATGTACACACACTCTCACTTACATGCATATTACAAGTAGTATAAGTCATTGTGTCTAAATGAAAGGTAGTTCTCATATTCACTAGTGTCTACTACTATCCATGTTAAGGTGATGTTCATGAATGTATGATTTGTATTCCCTTACTAGGATGACTTGATAGGTGTACTAGTATGGGCAAGGGTATGGGACCTTGTCTATGCACTGCACATGTGTATCTTGATAGGAAAGTTCCTAGGTTTGGTTTCTATGTACATGAAGGATGAATGTATGAACATGTTATGAATATGATATAATGAAGTATGAATGTGTATAGTGTCTTAGTAGGTTTATATGAAAGTATTGCTCATGTAGTTATGCCTATAGACTTATGCATTGATATATGAACATGTGTGACCTTATGTGTTATGTGAAAGGTTTGCTCACATCTAAGTATACACTCACACACATGGATGATCTAGTTAGTGAGAAGAGTCCTCGCTAGGGGTGCCCAAGAATACTCCAAAACTAGATAGGTGCTTGAATATGCTATAAGCATATGAATGATGAATATCCTAAACCTATGTTTTATAAATAAAGGTAATAAAGGCTTTCATATAAAGGGAACTTAGCTTAGCACCGAGTGAACTTGACATTGAGAGGTGTTGACTTTCCTTGGAGGAATATTCACCATTTGTCCCTTATAGAGTGTTGACTTCCCTTAGAGGAATAATCACCTATAGACCTACATAAGGTGTCGACTTCCCTTAGAGGAATACTCACCTATGGACTTACATGAAGTGTTGACTTTCCTTGAAGAATATTCACTCATGTTTTCTCATGAGGTGAGGCCCCATTACCAAATGGTATATAGAGGGAATACCTATCTCTTAGTTCCGTAAACTATGCTTGCCACATAGGATCTAGCAAACTAATTTCACTTAGGATGCTAGAATGTATGTTAATCTTCTACCTTGGCTAGGTAGGAACACCTTCCTTTGGTGTAAGGCTCTACAACACCAAATTCCATGTTTAGCACCCATGGTCTTAGTGTCGGTTAAGGCTATAGTTTCCCTAAAGATAAAATGGACAATGGAAGTAATTGAATAGGATCCTAACTAGGAGGACTTAAGGTAAGTTACTTAGGATAGGTGGAAGTAATGAACCCATCTAGACATTGCACAAGTGACTCATTAGGAAGTCTTATGAAGGTACCCTAATGCATATGATTATGTATGTGTCCTTTATGTATGATATTGTAGTCTTGGTTTGACTATGTTTATATTGTACTATACTTCTATGTTGACTTGTGTTGTCTTGTGTAGATGCAATGTATGGCTTTTCTCTTGTGTTCCTAAGGTGATACATTGCACCAAGTATCCTTAAAGGATTACTTAGGAGGCTAATGAATTAAGAGTAAGGGTTCACTGTAAAAGTGATGGAGTTCACTGTAAAGTGACTCCAAATTGTCCTTAAATTCTATATGTACTTTTCTATGATGTTTGGTCTTTGATTGTGTTTCTATGAAGTATGTGAATGATATAAATGCTGTTGATAAAGGTTTTATGATGATTTTCTCAAAATGGCATGAAGTATGATTTCAAAGGAAATGTTCCTTTTAAATGCATGTTTTTGCATGGTTGCCATACTTAGTACATTCTTGTGCTAATCCCATTCTTCTTTACTTTTACACAAAGTGTAGGTTATGGAATGCTTAAAGGAGATCTATGATTGAGGAGCTTGATAGGTGATTTCCCAAGCTCAAGAAAAGGAATCCTTAAGTTCAAGGATGCCCTACTAATGTCTTTAATGTAAAGTCTTTAAATATTGTAAAGTTATGTAAGGTGTCCTATGGGCCGTGTCCCTAATGTATTCTAAAGTTATTGAGTCTAAGATGGCAAAGAGACTTAGAGTCTAAATATGTATTATGACTTAGGTTTTATATATATATGATGCGATGTTTCTAGCATATGATGTGCTATGAAAAGTTTTAAATTTTCCGCTAAATTTACTATGCCAATGCAATGAACGATATGAGAGGCTTGTCTTAGACCTCCGAGAGGTCGACGACGCCGGTTACAATCCAAGATTGTACTCTATCTTCTAGGGTATGCTTTTGGGTTGTGACAAACTTGGTATAGTTTGAGCGTATCAAGCTTCAAATGTCTTGTGAAAGATCAACTACGATGAAAAAAAAACATTTGCTTTAGAAATACTTCAAGGCATGTCTTTACAAGTTCGACAAATCGTGCACCCCAACAAGCCTCGAAGCAGGGGGTATTTGTAGACAATGAAGTTTTATTGATAAATCCATATTAAATTTGGATTAAATATTAAATCACCATACGTTGACCAAGTCAAATTACTGGTTGATAAAGTTGGATTAATATCTAAGTCAAAATTGTATGACTTAAATCAAGTCCAAATCACTTGGGCCAGTCCATTAAGTTGATAAGATGAGCCCAACTCATGTTCTTCAGGCCGAGGGGTCAAAATTGCTAGGACAAAATACCCCTAAAGCCCTAACTCAAGCCTGTATAAAGAGGTCTTCTTCTGACCAAAACACATAGCAATACATACATACAAAAATACATAGTAGCTCTTCAGTGGTGATCTGCAAGTCTTCCGCATACAAAGAAGTCTTCGCTCCATGTGTTGAGCCGCAAGCATTCCGTCAAATCAAGAACATCCGTGAAGAGAAAAATCAGAGAATTACATCTTTTATTAAAGATTTCATAAAGATTGTAACCTTCACATTAATTCAAATATAAATATCATTCTTTGCTTGCTATTTTTCCTTTCCTGTTTGCTGTTTTTCAGGGACGAAATGTTAGACGCATACACTTGTTATTAATAGTGACTTTATTGAGTTGACGATAATCAATACACATTCTTAAGGAACCATCCTTTTTCTTCACAAACAAAATCGGAGCACCCTATGGAGAAATACTAGGTCTAATGAAGCCTTTGTCTAGTAAATCTTTGAGTTGAACCTTCAACTCCTTCAATTCGGCTGGAGCCATCCGATAAGGAGGAATTGAAATGGGATTTTTATCCGGTAGCAAATTGATACCAAAATCAGTTTTCCGTTCGGGAGGAATACCTGGAAGATCATTAGGAAATACCTCCGGAAATTCACTCACTACGGGGACCGACTCAATGGGAGGAATTTTGGATTCTAAATCTTGGACTCTCACTATATGATATAAACAACCCTTAGAGATAATTTTGCAATCTATTAGACAAAAGATGATACGACCTCTAGGAATATAATTTCCCCCCGTCCACTCTAAAACATGTTCATTTGGAAAGATAAACTTCACCACCTTCGTTCTACAATGAATAGTGGCAAAGCAAGCATGCAACCAATCCATACCCAAAATGATATCAGAATCAAGCATATCAAGTTCTACTAGTTCAACATGAGAAACTCTATTGGTAAACATTATAGGACAATTTCTATACACCCTTTTTGCAACAACCGACTCACCCACCGGAGTAGACACTATAAAGGGTTCATGCAAGATATCGGATAAAATGTCAAACTTTTTAGCTACAAGAGGTGTAACAAATTACAAAGTAGCACCGGGATAAAGTAAAGCATACACATCAATAGAGAAGACTTTCAATATACCGGTCACCACATCGGGAGAGGTCTCTTGCTCACCCCTTGTGTGAAGAGCATAGAAGCGATTCTTCTTAGGAGCATAACTAGAACCACTTGCTTGAGCTTGACCAACCTTGTCTTGACTCTTCATATTAGGGCAATCCCTAACCTTGTGTCCACTCTTGCCGCAACTAAAACAATTGCCGGTCCAACCAAGCATTCACCAAAATTACCCTTTTCACACTTGGCACATGTAGGCTTCTCATTTGGTGAGTTTCCACTCCTTCTCTTTGAGATCTTGCTTTAGCCACCTTATCATCACGAGCCTTAGGGAACTTATGGAACTTTATTAGAAAACCTCTTCTTGAACTTAGGCTTGTCTTGAATCTCAAGCCTACTTTTAGAAGAACCACCATCAAAAGATCTTTCCCTTTTTGCTTCTCTACTCTTTCTTCTAGCCATTGCCTCTTACACTTGTTTAGCATGGACCATGAGATGAGAAATGTTCATGTTGTCATGAGCATAGCCTAATGACACTCCTCTTGCAAGTCTTCCGACACCCCCATCACAAAGCGACTCATTTCATCTTTAGGATCGGAAACTAAAGAAGGAGCATATTTTGATAATTTAGTGAATTTCAATGAGTATTCAAGCACACTCATACCTCTTTGACGTAGGTTGATGAGCTCTACCACTTTAGACTCCCTCATCTACCTAGGAAAGAACCAATCAATAAAAGCCTTCTTGAAGATCTCCCAAGTCGCTGGTCCACCCTTTAGAGTCCTATTGTCCCTCCATTGGACATACCAAGTTTGAGTCACATCCTTGAGTTGATAAGTGGCTAACTCAGCCTTCTCACTAGTACTCAACCCCATAGCAAAGAGTATCTTGTAGAATTCATTAATGAACTCTTGGGGGTCTTCTTCAACCTTGGACCCATAGAAAGTAGGAGGATTCATCCTAGTGAAATCCCTTAGACTGGATGCCATGGGAGTAACTTGTTGATTTGCTCGGGGCACAACCTCCCGATTAGTTTGGGCCGTCATAGTTTGGGCTTGAGTAATGGCGGCTTGGACTTGAGTAGTAATGGCTTGAGCCATTTGGAAGAGGTCAGCCCTTATATAATCATCCGTCAAGGGAGGAGGATTGGCCGGAGCTTGTTCAACATGAGCATCTTCCTCAAGAGTAGGAACTTGATCACCAGGGGGAGGAACTCCCGCATTGGCAATCTCTTCCTCAAGTTTTCGAGTCGCATTCCTTCGAGTATCCATTGCCTATAACTAAATACAAGGTTTAGGTGAAAGCACACAATAAGTATACTCTAGAGGCACGATATTGGATTTCCAAGAAAGAGAGTTTCTTAAGCATCACATAGATTTTTATTCATAAGTGTGGCGCGCTTCACAATTATGAGTAAGAATCTACGTAGACGTGGTTATGAGAGACATCACTTCAAAGATATTAAACCTCATTCTCAGATACCAAGTTTGTCACATCTGGAGAGCACCTCCTAGACGTAACCGGCTTCGTCGTCCTCTTTGAGGACTAAGACTAGCCTCTTAGCATTCATCATTACATTCATAGGTTAAAAATGCGGAAAAATTAAAAACTTTTATTACTTTTACATGGAGGTTTACATAGACCTTTACACACACATAATATATTCATATCGAGTAGACATAGACCCTTCGTATAAGAAGATTACATAGTCTTATACTTTTATGACACACACATATATATATCAGATACAATATAGTCTTAAAACGAATGTCTCATATTAACCATCTAAACAGAGTAAAATCAACATGGGAATAAGCCCTTACACAATATAGAAATTCCTCTTAGGGATTACAACAATATCTTGAAACAACGTGAATGAAATGAACGTCTTTAGACTATAACAAAGAACCATAACTAGAATAATATCGAGGCATCATCTTCGAACTTGAAGACATACCCACTTGGAGAATAGTTCCAAGCCTTACTTTCAAATGATCACGAACCCTTCAACGACCCGAACCTAAAATGTTTGGGGACAAAGGGAGAAAATGGGGTTAGTACACCACTTGTACTAAGTATGAGACCATATGCACATATAAGATCTAATCATGCTAAAAAGGACATTTAGTTAAAGCATGCCATTTTACCATTTGAAAGTCTTATGCATAATCAAGCAAACCATACTAATCAACAAGACATACTCAACAAGTCAAAGCAAGTCATATGCATATCACATACTTGAACCAATAATCTAATACAACTCTATCATCAGGTAATAAAATCACAAGCATGAATAAGAGTTTATCATACCCTAATAAAGCAAGACAATTAAGCATGAATCCCCACAAAGTCAACAAGTGCAATGACCAAGCAAAGCTCTATAACTTTACTCAATCAAGTAACCCAACAAGAACCATGACTAATAACCCACTTCACATAACATAACCTTCAAATATACATAATCTCATACTTTAGCAACAAAGACCAATTACATGTTCATAAGCATCATCATCATCATATAATATCATTTACATGTACGATCATCATATCATCAGCATTTGCATTTATTATCATATACATACATAACATCAACCTTCTAAGGCTTCTATCAAGGTAAACTAGTGCAAGGCATAGGTAGAGTCCCATACCACTACATAGGCTAAGTCAAACCTCTTAAGTCATCCTAGTTGGTTTATACTTCATTACTTCATTTTAGTTTTAGGGAACACTTGCCTTAACCGACATAGACCACAAGAGCTAAGTGTGGAATCCGGTGTTGTAAAACCTTACACTGATGGAAGATGGTCTACCGGCCAAAGTAAACCCAAACATAAACATAGCTTTCTAGGTGGATCCACTAGCTAGTTTTCCTATGGGGGCAACATAGTTCAAGAACTAAGAGATATGTGTAATCCCTCTACATACCACTTGGTAATTGGTTCAATCCCCACTCTCCACATTTATTTTTCTCCTTTATTTTTCTCCTAACTCTCTCATCCATTCAAGAGGTTGGGGGTTCAATCCCCACTCTCCACATTTATTTTTCTCCTTTATTTTTCTCCTAACTCTCTCATCCATTCAAGAGTTTGGGGGTTCAATCCCCAATCTCCACATTTTTTTCCTTTCAATTTTTTTCATGAAATTTTTATATAATTTACATTTGGTGAGGTCTTGGGTTCAATTCCCAATGACCTCACAATTTTTATTTTTATTTTAAAATTAGTCATTTTGGCCGAGACTACAAATTAAATTTGGTCTCTTCCAATCCATTTTTCTCTCATTCTTTTGTTGATTTTTTTGTAGCATTTTGAGTGACATTCAGTCAGCAACCTTAACCTTTTATGAACATCACATTTTTAGCATTTTTACACACGCAAAACACAACATTTAACATACAAATTTTAGGCAGCAAACATAGTCAAATTTTCAGCACACACATGCTCAAAACAGTCCACTTAATGCACTTTTACGGAATATATTTTTCAACCTTTACATGATTTCTTACCACACATTCAACACATAATCACAACCAGACCTAACATTATCTACCAGAAGACATACCAACGCATGCTTTGAATCGTTCAAAGGAGCTAATGACAGGGGCATGCAACGGGGACAACCTTAGTCTTTAAATCGTGATTTAAACTGAACCTTAAGGGTCTCTTGGGAAAGGGACCAAGATAGAACAAAACCCATACCTTAATGTCGTTCAAAACTTGTTTAAATGCTGCCAATTTACCATGAAACCAAGCCTCTGTAAGACCTCGAAAAATGAGATAAGGTGTCTAGAGCCTAACATGTTCATTTTAATGTTATGAGGTCCTAAAATGCCTTATTATGTGATATAGAGGCAGTGTGCAAAGTTTGAAGTGATTTGGAAGTCGAACGTCAAGGGACGTCCAAGACGTTTGATGAATAGTCGCTTATGTGCCTCATGTGTGTATGCATTCCTAAATTGTATGAACTGAGTCTAATAAGTCTTGAAAGGGTTTATAATTATGTTTAATGTTATTTTATGAAGTTTCGTGAAGTTTGGAGGTCAAACGTCCAAGGCGTTCGAAAGATAGCCCCTAAGACGTTCATCGTATGTCATGTTGGGGTTAAGGCTGTTTGGACGTGTTGTAGGTGTTTGTTTTGGATGAAATTTATGTGGAAGGTCTATAACATGTTAAGGATTGTAATTGAATTGGAAACGTCCGGGTACGACTTCTAAAGGGCCCCGCAAGAGGCCCCAAAAGAAGGACCCCAAAGCTGGCTAGACACTGCCTGGGCAGTGTCCCTTGACGGACCCAATGACGGATCGTTGGGCCACCAACGGACCGTCAAGCAGGTCTAGTAGAAGGGGGATTGCCTTGGTCAGGTCTTGAGCCAAGAAATTGGCTAAGTCATGGGCGACGGAGGGCATGACGCCCCGTCATGCCCATGATGCCCCGTCGAGGCCCACGTCGCGAGTTCCTGCAGGTTTGGCTGCATGCGTGCTACCCCTTAAAGGGGTGAATGGGAAATTCACTCCACGTCCTAACCTGAATATAATAGGTTTATTTAAGTAATTTTAGGTGTATATAAGTCATCCAAAACGTGATCAACTCATTCATAAATTCTCTCACATGTTTAAAGCCTTTCCCTCCCAAAAATGTTCTCTCTAAAACCACCATTATTGGTGAAGCTCAAGAGCTGTTTGGAGATGGATTTTCTATGGATGAATCTCAAAGTTTTAGAGGTTTTCATGTATATAAAGGTATGGCAATCCTTCATCTTCAAGTAACCTTTCACTTGAAGAGTTCTTCTCAATGTTTTTTAAAGAAATCTTATGATCAAGTTTCCAATCTTCCAATCTAGCCATGGGTTCTTTCTCAAAATGTTTTTAATGATTAAATCATGATGAATTGAAGTTAATACAATGGTTTTAATGTGTTTTCACTCCAATTGCATGATGAACCCATGTTCCTTCTAAAATTGGTTTAGTCTTTGCATGGGCTTTGTGATCTTGACTTGTTATCGATTGAATTATGATTCCCTTACGTTGAAGTGATTGTATATACTGTTATTTACATGAATTTATGTTTAATTGATGTTGAATGATCCATGAGGATCAATGTATGAAGATGAGCATGTTTAGCCTAGTTTCTATAGTTCACTGTAACATTGACTTTCTTATGATCTAAAGTGAATTTCGATTAAGTTGTGGTTCTTGTAGCTACTGTTTTAGGTTAATACCATGGTTGAATTGTGGATATAAATCATGTATGACCAAAGTAGAGAAGGCTTGGTTTGAATTAATCTAGATTCTTCTTGTCTATGAAGTTGTGACTTGTGATCTTGACGTCAGGTTAGTCGCTATAAGAATTGATTATAGTTAATGTCTATAGCTGCTGCCTATAATGAAATATGAGGATGAATTATATGTAATTAATAAAATATGGGTCAATTCATGATAGGTTGAATATGATTAACCTATGTAAACTTACTTTCCATGAACTCCCTATATGAAGCATGCTTATATCGACCTTAATGGCAAATTGTAGTAGTGTCTCATCTAGATTATGATTTCATTAGCTACTGCCTTAGGGTGATATGATTAATGAAATACGACCTATAATCCATATGAATGAAATTAGTTAATGATCTATGTTCTTCTACTTTCCTAGTATGTGATGTATATGTTATGGTATAATCGTGTAGTGATTTGTACATGGTTTCTTATATGTTTAAAGTACATTTAGCTACTGCCATATATATATATATATATTATTGATAAACAAGGTGTATTGATCAATAAGTATCAAAGGTTGAAGAGTTGGTAAGAATGCTTATTCCCTCTACCGTTCTACTTCTATTCTTCTATAAAAAGGTTGATGAAGCCTTGTATGGCATTGTGTGGTATGGTCCACTTATGGTGGCGGTGCTTATCTTATTATCATTATATATGTGTTGACCATGGCCTTAAAGGCAAATTGATGAACTTATGAACATGTACTTAAGATGATACTATGAGAAGCTTATGCCTATTTTCCTATTCTAGTTGTGAATTAGGTTGTGTGGCTATTGTATGAGCATGTGTATAACCATGTTAGGGTAAAGTATAGATGCTACCATGGATGTGTTAAGATGGTTAATAACCCCTCACCTATGTACCCTTATATGAAAGTGTAAATAGCTAAAGTTAGGAGTCTTGATTACATTGTGTATATTGTCCTGTCTCCTATGCTATTATGTGTTTTGTGCTATGTGCTTAAAGTGTGTTGTGGTCTAACAGGGTGGATTACTTAATAACTTATTGATAGCCATTATCTGATCAGGTTGGTCAATGTACACACACTCTCACTTACATGCATATTACAAGTAGTATAAGTCATTGTGTCTAAATGAAAGGTAGTTCTCATATTCACTAGTGTCTACTACTATGCATGTTAAGGTGATGTTCATGAATGTATGATTTGTATTCCCTTACTAGGATGACTTGATAGGTGTACTAGTATGGGCAAGGGTATGGGACCTTGTCTATGCACTGCACATGTGTATCTTGATAGGAAAGTTCCTAGGTTTGGTTTCTATGTACATGAAGGATGAATGTATGAACATGTTATGAATATGATATAATGAAGTATGAATGTGTATAGTGTCTTAGTAGGTTTATATGAAAGTATTGCTCATGTAGTTATGCCTATAGACTTATGCATTGATATATGAACATGTATGACCTTATGTGTTATGTGAAAGGTTTGCTCACATCTAAGTATACACTCACACACATGGATGATCTAGTTAGTGAGAAGAGTCCTCGCTAGGGGTGCCCAAGAATACTCCAAAACTAGATAGGTGCTTGAATATGCTATAAGCATATGAATGATGAATATCCTAAACCTATGTTTTATAAATAAAGGTAATAAAGGCTTTTATATAAAGGGAACTTAGCTTAGCACCGAGTGAACTTGACATTGAGAGGTGTTGACTTTCCTTGGAGGAATATTCACCATTTGTCCCTTATAGAGTGTTGACTTCCCTTAGAGGAATAATCACCTATAGACCAACATAAGGTGTCGACTTTCCTTAGAGGAATACTCACCTATGGACTTACATGAAGTGTTGACTTTCCTTGAGGAATATTCACTCATGTTTTCTCATGAGGTGAGGCCCCATTACCAAATGGTATATAGAGGGAATACCTATCTCTTAGTTCCGTAAACTATGCTTGCCACATAGGATCTAGCAAACTAATTTCACTTAGGATGCTAGAATGTATGTTAATGTTCTACCTTGGCTAGGTAGGAACACCTTCCTTTGGTGTAAGGCTCTACAACACCAAATTCCATGTTTAGCACCCATGGTCTTAGTGTCGGTTAAGGCTATAGTTTCCCTAAAGATAAAATGGACAATGGAAGTAATTGAATAGGATCCTAACTAGGAGGACTTAAGGTAAGTTACTTAGGATAGGTGGAAGTAATGAACCCATCTAGACATTGCACAAGTGACTCATTAGGAAGTTTTATGAAGGTACCCTAATGCATATGATTATGTATGTGTCCTTTATGTATGATATTGTAGTCTTGGTTTGACTATGTTTATATTGTACTATACTTCTATGTTGACTTGTGTTGTCTTGTGTAGATGCAATGTATGGCTTTTCTCTTGTGTTCCTAAGGTGATACATTGCACCAAGTATCCTTAAAGGATTACTTAGGAGGCTAATGAATTAAGAGTAAGGGTTCACTGTAAAAGTGATGGAGTTCACTGTAAAGTGACTCCAAATTGTCCTTAAATTCTATATGTTCTTTTCTATGATGTTTGGTCTTTGATTGTGTTTCTATGAAGTATGTGAATGATATAAATGCTGTTGATAAAGGTTTTATGATGATTTACTCAAAATGGCATGAAGTATGATTTCAAAGGAAATGTTCCTTTTAAATGCATGTTTTTGCATGGTTGCCATACTTAGTACATTCTTGTGCTAATCCCATTCTTCTTTACTTTTACACAAAGTGTAGATTATGGAATGCTTAAAGGAGATCTATGATTGAGGAGCTTGATAGGTAATTTCCCAAGCTCAAGAAAAGGAATCCTTAAGTTCAAGGATGCCCTACTAATGTCTTTAATGTAAAGTCTTTAAATATTGTATAGTTATGTAAGGTGTCCTATGGGCCGTGTCCCTAATGTATTCTAAAGTTATTGAGTCTAAGATGGCAAAGAGACTTAGAGTCTAAATATGTATTATGACTTAGGTTTTATATATATATGATGCGATGTTTCTAGCATATGATGTGCTATGAAAAGTTTTAAATTTTTCACTAAATTTACTATGCCAATGCAATGAACGATATGAGAGGCTTGTCTTAGACCTCCGAGAGGTCGACGACGCCGGTTACAATCCAAGATTGTACTCTATCTTCTAGGGTATGCTTTTGGGTTGTGACAAACTTGGTATCAGAGTATGAGGTTTATGTAGCGGTTTTAGGTTCTAAAAGTCTCATATTGCCACGTCTAGTAGAGTCTCGTAGCATTCGTGGTGAGTCGCAACACATCAAATGCTACGAGAGGCTATAGGACGATAGAGTTTCCCTTCTTCATCATTCTCATATCGTGCCATAGAACCTAACTCTATAAGGTCTCTCTCTTATGTTTTCTTGTCCGGTAGTCTTTTAGATGTGATTGCTTGGATGAGATTGCTCTATGCTTGAGGGAGAAAAGGTGAGTTTAAATGCTTATCTTTGTTTAATGGTTCAAATGAGTATGTGTGAAGGTGACACTTGTCCTTATTTGATGATGTATATACTAACTAGGGCGACTTGAAGGGTTAACTAGACTTAGGTAGGGGTATGGGACTCTACCTATGTCTTGCACTAGTTTGCCTTGATGGAGACCTTAGGAGGTTAATACTATGTATGTGTATGATGATAGATGTGAATGTCCTTATGTGATGATCTCTATGCTTATAATCATGTAAGTAGCCTAGTGTGCTAAAGAATTGGAGTTATCCATGCATGAAGGTTATAGATGAGTGGAGTATGGTGCTAATTGTAGTTCTTGTTGGGTTATTTGGTTTAGTGAAGTTATGGAGCTTTACTTGATCATTGCACATGTTAACGCTATGGGGATTATGATTGATTATCTTACCTTGCTATGCATGAAATATCTCTTATTTGATGATGTGATGCCAATTATGGCAATATATGAAATCTATGTGAAATAGCATGTTATGTCGAATGATGTATGTCATGATATAGTTGAAGCATGCTAGAAGTTATGGTGGTTAAAGTGAATTCTCTTAAATTGTTGTATCCCTATATGGTTTTGTATGATGGTAGCCAAATATTAGGATTTGAACTTGGATTGTAAACTACCAATGGAAGTATGCTATCCTATGAATGTATGTGATTAAAAGTGTGCATTGTTTTCCTTTCTTTATAAGTGGTACTTGATGAGTTGCTAGTATAAATTGGAGTCTTTTGTAGAGACTTGAGTTGTGAATATAGTATGCATGCTTATGAAGGATGAGATGGTAAAGCTTTGTATCTTATAATTCCATACTTGTTCCATCAAATGTCTAAATGTTGCACTTTTGGGATATTTGGAAGCATGCTCACTGTAAAGACTACGCAACTTATTGTATCATGTTTGGAGAACCTACTAAATTGTCATTTGATTGGATGTTGTTGAAATATGTGTAGAATTTATGAATATGAACATGATAAGAAATGTGGAAAAGAATTTTTGCTATTTAAATTGAAGGATAAGAATCTTATGACATGATGAGTCGTAGAGTTATTTCTAAACTCCTTGTTGTTAAATTGAATTAATGAAAATTTCCTCTAAAGTAGTAATCACTTTAAGTGATGAATATGAAGGTTGTGTATTTGAGATCCTCTATATGTTGGGTTAAGTTACTCTTAATTGGGTTTACCCTAAGTGGGGGATGGTGTTTGAGTATTGAGATTGTAGAAATTGTCTACATTGTTCTTCTATTCTTACTTGAATTGGAAAATATGAATTTCTTAGTATGCTTGTTCATGAAAATAGTCTTGCATAGAGTGTGAGTTGCATGATCTTTATATAATTGGTATGAATTGATTGACACCATCTTAGAGACATGGTGAATTTTCCAAAGAGCATGTAAAGAAGTTTTTGATAAAATCCATGTTTTCTCTTGTTGACTTGCATTTCAATGTGCTAATTGTGAAGTTGACTTCATGAGGTAAGACAAGGAATTGGTAATAGTCACTTGTAGGGTAAATTGTTTAGCCTTGTAATGGGAGTTGAGTCTCGTTTACAATGAAATATGTTGACTCTCTTAAAAATTTAGTGATTTGATGATTTGTAATGCAAAATTGTAGGCTCATTCTTGAAAAGTGAAAGCATGTCAAGCTAAGTGTTCATGTGTATTCCTATAATTGTGTTATTTTTCCAAACTAAGGCTTACTATAAGGGTGAGTATTATGTTAAGAAAAGAAATTGTGAAATGACTTACTATTTTGTTGTGATGTACTTGGTGTGATTTGCCATTTAGATTTCACTAGGAAGAAAAATGTATGCATGTCTTGGCATGAAAGTTGATATTTCTCATTTTTTTTTAAAACAAAAAACAAAAAACATTGAACTTGTGCTTTGCTAAAGGGTGTAAAGTTGTGTTCCTTTTAAAGGTTGGTGCATGAACTCCTATGTGATGATGTTATATCATATATGAACTTCTCTATGATGCATTGAAGTACTTGATGTGATTAAAGAGTCCTAAGTGTCATTCGAGGACGAATGTTCCCAAGTGGGGGATATTGTAAGACCTCGAAAAATGAGATAAGGTGTCTAGAGCCTAACATGTTCGTTTTAATGTTATGAGGTCCTAAAATGACTTATTATGTGATATAGAGTCAGGGTGCAAAGTTTGAAGTGCTTTGGAAGTCGAACGTCAAGGGACGTCCAAGACATTCGATGAATAGTCGCTTATGTGCCTCATGTGTGTATGCATGCCTAAATTGTATGAACTGATTCTAATAAGTCTTGAAAGGGTATATAATGATGTTTAATGTTATTGTATGAAGTTTCGTGAAGTTTGGAGGTCAAACGCCCAAGAACGTCCAAGGCGTTCGAAAGATAGCCCCTAAGACATTCATCGTATGTCATGTTGGGGTCAAGGATGTTTGGACGTGTTGTAGGTGTTTGTTTTGGATGAAATTTATGTGGAAGGTCTATAACATGTTAATGTTTGTAATCGCATTGGAAACGTCTGGGTACGAATTCTAAAGGGCCCCGCAAGAGGACCCCAAAGCTACCTAGACACTGCCTGGGCAGTGTCCCTTGACGGACCCAATGACGGATCGTTGGGCCACCAACGGACCGTCAAGCAGGTCTAGTATAAGGGGGATTGCCTTGGTCAGGTCTTGAGCCAAGAATTTGGCTAATTCATGGGCGACGGAGTGCATGACGCCCCGTTGAGGCCCACGTCGCGAGTTCGTGCAGGTTTGGCTGCCTGCGTGCTGCCACTTAAAGGGGTGAATGGGAAATTCACCCCACGTCCTAACCTGACTATAATAGGTTTATTTAAGTAATTTTAGGTGTATATAAGTCATCCAAAACGTGATCAACTCATTCATAAATCCTCTCACATGTTTAAAGCCTTTCCCTCCCAAAAATGTTCACTCTAAAACCACCATTATTGGTGAAGCTCAAGAGCTGTTTGGAGATGGATTTTCTATGGATGAATCATGAAGTTTTAGAGGTTTTCATGTAGATAAAGGTATGGAAATCCTTCATCTTCAAGTAACCTTTCACTTGAAGAGTTCTTCTCAATGTTTTTTAAAGAAATCTTATGATCAAGTTTCCAATCTTCCAATCTAGCCATGGGTTCTTTCTCAAAACGTTTTTAATGATTAAATCATGATGAATTGAAGTTAATTTAAATGGTTTTAATGTGTTTTCACTCCAATTGCATGATGAAACCATGTTCCTTCCAAAATTGGTTTAGTCTTTGCATGGGCTTTGTGATCTTGACTTGTTATTGATTGAATTATGATTCCCTTACGTTGAAGTGATTGTATATACTGTTATTTAGATGAATTTATGTTGAATTGATGTTGAATGATCCATGAGGATCAATGTATGAAGATTTTAGCATGTTTAGCCTAGTTTCTATAGTTCACTGTAACATTGGCTTTCTTATGATCTAAAGTGAATTTCGATTAAGTTGGTGTTCTTGTAGGTACTGTTTTAGGTTAATACCATGGTTGAATTGTGGATATAAATCATGTATGACCAAAGTATAGAAGGTTTGGTTTGAATTAATCTAGGCTCTTCTTGTCTATGAAGTTGTAACTTGTGATCTTGACGTTAGGTTAGTCGCTATAAGAATTAATTATGGTTAATGTCTATAGCTGCTTCCTATAATGAAATATGAGGATGAATTATATGTAATTAATACAATATGGGTCAATTCATGATAGGTTGAATATGATTAACCTATGTAAACTTACTTTCCATGAACTCCCTATATGAAGCATGCTTGTATCAACCTTAATGGCAAATTGTAGTAGTGTCTCATCTAGATTATGATTTCATTAGCTACTGCCTTAGGGTGATATGATTAATGAAATATGACCTATAATCCATATGAATGAAATTAGTTAATGATCTATGTTCTTCTACTTTCCTAGTATGTGATGTATATGTTATGGTATAATCGTGTAGTGATTTGTACATGGTTTCTTATATGTTTAAAGTACATTTAGCTACTGCCATATATATAAATTATTGATAAACAAGGTGTATTGATCAACAAGGACCAAAGGTTGAAGAGTTGGTAAGAATGCTTATTCCCTCTACTCTTCTACTTCTATTCTTCTATAAAAAGGTTGATGAAGCCTTGTATGGCATTGTGTGGTATGGTCCACTTATGGTGGCGGTGCTTATCTTATTGTCATTATATATGTGTTGACCATGGCCTTGAAGGCAAATTGATGAACTTATGAACATGTACTTAAGATGATACTATGAGAAGCTTATGCCTATTTTCCTATTCTAGTTGTGAATTAGGTTGTGTGGCTATTGTATGAGCATGTGTATAACCATGTTAGGGTAAAGTATAGGTGCTTCCATGGATGTGTTAAGATGGTTAATAACCCCTTACCTATGTACCCTTATATGAAAGTGTAAATAGCTAAAGTTAGGACTCTTGATTACATTGTGTATATTGTCCTGTCTCCTATGCTATTATGTGTTTTGTGCTATGTGCTTGAAGTGTAATGTGGTCTAATAGGGTGGCTGACTTATTAAGTTATTGATAGCCATTATGTGATCAGGTTGGTCAATGTACACACACTCTCACTTACATGCATATTACAAGTAGTATAAGTCATTGTGTCTAAATGAAAGGTAGTTCTCATATTCACTAGTGTCTACTACTATGCATGTTAAGGTGATGTTCATGAATGTATGATTTGTATTCCCTTACTAGGATGACTTGATAGGTGTACTAGTATGGGCAAGGGTATGGGACCTTGTCTATGCACTGCACATGTGTATCTTGATAGGATTGTTCCTAGGTTTGGTTTCTATGTACATGAAGGATGAAAGTATGAACATGTTATGAATATGATAAAATGAAGTATGAATGTGTATAGTGTCTTAGTAGGTTTATATGAAAGTATTGCTCATGTAGTTATGCCTATAGACTTATGCATTGATATATGAACATGTGTGACCTTATGTGTTATGTGAAAGGTTTGCTCACATCTAAGTATACACTCACACACATGGATGATCTAGTTAGTGAGAAGAGTCCTTGCTAGGGGTGCCCAAGAATACTCCAAAACTAGATAGGTGCTTGAATATGCTATAAGCATATGAATGATGAATATCCTAAACCTATGTTTTATAAATAAAGGTAATAAAGACTTTTATATAAAGGGAACTTAGCTTAGCACCGAGTGAACTTGACATTGAGAGGTGTTGACTTTCCTTGGAGGAATATTCACCATTTGTCCCTTATAGAGTGTTGACTTCCCTTAGAGGAATAATCACCTATGGACCTACATAAGGTGTCGACTTCCCTTAGAGGAATACTCACCTATGGACTTACATGAAGTGTTGACTTTCCTTGAAGAATATTCACTCATGTTTTCTCATGAGGTGAGGCCCCATTACCAAATGGTATATAGAGGGAATACCTATCTCTTAATTCCATAAACTATGCTTGCCACATAGGATCTAGCAAACTGATTTCACTTAGGATGCTAGAATGTATGTTAATGTTCTACCTTGGCTAGGTAGGAATACCTTCCTTTGGTGTAAGGCTCTACAACACCAAATTCCATGTTTAGCACCCATGGTCTTAGTGTCGGTTAAGGCTATAGTTTCCCTAAAGATAAAATGGACAATGGAAGTAATTGAATAGGATCCTAACTAGGAGGACTTAAGGTAAGTTACTTAGGATAGGTGAAAGTAATGAACCCATCTAGACATTGCACAAGTGACTCATTAGGAAGTCTTAGGAAGGTACCCTAATGCATATGATTATGTATGTGTCCTTTATGTATGATATTGTAGTCTTGGTTTGACTATGTTTATATTGTACTATACTTCTATGTTGACTTGTGTTGTCTTGTGTAGATGCTATGTATGGCTTTTCTCTTGTGTTCCGAAGGTGATACATTGCACCAAGTATCCCTAAAGGATTACTTAGAAGGCTAATGAATTAAGAGTAAGGGTTCACTGTAAAAGTGATGGAGTTCACTATAAAGTGACTCCAAATTGTCCTTAAATTCTATATGTGCTTTTCTATGATGTTTGGTCTTTCATTGTATCTCTATGAAGTATGTGAATGATATAAATGTTGTTGATAAAGGTTTTATGATGATTTACTCAAAATGGCATGAAGTATGATTTCAAAGGAAATGTCCCTTTTAAATGCATGTTTTTGCATGGTTGCCATACTTAGTATATTCTTGTGCTAATCCCATTCTTCTTTACTTTTTACACAAAGTGTAGGTTATGGAATGCTTAAAGGAGATCTATGATTGAGGAGCTTGATAGGTGATTTCCCAAGCTCAAGAAAAGGAATCCTTAAGTTCAAGGATGCCCTACTAATGTCTTTAATGTGAAATCTTTAAATATTGTATAGTTATGTAAGGTGTCGTATGGGCCGTGTCCCTAATGTATTCTAAAGTTATTGAGTCTAAGATGGCAAAGAGACTTAGAGTCTAAATATGTACTATGACTTAGGTTTTATATATATATGATGTATGTTTCTAGCATATGATGTGCTATGAAATGTTTTAAATTTTCCGCTAAATTTACTATGCCAATGAAATGAAAGATATGAGAGGCTTGTCTTAGACCTCTGAGAGGTCGACGACGCCGGTTACAATCCAAGATTGTACCCTATATTCTATGGTATGCTTTTGGGTTGTGACAGCCTCACCACCGAAACTTCAAGCACAATCCCGTCAAGAACTTGTTGTTAATTTTCGTTTTTAGCTTAGTTTTTCGTTTGAGCTTTTGTGCGTAAGTTCTCCAAGAGTGAAGACCTATTATTTTCAGTTATTTTAATGATAAAAAACGTGATAATGAGAGTGAGAGACGTGAGAATGAGAGGATTAGGAGAGTTAGGTGGAGATTAAGTCAAACTAGGACTCCTCATTATTTATTAATTTTATTATTATTATTTTTTATTAAAAATCTGATTTTTCCCTTACTTAAATCAGGTTTTTAAATATTAATTAATTCAACTAATTCACTTAATAAAATTAAATCAATTTAATCCTTGCTTCCACCAAGGCTCGAACCCGGGTGGAGCTAAATTTTTCTTAAAGGGTCAATTTCGTCCACCTCTACCCAAATTGCCCCTTAACCATATTAATTAATTAATTTATTTATTATTTAGGGTAATTAGAATACTACCCTTAGCCTGGAAAAGACCATTTTACCCCTAGACCCTCCAAACTTAAGATTACCCCTTTTTAAGTCCGGTTAAGACTCATCCGGGTAAATCTTCATATTCGGGTGCCCTACATGGCTGGACCCAACCTTTCCTAGCTCAACTAACTCACCAAGTTGGTTGGCTTGGCCTTTGCAAGGGTTCAGAGGTCTGGTTCTACGCGCATCAATCCGCGTGAACCCGGTCTAATCGTAGGCATTCTAGACACATTAAGCATTACTTAGCATAGTCATTTTTAGGGTTGTTACATTATCCCCCCCTTAGGAACATTCGTCCCCGAATGACATTACACATCATTTTAAAATAAATAGGGTGATTTTCGAAGATATCTTAACATACTTGAGACTTTACTCTTTGTGAATTTCTGTTTCACACTTACTATGGATAATGCATATTACTCAAGCTTATCTGAAGCTTCATATTTGAGATTGAGGAACTTCCTTCTCAATCGCACTTAACTTGATGCACCTCACAACTCATGCAACACAAAAATCATGTCCACGCTATACAAAAACAGCAACATGACATGCAAACATGAATTCATTTTAACTCACATAGTACAATTACTACACATACGATTATGGACTTAGAACATCAAGTCGACTATTGCACTAAAACTTAGAGTTTCTTAAACAAAACCAGCCTTAGGAGGAGTATATCTAACCCTTAGATAACATCTTGTTGGCCTTAAGATTTGAAATTATATGGCTTTGTTGGATTGATCCACGCCTTGCCCATTTATACCCTATCTCATTTGGCAACTGAAACCTCACTACACTGGTTTGATAGTCTATGGTAGCATAACACTTATGGAGAAAATCCCTACCTAAGCTATTCAATACCTTTTATTGGTGAATATCTGATTCACATATTAGTAGGTTGGTGCACATCCTTGAAACCTACTAGCAGCTTCGCATTAATAGACCAAGGAACTCCTTCCTAAACTAGTCTCATCAAAGCATACAACATAATTAAACACATAAGTCGCATAAGTCAGCAACCAACATGATGACTCCAACATATTAACTTCATACTAGTGCATAAAACCATACACATGAAAAACTAATTTAGGCTACGCAACCGAGACATCACCAGAGGTGTCTTCCCCTACACCCCTAGACTTGAGTGCGAAGAATCGTTACCTTCTTAGAGCCTCTTCACTTGGACCATTCGGCTGAACTTTCTCCTTCCCTTTTTTTCGACCTCTCATATATGGACAATCCTTCATTATGTGACCCGGTTTTACACAACTGTAACAAGCGTTAGAGCCCCTCCTACACTCTCCTCCATGAAGTTTGCCACACTTTCTACAAGGTGGCCTCTCTGAGGTGTATCTACTTCACTGTTTCTCTTAACTCTGGGCTCAGAATCCCTATTATAGCGACCCTTGGATGAACTTGACTCCCCTTGGTGGGAGAGTCCCTTCTTAAACCTGGGCTTATCCCTGATTTCAGTACTACTCTTCCTTGAAAATTCTTATCAGCTTGCCTTGACCTGTTCCCCGCCCTAGTATGCTTCCTCCTCCTGTTTTCCTCCAGTTGTTGGACACGGACCATAAGCCTGGAAAAGTCCATGCTCGCATGCAGCATAGCTGCCCTACACTCCTACTCGAGATATTCAGCAATCTTAGATGTAGTGTAAACGGGAGGATTCATCCTCGTAAAGTCCCTTAACCTATTAGCCATGGTGCTGACAGGTGGGTTCTTTCTGGGAACACCTTGTTGCTCTGCCTGGGCTGTCATAGTCTGAGCTTGTAAGGTGACAGCTTGGGTTATCTGTACCAAGGTTGTCCTCACTTCTCAATCTGTCAATCAAGTTGGGTTAACATGCATCTCTATTCCAGCAGCTGGAGCCTGGGGAGGAACGTGATTTACCCCAGCAGCTGCTCCTCCATTCTCTCCGCCTGCGTTTCTCCTCGTATTCATCTTTCTGAAAAAGTAGAATTGATGTTAGATATGCTCATAACACCAAGGAATCAGACATTAGAGAAGGCACGATAAGATCAGAAGAAGGGAATTTTCCTACGCATCATGCAGTCTCTAATTCATGATAGTGGTGCACTTCACTACCATGACTTAGAAACTACTCAATCTGGTTGATGTGAACTTATTATCCACGGAATTTCACCTAATGCTCTGATACCAACTTTGTCTTGATCGGAGTCTAGACCCCAGATGAGACCGGCATCGTTGACCTCCCAAAGGTCACAGACAAGCCTACACACGTCATCGTTACTTCATCTAGGTTAATTTTTAGCGGAAAATTTGACCTTTTTGTTTTCTTATTTCATGTGAAACATATTTTACTTAACATCATAGGCGTTCACAAATCAACCATCTAATGTAAAAATAATCAAATGAAACAAGCAGTTCATAATTGCATTAAACGTATTCTTGCCAAAACGGCACCAATACAAAGTCTGAAATGAAAGGGGAAATGAAACACTAGTGGAACATGATCCACTAGCTAAAGCCTAACGTCCACCTGTGCCTGCACCTAAAAGTAGATATTTGTATGGGATTAGTACACACTTGTACTAAGTATGGGTATATGCAAGTACACACCAAAGACATGCATGAGTAAGAATAGCTCTTTCCTAACAACATGATTTATGGAAAGTCAAGTCAGTGGACTTGCCAAATTTGGATTAGGAAAGTCAGTGGACTTGCCAAATTTGGATTAGGAAAGTCAGTGGACTTGTCAAATTTGGATTAGGAAAGTCATGACATACATGAGAGTAACATGCATCATCATACTTATCATTTTGCAAGCAGAACATAACGTATTGCACATATCATATCACGTAGTTCACATCATTCTTTCATATGTCATGAGACCTTGGAATCATGGACTTGACATTAGGACTTCCCAAAATGAGGGCTCAACATATGGGACCTCAACTAGGGAGCCTTCTTTAGCAAACACAGAGTCTGCTTCATTCATTCATACGTACTTCATTTTCATTCATTCATATACTAGTGCAATCACTAGTCATACCTAGGATGTAGTTTAAGACTCTCATCGGGTTTGCTGTGCAATGACCAAGAATAACCTAGTGTCATTACTTGAGTCTGGCTCACCTCTTGATTATCCTATCCTAACACCTTTGGTATCATTCATTTCATTATATGCATTCGTTGAGGCTGGCCTCATTCTTTCTTTGGGAACTTTAACCTTAACCGACATAGATCATGTGAGCATCATGAAATTCAGTGTGTAATCCCCACACCGAAAAGAGGTGGAATCACCGGCCAAAGTGAACCAAAACATGCTAGCGTATATAGGTAATCGAACCCTGCTAGATCCCTATATTGGCAGTATAGGTTCAAAGACTAGGAGATGTAAGGAGACCCATACCCGGCATGCCGGACAGTCTCATCTCATGAGAGTTACGTGAACCTCCGCCCTTCCCGAAGGAAGGCATCACCGCTCATAGCTAGCCTATCGGTGCTCAGTATAAAGTTCCATTACATTCAACTCATACATCATGGAAGCTGGCTTCTAGCATGAGGACATCATAGCTCATTAGATGATTTCTCATCTCATCATTAGTATTAAGTATGCATTAACTTCAATACTTTCATTAGAGTGTTCATAGAGACTGGTCTCTTCATTAGCTTTACACTCTCATAGGTGAGTACGTTTTGGTAACATTTACTTAGGCTCATTTGAGATTGCTCTCATCTTTCATATTAGCCTCTTATCATATTGTCACCTCATTCATTAACTTTAACACATTTGCTTTTCATAATTACTCACCCCTTCACGTGAATATTCATTTCATCATATGCCAATGCACCTGGCCATTTAGTGTGTTTCACACTCTTACTTAACCCTTCTAGGGTTACATCATTTCATCACATACATCTTAGGCTCACTTACTTTTAAACGTATGCTAGACTTATGAGTCCACACATACAAGCCATGAGGCTTTATTCATAGTTTGTCTAAGTGATTCATGTTTACCCAAGATTATGTGGTACAAGACTTATGCATCTTGTAGATATGCCAAGATATTGATTTCGATCTTTAGAGGCAGCATTCATTAAATATTTACTTACGTATAACTTATGTATCAATACGGAATTGGGCAAGGGAACCCGATTTCGAAACCCTTGGGCAACACTTAATCTTACTTTAAACTTGGTGATTGCATTTTTCAGATTTGAGGGACCCTAGTTCGATCCCCATCAGCCCCATAATATTTCCTTTCTTTTTCTCCTCTATTTTTCATCCAAGGCATGGAGGTTGTGGGATCAATCCCCCACAAGCTCATTCTTTTTCTCTTAATTTATCTTTTAACTTTCTCACCTATCCAAGAGGTTGTGGGTTCAATCCCCATTCACCTCATTTTATATTTCTCCTTTATTTTCCTCCTAAATCTCTCATCTATTCAAGAGGTTGTGGGTTCAATCCCCACTCTCCACATTTATTTCTCTCCTTTATTTTTCTCCTAACTCTCTCATCCATTCAAGAGGTTGGGGGTTCAATCCCCACTCTCCACATTTATTTTTCTCCTTTATGTTTCTCCTAACTCTCTCATCCATTCAAGAGGTTAGGGGTTCAATCCCCACTCTCCACATTTATTTTTCTCCTTTATATTTCTCCTAACTCTCTCATCCATTCAAGAGGTTGGGGTTCAATCCCCACTCTCCACATTTATTTTTCTCCTTTATTTTTTCTCTTAACTCTCTCATCCATTCAAGAGGTTGGGGGTTCAATCCCCACTCTCCACATTTATTTTTCCTTTTATTTTTTTTCATGAAAATTTTATATAATTTACATTTGGTGAGGTCTTGGGTTCAATTCCCAATGACCTCACAATTTTTAATTTTTTTTTTTTAAATTAGTCATTTTGGCCTAGACTACAAATTTCCAGCAGGAAATTTGGTCTCTTCCAATCCATTTTTCTCTCATTCGTTTGTTGATTTTTTTGTAGCATTTTGAGTGACATTCAGTCAGCCACCTTAACCTTTTATGAACATCACGTTTTTAGCATTTTTACACACGCAAAACACAACATTTAACATACAAATTTCAGGCAGCAAACATAGTCAAATTTTCAGCACACACATGCTCAAAACAGTCCACTTAATGCACTTTTTCGGAATATATTTTTCATCCTTTACATGATTTCTTACCACACATTCAACACATAATCACAACCAGACCTAACATTATCTACCAGAAGACATACCAACGCATGCTTTGAATCATTCAAAGGAGCTAATGACAGGGGCATGCAACGGGGACAACCTTAGTCTTTAAATCGTGATTTAAACTGAACCTTAAGGGTCTCTTGGGAAAGGGACCAAGAGAGAAGAAAACACATACCTTAATGTCGTTCAAAACTTGTTTAAATGCTGCCAATGTACCATGAAACCAAGCCTCACCACCGAAAATTCAGGCACAATCCCGTCAAGAACTTGTTGTTGATTTTCGTTTTTAGCTTAGTTTTTTGTTTGAGTTTTTGTGTGTAAGTTCTTCAAGAGTGAAGAACTATTATTTTTAGTTATTTTAATGATAAAAAACGTGACAATGAGAGTGAGAGACGTGAGAATGAGAGGATTAGGATTAGGATTAGAATTAGGATTAGGATTAGGAGAGTTAGATGGAGACTAAGTCAAACTAGGACTCCTCATTATTTATTAATTTTAATATTATTATTTTCTTATTAAAAATCTGATTTTTCCCTTACTTAAATCAGCTTTTTAAATATTAATTAATTCAACTAATTCACTTAATAAAATTAAATCAATTTAATCCTTGCTTCCTCCAAGGCTCAAACCCGGGTGGAGCTAGATTTTGCTTAAAGGGTCAATTTCGTCCACCTCTACCTAAATTACCCCTTAACCATATTAATTAATTAATTAATTTATTATTTAGGGTAATTACAATACTACCCTTAGCCTGGAAAATACCATTTTACCCTTAGACCCTCCAAACTTAAGATTACCCCTTTTTATGTCCGGTTAAGACTCATCCGGGTAAATCTTCATATTCGGGTGCCCTACATGGCTGGAACCAACCTTTCCTAGCTCAACTAACTCACCAAGTTGGTTGTCTTGGCTTTTGCAAGGTTTCAGAGGTCTGGTTCTACGCGCATCAATCCGTGTGAACCCGGTCTAATCGTAGGCATTTTAGACACATTAAGCATTACTTAGCATAGTCATTTTTAGGGTTGTTACATATTGAGAAAGCCATGTGAAAACTAAAAATGAATGACGTTACTCTAGGCAAGTGAGGAACCCTCATCCAATAGAGGTAAATATCAGGATTTCATGTCTAGCTCTCATGGTCTATGTCGGTTAGGCTAACCCCCAAAAAACTAATGAAAGTGCTAAGGCTCTTAAAAGAGTATCCTACTTAGGGTAAGTAGTGGTATGGGACGTTATTTATCCATTGCACTAGGTAGGCATTCCGAAGGGGACTTGGTGAGTCTTATATGAATTGAATGAACTAAGTCTTCTAAAAGAACGTGCTACTTAGGGTAGCTGGTGGTATGGGACGTTATCTATCCATTGCACTAAGTAGGACCTTCCGAAAGGGAAGTCTTGGTGCCAAACCATCTAAAAGAATGTACTACTTAGGATATGTGGTGGTATGCAACGCCATTTACTCATTACACTAAGTAGGAATTCCAAAAGGGAAGTCTTTGGTGTGTTGTTGGGTGTTATTCTAATGTCTTGTGATTGAGTGGTGACTTGTTCTCCCGAGTGGAGTAAGCTCATGGTGGGTAGTCTTAAGGGTCTCCTTGGTGTGTATTGAAGGAGTTGTTTAGACGGTTCCTTCATGTCATACCTTGGAGATCCTTAGAATAACCTCGGTTAGGAAACTTATACGGAAATGAGTTCACTTACTCAATGGCAATACCTTGGAAGTTCACTATTTTGGAGTCTTTTTAGTTCACTGTAATGTCAAAATGAACTTACTGTAATGTTGGTTACTTTTCTGTAAATTGCTTCCTTTGGTTTAAAATTATGGAAATCCTTCTCTAAGTGTTAAATGATGTTTCTTATGTTGTTTTGCTTCTAAATTCATGAATGTTATAATTATTTGGCATGAAAGCTTATGACGATGAGATTCCTTAAGTATATATGAAAGATTTCCTTTTATTAATTTATTCCTGAAAAGTTTTAAATTCCGCACTACTTTTCATGTCTTATACAGTGAATGGTAGTTAGTTGGCTTGTACAAGACCCCAAAGGGTCAAGTACGCTTTATTACGATCCAAAGGTTCTCCCTAACTTCTAGGGGGTGCTTTCGGGTCATGACAGACTTGGTATCAGAGCATAAGGTTATGGGAAATAGTTTAGGGTCTAAAAGTCACACAAGCCACATCTAGTAGATTCTTGGTCATTGATGTGGGTCGCAACACTTCAATGGACAAGAGGCTTTAGTATGATACACGGTGTACTTTCTTCTCATTCTAATGTCGTGCCTTAGAGTTGAGTTCTATAAGATGTCTTTTCTCAACCTCTTCTCTTTGTGTTTATAGGATATGAATACGAGTAGATCAACCGCTAGAAGTGAGGAGGGAGGTGTATCTAATGAGAGGATCCCACCCCATGTTGACCAAGTTCCTATTGTTGGCCTAGAGGAGGAGAATGTGGAGGCTCCCCTTCAAGAACCTCAAATGCCTCCGGAACCTCAAGGGCCCCAAGTGCCTCATTTGCATCAAGGTCCTTTTGTTGAAGGTGATATGACTAATGTGGAGTTGAGGGCTGCCCTAATTAATTTGACCCAACTCATGACGGATCAAGATCATGTCATCAACAATCACTTTGTTGCCCAAGCTAATCAAGGGGATAGACCTCAATCTAATGCTAGTACTCTCGTTTCTAGAATTCGGGTTTTTATGAGGATGAACCCTCCTACTTTTCATGGCACTAAGGTGGATGAATATCCCCAAGGTTTCATACTTGAGGTTTTCAAAGTGGTAGATGTTATGGGTGTGACCCCTAGGGAAAAAGCGGAGTTAGCCGCTTACCAACTTAAAGATGTTACTCAAGTGTGGTATGAACAATGGAGGGGTGAGAGACCCTTAGAAAGAGGTATGGTTGATTGGAAGGAATTCAAAGAGGCTTTCCTAGATAGGGCTAGGATGAACAAATTTGTGATGGAAGTGTCTAGCTTGGTGGAGAAAGAGTGTCGTACGGCAATGCTACTTAATGACATGGATATCTTTAGACTCATGGTTTATGCACAACAAATTTAGGAGTCCAAAATTAGGGAGATAAGGCAAGAGTGTAAGAGGCCTAGGTCGGATGATTTTAGTCACCAAAAGCCTAAGAAGAGGTTCTATCACCAAGATTCTTCCATGGGGAACAAGGATAGGGCTCCAAACCAACATTCCCAAGGTGGTGGCCATACTTTTGAAAGGGCTAGGTGTCCTGCTTGTGGAAAACAACATTCGGTAAGTGTCTTGCCGGAACGGATGGTTGTTTTAGTTGTGGTAGAAAAGTCCACAATATGAGGGACTTCCCTAGAATCTAATCAAGAGGGAAAGATGTCAATCAAGCTTCCCTAGATCCTAATGCTCCAAAGAAGAACCCTTCCTATGGGATGTGAGCTAGGAAGGATAACTAATCCGGTTTTGATAGTCCCGATAAGTCTTGACTCTTTATGATTGTTGATTTAATTTTATGAGATGAGTTTATATGGTTTTATAGTTCATTTTATCATGTCATCTTGTTGAGTTGCTCAAAGAATGGATTTTTGAAATTTTAAGCATGTTGGACAGTGTTACAGTGATGTTCACTGTAAGTTTTATGAATTTTGAAAAAAATTGTTTTGCCTTGAATTGAAATTTCAATGTGTGTAAAAGTGTTGTATATGAGCATGTTTAATGATGGAGAATGTATTCCTCCATAAAAGAAGGTTAAGGTTGAATTTTGAAATTGTGAAGTTTGGCAAAAAGTTGCATGTATACAATTGTTTGGAAATGTGAAATTGGTGCTCCTTGCTAGTTGATGCTTTGATTGAGTGTTTTCATCATGATTTTAATTTGTTGTGTGATGCTAGGTGAGTCCTTGATGGTCTTAAAGTTTTAGTGTCATTCGAGGACGAATGTTATTCCAAGTGGGGAGAATGTAACGCCGTAATACGAACTAAGGTGAACTAGAGCTTCATAAATGTTTATTGAGTTAATTTTAAGTTAAAATGAGTTAAATTAGAATCCTTAGGCAGTGTGTGAATTTTGGTAAAGTTTGGATGTCAAACGCCCAAGAACGTCCATGACGTTCGGAAGGTGTGCCTTTAGATATATAGTGCTTGTGTGTCTTGATGTGTTTGAGTGAGTTTTACGTGTTTGTTTTGCTTGAATTTGGTGTGACATGTTCCTAATACCTATATGACTTAGTATAGGGGTTTAACGTCCGGGCACGACCCCACCTAGGACCCACAAGGGGCCCTAGAGAAGGACCCAAACGCCTTGGTAGTGTCCACCAATGAAGGCAAACGACAGCCAGTGGTCCAACCAACGGACCGTCGTCTTGCCTCGTTTATTTGACCTGCAAGGTGAGTTATACAGGCTCCTTATAGATCTAAGTTTTAATCGATGAGACCCCACCAACGGTCCGTTGATGGACAAACGGTCCGTTAATTAGGTCTCGTCTGTGAGTCTGCCAAAAGCTGCCTTTTCTAGTGAAGGCTTGGGTGTTTGGTAAATTCACCCCAAGTATTTTATGACCCTAGGAAGTTTATTTTAGGGATTATTAGGTATATTAAAGTGTTTTAATCCCTAAGAACTACTTTTAGACCTCATTTACTAAAACCCCAAAACCCGTCTCCCTTAGAACTCTCTTAAAAGGCTCCTTTGGAACTAGAAGTCAAGAAAAGCTAGGAGGGCTGTTGGTGGCCAAGTTCTTCATCAAAATCATTGGTGTTTCTATTACCTAAGGAAGGTATCCATCCTTGAACTCTTTTCCATTCAAGGAGTCACTTCTAATGAATTTTCAAAAAGGGTTTTCAACCCTAGTTTGTACTATCTTCAACTCTAGATATGGGTCTTGCATGAAAACGTTTCTAATGAATTAATAATGATGTTTCGAATGTTAGTTGATGATTTTAAGGTTAAAACTTCAATGAAATCATGTTAAATATTTTATCAAATGGTTGCTTAAGAAATGGGTTAAATGAGCATGACTTTGTAGTTTTTGAACTTTGGCTTTCTTATGTTGATATTGTTGTCTAGCTAATGCCCTAAGGAATAATTTATGATGAATTATTGAATAAAAAGCTATAGGTGATGGAAGCTTGGATTAAAGGGTAAGTTGGTTATGTTGTTTAAGCTTTAGTTATGAAATGCTCTTGAGTGGTATGGTCCATCTTCTTGGTGGCGGTGTTTACTTGATGAATTTGGTTATGTTTAGTATGTGTTGTGAATGTGGCTTTGAAGGCCTAATATGTTAAATGAAGTGATATTGAAAGTGGTTCTTGTATTGTGTATTATGAAGTTTTAATTGCATGTTTTGACTTAGATTATGCCTAAATGAAGAATATGATTATGTGAAGCATGTAAAGTGTGTGATGTTATGAATGAAGGTCTAAGCATGTATAGAATCAAATGTGAATGAAATGATGCTTATGTGTAAGGTGTGTTCACATGTACACACACTCACACTTTAATGTATGAATGAAGCTAAGTTAATTCAAAAGGGGAGTTTTGGGGTGAACACTCTTCGTGAGTTGAGATGAAGTGTTTAGTAGCAACCTCACTACATCCTAAGAGCTTTCTAAGATAGGTTGGAGGATGAATGTGGTGTTCACTAGCTATCCTTAATGTAAGACCTCAAAAATAAGATAAGGTGTCTAGGGCCTAACATGTTTGTATTAATGTTATAACGTCCTAAAATGCCTTATTATGTGGTATAGAGGCAGTGTGCAAAGTTTGAAGTGATTTGGAAGTCGAACGTCAAGGGATGTCCAAGACGTTCGATGAATAGTCGCTTATGTGCTTCATGTGTGTATGCATGCCTAAATTCTATGAACTGAGTCTAATAAGTCTTGAAATGGTTTATAATGATGTTTAATGTTATTGTATGAAGTTTCGTGAAGTTTGTAGGTCAAACGCCCAAGAACGTCCAAGGCGTTCGAAAGATAGCCCCTAAGACGTTCATCGTATGTCATGTTGGGGTCAAGGCTGTTTGGACGTCTTGTAAGTGTTTGTTTTGGATGAAATTTATGTGGAAGGTCTATAACATGTTAAGGTTTGTAATCGCGTTGGAAACGTCCGGGTACGACTTCTAAAGGGCCCCGCAAGAGGCCCTAAAAGAAGGACCCCAAAGCTGCCTAGACACTGCCTGGGCAGTGTCCCTTGACGGACCCAATGACGGATCGTTGGGCCACCAACGGACCGTCAAGCAGGTCTTGTCGAAGGGGGGCTTGCCTTGGTCAGGTGTTGATCCAAGAATTTGGCTAAGTCATGGACGACGGAGGGCATGACGCCCCGTCATGTCCATGACGTCCCGTCACTGCCCTCGTCGCGGGTGCCTGCAGGTTGACTGCCTGTGTGCTGCCACTTAAAGGGGTGAATGGGAAATTCACACCACGTCCTAACCTGACTATAATAGGTTTATTTAGTTAATTTTAGGTGTATATAAGTCTTTAAAAGCGTGATCAACCCATTCCCAAAATCCTCTCACATGTTTAAAGCCTTTCCCCTCCAAAATATTCTCTCTAGAACCTCCATGGTTTTTGAAGCTCAAGAACAGCTTGTAGATTGGATTCTCATGGATTCTTCATCAAGTTTTGTAAGTTTTCATGAATATTAAGGTATGGCAATCCTTCATCTTCAAGTAACCTTTCACTTGAAGAGTTCTTCTCAATGTTTTTCGAAGAAATCTTATGATCAAGTTTCCAATCTTCCAATCTAGCCATGGGTTCTTTCTCAAAACGTTTTTAATGATTAAATCATGATGAATTGAAGTTAATACAGTGATTTGAATGTGATTTTTCTCCAATTGCATGATGAACCCATGTTCTTTCCAAAATTGGTTGAGCTCTTGTATGGGCTTTGTGATCTTGACTTGTTATCGATTAAATTATGATTCCCTTACGTTGAAGTGATTGTATATACTGTTATTTACATGAATTTATGTTGAATTGATGTTGAATGATCCATGAGGATCAATGTATGAATATTTGAGCATGTTTAGCCTAGTTTCTATAGTTCACTGTAACATTGGCTTTCTTATGATCTAAAGTGAATTCTGATTAAGTTGTGGTTCTTGTAGCTACTGTTTTAGGTTAATACCATCGTTGAATTGTGGATATAAATCATGTATGACCAAAGTAGAGAAGGCTTGGTTTGAATTAGTCTAGGTTCTTCTTGTCTATGAAGTTTTAACTTGTGATCTTGACGTTAGGTTAGTCGCTATAAGAATTGATTATGGTTAATGTCTATAGCTGCTGCCTATAATGAAATATGAGGATGAATTATATGTAATTAATACAATATGGGTCAATTCATGATAGCTTGAATATGATTAATCTATGTAAACTTACGTTCCATGAACTCCCTATATGAAGCATGCTTGTATCGACCTTAATGGCAAATAGTAGTAGTGTCTCCTCTAGACTATGATTTCATTAGCTACTGCCTTAGGGTGATATGATTCATGAAATATGACCTATAATCCATATGAATGAAATTTATTAATGATCTATGTTCTTTTACTTTCCTAGTATGTTGATATGTTGTATTATGTTATGGTATAATCTCGTAGTGACTTGTACATGGTTTCTTATATGTTTAAAGTACATATAGCTACTGCCATATATGTGTTTTATTGATGAATAAGGTGTATTGATCAATGATGATAAAAGGGTGAGAAATTGGTAAGAATGCTTAATTCCCCTATCTTCTACTTCTCTATCCTTTATAGAAATGTTGATGAAGCCTTGTATGGCATTGTGTGGTATGGTCCACTTATGGTGGCGGTGTTTACTTTATTGTCATTATATATGTGTTGACCATGGTCTTGAAGGAAAATTGATGAACTAATGAATATGTGCTTAAGATGATACTATGAGAAGCTTATGCCTACTTTCCTATTCTAGTTGTGAATTAGGTTGTGTGGTTATTGTTTGAGCATGAGTATAACCATGTTAGGGTAAAGTATAGGTGCTGCCATTGATGTGTTAAAAAGGTTAATAGCCCTTACCTATGTACCCTTATATGAAAGTGTAAATAGCTAAAGTTTGGAGTCTTGATATTAAGGTATATATTGTCTTGTCTCCTATGCTATTAAGTGTTGTGTGCTATGTGCTTGAAGTGTAATGTGGTATAATAGGGTGGCTGACTTAATAAGTTATTGATAGCCATTATGTGATCATGTTGGCCAATGTACACACACTCTCACTTACATGCATATTATAAGTAGTATAAGTCATTGTGTCTAAACGCAAGGTAGTTCTCATATTCACTAGTGTCTACTACTATGCATGTTAAAGTGATGTTCATGAATGTATGATTTGTATTCCCTTACTAGGATGACTTGATAGGTGTACTAGTATGGGCAAGGGTATGGGACCTTGTCTATGCATTGCACATGTGTATCTTGATAGGATAGTTCCTAGGTTTGGTTCTTATGCATATGAAGGATGATTATATGAACATGTTATGAATATGATATAATCAAGTATGAATGTGTATGGTGTCTTAGTAGGTTTATGTGAAAGTATTGCTCATATAGTTATGCCTATAGACTTATGCATTGATATATGAACATGTGTGACCTTATGTGTTATGTGAAAGGTTTGCTCACATCTAAGTATACACTCACACACATGGATGATCTAGTTAGTGAAAAGAGGCCTTTCTAGGGGTGCCCAAGAATACTTCAAAACTAGATAGGTGCTTGAATATGCTATAAGCATATGAATGATGAATATCCTAAACCTATATTTTATAAATAAAGGTAATAAAGGCTTTTCAATAAAGGGAACTTAGCTTAGAACCGCGTGAACTTGACATTGAGAGGTGTTGACTTTCCTTGGAGGAAGATTCACCATTTGTCCCTTATAGAGTGTTGACTTCCCTTAGAGGAATAATCACCTATGGACCTACATAAGGTGTCGACTTCCCTTAGAGGAATACTCACCTATGGACCCACATGAAGTGTTGACTTTCCTTGAGAAATATTCACTCATGTTTTCTCATGAGGTGAGGCCCCATTACCAAATGGTATATAGAGGGAATACCTATCTCTTACTTCCAAAGGATCTAGCAAAGTGATTTCACTTAGGATGCTAGAATGTATGTTAATGTTCTACCTTGGCTAGGTAGGAACACCTTCCTTTGGTGTAAGGCTCTACAACACCAAATTCCATGTTTAGCACCCATGGTCTTAGTGTCGGTTAAGGCTATGGTTTCCCTAAAGATAAAATGGACAATGGAAGTAATTGAATAGGATCCTAACTAGGAGGACTTAAGGTATGTTACTTAGGATAGGTGGAAGTAATGAACCCATATAGACATTGCACAAGTGACTCCTGAGGAAGTCTTAGGAAGGTACCCTAATGCATATGATTATGTATGTGTCCTTTATGTATGATATTGTAGTCTTGGTTTGACTATGTTTATATTGTACTATACTTCTATGATGACTTGTGTTGTCTTGTGTAGATGCTATGTATGGCTTTTCTCTTGTGTTCCTAAGGTGATACATTGCACCAAGTATCCCTAAAGGATTACTTAGTAAGCAAATGAATTGAAAGAAAGAGTTAATGTTAAGGAGAGTGACTTCACTATAAAGTGACCTCTATTTGTACTTAAATTCTATATGTGTTTTTCTATGATATTTGGCCTTTGATTGTGTTTCTATGAAGTATGTGGATGATATAAATGCTATTGATAAAGGTTTTATGATGATTTACTCAAAATGGCATGAAGTATGATTTCAAAGGAAATGTCCCGTTTAAATGCATGTTTTTGCATGGTTGCCATACTTAGTACATTCTTGTGCTAATCCCATTCTTCTTTACTTTTTGCACAATGTGTAGGTTATGGAATGCTTAAAGGAGATCTATAATTGAGGAGCTTGATAGGTGATTTCCCAAGCTCAAGGAAAGGAATCCTTAAGTTCAAGGATGTCCTACTAATGTCTTTAATGTAAAGTCTTTGAATATTGTATAGTTATGTAATGTGTCTTATGGGCCGTGTCCCTAATGTACTCTAAAGTTATTGAGTCTAAGATGGCAAAGAGACTTAGAGTCTAAATATGTTTTATGACTTATGTTTTATATATATATGATGGGATGTTTCTAGCATATGATGTGTTATGAAAAGTTTTAAATTTTCCGCTAAATTTACCATGTCAATGCAATGAATGATATGAGAGGCTTGTCTTAGACCTCCGAAAGGTCGACGACGCCGGTTACAATCCAAGATTGTATCCTATCTTCTAGGGTATACTTTTGGGTTTTGACACTTAACCTATAGTTTGTTATGTTGAAAATCCGTGGGGAGTTATGCCTAGCACCTAGAGGATATAAAGAAGGGGTGGTTACACTTCGTGAGTTGAGATGTTGTATTTCAATGTACCTCTTGATATGAGTACTCCTCGTTAGCAGAGAATGAGTTACTTAGTAGCAATCTCCTTATCCCTTAACTATGTGCCCGCATTGGGAGTAGCTATTGGGAAAGCCATGTAAAAGCTAAAAAGAATGACCTTACTCTAGGCAAGTGAGGATCCCTCATCCGATATGGGTTAATATAGGGATTTCATATCTAGCTCTAATGGTCTATGTTGGTTAAGCTAACCCCCAAAAAAGTAATGAAAGTGTTAAAGCTCCTAAAAGAGTGTCCTACTTAGGGTAAGTAGTGGTATGGGACGCTATTTATCCATTGCACTAGGTAGGCATTCCGAAAGGGGAGTCCTGGTGAGTCTTATGTGAATTGAATGAACTAAGTCTTCTAAAAGAACGTGCTACTTAGGGTAGGTGGTGGTATGGGATGCTATATATCCATTGCACTAAGTAGGAACTTCCGAAAGGGAAGTATTGGTGCCAAACCATCTAAAATAATATACTACTTAGGGTAGGTGGTGGTATGGGACGCCATTTACTCATTGCACTAAGTACGCATTCCGAAAGGGAAGTCTTTGGTGTGTTGTTGGGTGTTCTTCTAATGTCTTGTGATTGAGTGTTGACTTGTTCTCCTGAGTGGAGTAAGCTCATGGTGGGTAGTGTTAAGGGAATCCTTGGTGTGTATTGAAGGAGGTGTTTAGACGGTTCCTTCATGTCATACCTTGGAGATCCTTAGGATAACCTCGGTTAGGAAACTTATACGGAAATTAGTTCACTCCCTCATTGGAAATACCTTGGAAGTTCACTATTTTGGAGTCTTTTTAGTTCACTGTAATGTGAAAATGAACTTACTGTAATGTTGGTTACTTTTCTGTAAATTGCTTCCTTTGGTTTAAAATTATGGAAATCCTTCTCTAAGTGTTAAATGATGTTTCTTATGTTGTTTTTCTTCTAAATTCATGAATGTTATAATTATTTGGCATGAAAGCTTATTTTACTAAAATGTCCCTTTTTTATGATTTTACATATGTCATACTTAGTACATTGTTTTTTACTAACCACATACTTCTCTATACTCTATACGTATAGGTTTTAGAAGCAAGGATGAAAGCTAGAAGTCAAAGATTGGGAAAGTATCTCTAAAGACAAAGTATGTCCTCATATATATTCGAGGGCATAGTCCTTTTCTTAGTTTCTTTATTTAAAGACTTATTACGTATTTATTTTAATGTAAAAGGCCGTGTCCCTAAGATTCTATGTCGTGTCTTTAAGTTTGGCTTGTGACGATGAGATTCCTTAAGTATATATGAAAGATTTCCTTTTATTAATTTATTCCTGAAAAGTTTTAATTTCCGCACTACTTTTCATGTATTATGCAGTAAATGATAGTTAGAGGGCTTGTACAAGACCCCAAAGGGTCAAGTACGCCTTGTTAAGATCAAAAGGTTCTCACTAACTTCTAGGGGGTTCTTTCGGATTGTGACAGACTTGGTATTAGAGCATAAGGTTATAGGAAATAGTTTAGGGTCTAAAAGTCTCACAAGCCACATTTAGTAGAGTCTTTGTCATTGGTGTGAGTCGCGACACATCCATGGACAAGAGGCTATAGGATGATACAAGTTTTACTTTTTTCTCTATTCTAATGTCGTGCCTTAGAGTTGAGTTCTATAAGATATTTTTTCTCAACCTCTTCTCTTTGTGTTTATACGCTATGAATACGAGGAGATCAACCGCTGAAAGGGAGGAGGGAGGTGTAGCTAATGAGAGGATCCCTCCCCATGTTGACCAAGTTGCTATTGTTGTCCTAGATGAGGAGAATGTGGAGGTTCCCCTTCAAGAACCTCAAATGCCTCCGGAACCTCAAGGGCCCCAAGTGCCTCCTATGCCTCAAGATCCTTTTGTTGAAGGTGATATGACTAATGCGGAGTTGAGGGCTGCCCTAAATTAATTTGACCCAACTCATGATGGATCAAGCTCATGTCGTCAAGAAACTCTTTGTTTCCCAAGATAATCAAGGAGATATACCTCAACCTAATGCTAGTACTCTCGCTTCTAGAATTTGGGATTTTATGAGGATGCCCTCCTACTTTTCATGGCACTAAGGTGGATGAATATCCACAAGGTTTCATAGATGATGTTTTCAAAGTGGTAGATGTTATGGGTGTGACCCCTAGGGAGAAAGCGGAGTTAGCTTCATACCAACTTAAGGATGTTGCTCAAGTGTGGTAGGAACAATGGAGGGGTGAGAGACCCTTAGAAAGAGGTTTGTTTGATTATGAGGAATTCAAAGAGGCTTTCCTAGATAGGTTCTTTCACCTAGAGTGGAGGGAGAAGAAGATGGTTGAATTCATGAACCTTCGTCAAGGGGGAATGAGTGTGAAAGAGTACTCTCTCAAATTCACCCAACTCTCTAAGTATGCCCCAACCATGTTATCCAACCTTAGGGCTAGGATGAACAAATTTGTGATGGAAGTGTCTAGCTTGGTGGAGAAAGAGTGTCGTACGGCAATGCTACTTAATGACATGGATATCTCTAGACTCATGGTTTATGCACAACAAATGTAGGAGTCCAAAATTAGGGAGATAAGGCAAGAGTGTAAGAGGCCTAGGTTGGATGATTTTAGTCACAAAAATCCTAAGAAGAGGTTCTATCACCAAGATTCTTCCAAGGGGAACAAGGATAGGGCTCCGAACCAACATTCCCAAGGTGGTGGCCATACTTTTGAAAGGGCTAGGTGTTCTACTTGTGGAAAACAACATTCGATAAGTGTCTTGCCGGAACGGATGGTTGTTTTAGTTGTGGTAGAAAAGTCCACAATATGAGGGAATTCCCTAGAATCTAATCAAGAGGGAAAGATGTGAATCAAGCTTCCCTAGATCCTAATGCTCCTAAGAAGAACCCTTCATATGGGATGTGAGCTAGGAAGGATAACTAATCCGGATTTGATAGTCACGGTAAGTCTTAACTCTTTATAATTGTTGTTTTAATTTTATGAGATGAGTTTATATGATTTTATAGTTCATTTTATCATGTCATCTTGTTGAGTTACTCAAAGAATGGATTTTTGAAACTTTAAGCATGTTGGGCAGTGTTACAGTGATGTTCACTGTAAGTTTTATAAATTTTGAAAAAAATTGTTTTGCCTTAAGTTGAAGTTTCAATGTGTGTAAAAGTCTTGTATATGAGCATGTTTAATGATGTAGAATGTATTCCTCCATAAAAGAAGGTTAAGGTTGAATTTGAAATTATGAAGTTTGGCAAAAAGTTGCTTGTGTGCAAGTGTTTGGAAATGTGAAATTGGTGTTCCTTGCTAGTTGATGCTTTGATATTGAGTGTTTTGATCATTATTTTAATTTGTTGTGTGATTCTAGGTGAGTCCTTGATGTTCTTAAAGTTTTAGTGTCATTCGAGGATGAATGTTATTCCAAGTGGGGGAGAATGTAACGCCCTAAAATGAACTAAGGTGAACTAGAGCTTCGTAAATGTTTATTGAGTTAATTATAAGTTAAAATGAGTTACATTAGTGTCCTTAGGCAGTGGTTGAAGTTTGGTAAAGTTTGGATGTCAAACGCCCAAGAACGTCCATGACGTTCGGAAGGTGTTCCTTAGATATAGAGTGCTTGTGTGTCTTGATATGTTTGAGTGAGTTTTTCGTGTTCGTTTTGATTGAATTTGGTGTGATATGTTCCTAAGACCTATATGACTTAGTATAGGGGATTAACGTCCGGGCATGACCCCACCTTGGATCCACAAGGGGCCCTAGAGAAGGACCCAAACTGCCTTGGCAGTGTCCACCAACGAAGGCAAACGACGGCCAGTGGTCAAACCAAAGAACCGTCGTCTTACCTCATCGATTTGACCTGCAAGGTGAGTTATCCAGGCTCCTTAAGGATCTAAGTTTCAATCGACGAGACCCCACCAACGGTCCGTTGATGGACAAATGGTCCGTTAATTAGGTCTCATCTGTGAGCCTGCCAAAAGCTGCCTTTTCCAGTGAAGGCTTGGGTGTTTGGTAAATTCACCCCAAGTCTTATATGACCCTAGGAAGTTTATTTTAGGGATTATTAGGTATATTAAAGTGTTTTAATCCCTAATACCTACTTTTAGACCTCATTTACTAAAACCCCAAAACCCATCTCCCTTAGAACTCTCTCAAAAGTCTCCTTTGGAACTAGAAGTCAAGAAGAGCTAGGAGGGCTGTTGGTGGCCAAGTTCTTCATCAAAATCATTGGGGTTTCTATTACCTAAGGAATGGTATACATCCTTGAACCCTCTTACATTCAAGGAGTCACTTCTAATGAATTTTCAAAAAGGGTTTTCAACCCTAGTTTCTACTATCTTCAACTCTAAATATGGGTCTTGCATGAAAACGTTTCTAATGAATTAATAATGATGTTTCTAATGTTAGTTGATGATTTTAAGGTTAAAACTTCAATTAAATCATGTTAAATCTTTTATCAAATGGTTGCTTAAGAAATGGGTTAAATGAGCATGACTTTGTAGTTTTTGAACTTTGGCTTTCTTATGTTGATATTGTTGTCTAGCTAATGCCCTAAGGAATAATTTATGATGAATTATTGAATAAAAAGCTATAGGTGATGGAAGCTTGGATTAAAGGGTAAGTTGGTTATTTTGTTTAAGCTTTAGTTATGAAATGCTCTTGAGTGGTATGGTCCATCTTCTTGGTGGCGGTGTTTAGTTGATGAATTTGGTTATGTTTAGTATGTGTTGTGAATGTGGCATTGAAGGACTAAGATGTTAAATGAAGTGATATTGAAAGTGGTTCTTGTATTGTGTATTATGAAGTTTTAATTGCTTGTTTTGACTTAGATTATGCCTCAATAAAGAATATGATTATCTGAAGCATGTAAAGTGTGTGATGTGATGAATGAAGGTCTACGCATGTATAGAATCAAATGTGAATGAAATGATGCTTATGTGTAAGGTGTGAACACATGTACACACACTCACACTTGAATGTATGAATGAAGTTAAGTTAATTCAAAAGGGGATTTTTGGGGTGAACACTCTTCGTGAGTTGAGATGAAGTGTTTAGTAGCAATCTCACTACATCCTAAGAGCTTTCTAAGATAGGTTGGAGGATGAATGTGGTGTTCACTAGCTATCCTTAACCTATCGTTTATACTGTTGAAAATCCGTGGGGAGTTATGCCTAGCACCTAGAGGGTATGAAGAAGGGGTGGTTACACTTCGTGAGTTGAGATGTTGTATTTCAATGTACCTCTTGATATAAGTACTCCTCGTTAGCAGGGAATGAGTTACTTAGTAGCAATATCCTTATCCCTTAACTATGTGCTCGCATAGGAGTAGCTATTGGGAAAGCCATGTAAAAGCTAAAAAGAATGACCTTACTCTAGGCAAATGCGGATCCCTCATCTGATAGGGGTTAATATAGGGATTCCATGTCTAGCTCTAATGGTCTATGTCGGTTAAGCTAACCCCCCAAAAAGTAATGAAAGTGTTAAGGCTCCTAAAAGAGTGTCCTACTTAGGGTAAGTAGTGGTATGGGATGTTGTTTATCCATTGCACTAGGTAGGCATTCCAAAAGGGGAGTCTTGGTGAGTCTTATGTGAATTGAATGAACTAAGTCTTCTAAAAGAACGTGCTACTTAGGGTAGGTGGTGGTATGGGATGCTATATATCCATTGCAATAAGTAGGAACTTCCGAAAGGGAAGTCTTGGTGCCAAACCATCTAAAAGAATATACTACTTAGGGTAGGTGGTGGTATGGGACACCATTTACTCATTGCACTAAGTACGCATTCCGAAAGAGAAGTCTTTGGTGTGTTGTTGGGTATTCTTCTAATGTCTTGTGATTGAGTGGTGACTTGTTCTCCTGAGTGGAGTAAGCTCATGGTGGGTAGTCTTAAGGGTCTCCTTGGTGTGTATTGAAGGAGGTGTTTCGACGGTTCCTTCATGTCATACCTTGGAGATCCTTAGGATAACCTCGGTTAGGAAACTTATACGGAAATTAGTTCACTCCTCATTGGAAATACCTTGGAAGTTCACTATTTTGGAGTCTTTTTAGTTCACTGTAATGCCAAAATGAACTTACTGTAATGTTGGTTACTTTTCTGTAAATTGCTTCCTTTGGTTTAAAATTATGGAAATCCTTCTCTAAGTGTTAAATGATGTTTCTTATGTTGTTTTGCTTCTAAATTCATGAATGTTATAATTATTAGGCATAAAAGCTTATTTTACTAAAATGTCCCTTTTTCATGATTTTGCATATGTCATACTTAGTACATTGTTTTTTACTAACCCCATACTTCTCTATACTCTATAAGTATAGGTTTTGGTAGCAAGGTTGAAGGCTAGAAGTCAAAGCTTGGGAAAGTATCTCTCAAGACAAAGTATGTCCTCATATATATTCGAGGGAATAGTCCTTTTCTTAGTTTCTTTATTTAAAGATTTATTATGTATTTATTTTAATGTAAAAGGCCGTGTCCCTAAGATTCTATGTCGTGTCTTTAAGTTTGGCTTGTGACTATGAGATTCCTTAAGTATATATGAAAGACTTCCTTTTATTAATTTATTCCTGAAAAGTTTTAATTTCCGCACTACTTTTCATGTCTTATGCAGTGAATGATAGTTAGAGGGCTTGTACAAGACCCCAAAGGGTCAAGTACGCCTTGTTACGATCAAAAGGTTCTCCCTAACTTCTAGGGGGTTCTTTCGAATCGTGACAGACTTGGTATCAGAGCATAAGGTTATGGGAAATAGTTTAGGGTCTAAAAGTCTGACAAGCCACATTTAGTAGAGTCTTTGTCATTGGTGTGAGTCGCGACACATCCATGGACAAGAGGCTATAGGATGATACAAGTTTCACTTTATTCTCTATTCTAATGTCGTGCCTTAGAGTTGAGTTCTATAAGATGTCTTTTCTCAACCTCTTCTCTTTGTGTTTATACGATATGAATACGAGAAGATCAACCACTAGAAGGGAGGAGGGAGGTGTAGCTAATAAGAGGATCCCTCCCCATGTTGACCAAGTTGCTATTGTTGGCCTAGATGAGGAGAATGTGGATGTTCCCCTTCAAGAACCTCAAATGCCTCCGGAACCTCAAGGGCCCCAAGTGCCTCCTATGCCTCAAGATCCTTTTGTTGAAGGTGATATGACTAATGCGGAGTTGAGGGTTGCCCTAATGAATTTGACCCAACTCATGATGGATCAAGCTCATGTCGTCAACAATCACTTTGTTGCCCAAGCTAATCAAGGAGATAGACCTCAACCTAATGCTAGTACTCCCGCTTCTAGAATTTGGGATTTTATGAGGATGAACCCTCCTACTTTTCATGGCACTAAGGTGGATAAATATCCACAAGGTTTCATAGATGAGGTTTTCAAAGTGGTAGATGCTATGGGTGTGACCCCTAGGGAGAAAGCGGAGTTAGCCGCATACCAACTTAAGGATGTTGCTCAAGTGTGGTATGAACAATGGAGGGATGAGAGACCCTTAGAAAGAGGTCTGGTTGATTGGGAGGAATTCAAAGAGGCTTTCCTAGATATGTTCTTTCACCTAGAGTGGAGGAGAAGAAGATGGTTGAATTCATGAACCTTCATCAAGGGGGAATGAGTGTGCAAGAGTACTCTCTCAAATTCACCCAACTCTCTAAGTATGCTCCAACCATGGTAGCCAACCCTAGGGCTAGGATGAATAAATTTGTGATGGAAGTGTCTAGCTTGGTGGAGAAAGAGTGTCGTACGGCAATGATTCTTAATGACATGGATATCTCTAGACTCATGGTTTATGCACAACAAATTTAGGAGTCCAAAATTAGGGAGATAAGGCAAGAGTGTAAGAGGCCTAGGTTGGATGATTTTAGTCACCAAAAGCCTAAGAAGCGGTTCTATCACCAAGATTCTTCCATGGGGAACAAGGATAAAGCTCCAAACCAACATTCCCAAGGTGGTGGCCATACTTTTGAAAGGGCTAGGTGTCCTGCTTGTGGAAAACAACATTCGGTAAGTGTCTTACCGGAACGGATGGTTGTTTTAGTTATGGTAGAAAAGTCCACAAGATGAGGGACTTCCCTCGAATCTAATCAAGAGGCAAAGATGTGAATCAAGCTTCCCTAGATCCTAATGCTCCAAAGAAGAACCCTTCCTATGGGATGTGAGATAGGAAGGATAACTAATCCGGATTTGATAGTCCCGGTAAGTCTTGACTCTTTATGATTGTTGTTTTAATTTTATGAGATGAGTTTATATGGTTTTATAGTTCATTTGATCATGTCATCTTGTTGACTTGCTCAAAGAATGGATTTTTGAAATTTTAAGCATGTTGGGCAGTGTTACAGTGATGTTCACTGTAAGTTTCATGAATTTTGAAAAAAAAAATTGCCTTGAATTGAAGTTTCAATCTGTGTAAAAGTGTTGTATATGAGAATGTTTAATGATGGAGAATGTATTCCTCCATAAAAGAAAGTTAAGGTTGAATTTTGAAATTGTGAAGTTTGGCAAAAAGTTGCCTGTGTGCAAGTGTTTGGAAATGTGAAATTGGTGCTCCTTGCTAGTTGATGCTTTGATTTTGAGTGTTTTGATCATGATTTTAATTTGTTGTGTGATGCTAGGTGAGTCCTTGATGGTCTTAAAGTTTTAGTGTCTTTCGAGGACGAATGTTATTCCAAGGGGGGGGGGGGGGGAATGTAACGCCCTAAAACTAACTAAGGTGAACTAGAGCTTCGTAAATGTTTATTAGGTTAATTTTAAGTTAAAATGAGTTACATTAGAGTCCTTAGGCAGTGTGTGAAGTTTGGTAAAGTTTGGATGTCAAACGCCCAAGAACGTCCATGACGTTCGGAAGGTGTGCCTTAGATATATAGTGCTTGTGTGTCTTGATGTGTTTGAGTGAGTTTTACGTGTTTGTTTTGCTTGAATTTGGTGCGACATGTTACTAAGACCTATATGTGTCACGACCGGAGTCTACACCCTAGACGAGACTGGCGTCGTTGACCTCTCCGAGGTCGCAGACAAGCCTACATACGCCATCGTTACTTCATCTAGGTTAATTTTTAGCGGAAAAATTGAACTTTTTATTTCTTATCATGCATAAAGGTCATTATACTTACATTCATAATGTTTACAATCAACCATCTAACATTAAGATTATCAACTGAAAAAAATAGTTTAATACTGCAGTAAATGTATAATTGCCAAAATGGCACCAATACAATGTCTGAAATAAAAACGGAAAGAAACACTAGTGGAACATACTCCACTAGCTAAAGCCTACATCTAAGCTAGATATTAATGGTAGACATCCTTCAAAGTATGAGGGCCTACCATGTCCGGATGAAAGCTCCACGTCCGGATAGCTATAACGTCAACCTATAAGCTCTAGCGTCCACCTGTGCCTGCACCTAAAAATATAGAGTTGTATGGGATTAGTACACACTTGTACTAAGTATGGGTATATGCAAGCACAGACCAAGGACATGAATGAGTAAGAATATCTCTTTCCTAACAACATGATTATGGAAAGTCAAGTCAGTGGACTTGCCAAATTGGGATTAGGAAAGTTAGTGAGCTTTCCAAATTTGGATTAGGAAAGTTAGTGAGCCTTCCAAATTTGGATTAGGAAAGTCATGTCATGAGAGTAACATATCATCATACTTATCATTTTGCAAGCAGCACATAACATATTGCACATATCATATCACGTAGTTCATATCATTCTATCATATGCCATGAGACCTTGGAATCATGAACTTAACATTAGGACATTCCAAAATGAGGGCTCAACATATGGGACCTCAACTAGGGAGTCTTCTTTAGCAAACACAGAGTCTGCTTCATTCATTCAGACGTACTTCATTTCATTCATTCATAAGCTAGTGTAAAACCAGCTACACCTAGGATGTAGTTTAACATTCTCATCAGGTTAGCTGTGCAATGATCAAGAATAACCTAGTGTTATTACTTGAGTCTAGCTCACCTCTTGATTATCCTATCCTAACACCTTTGGTATCGTTCATTTCATTATGTGTATCATTTGAGGCTGGCCTCATTCATTCATTGGTAACTTTAACTTTGACCGACATAGATCATGTGAGCATCATGAAATCCAGTGTCTCCCCACACTGAAAAGAGGTGGAATCACCGGCCAAGGTGACCCAAAACATGCTAGCTTACATGGGAATCTAATCCCGCCAGATCCCTATATTGGAAGTATAGGTTCGAAGACCAGGATATATAAGGAGACCCATACCCGGCAAGCCGGACAGTCTCATCTCATGAGAGTTACGTGAACCTCCGCCCTTCCCAAAAGAAGGCATCACCGCTCATAGCTTTTCTATCGGTGCTCAGTATAAAGTTCCATTACATTCAACTCATACGTCATGGAAGCTGACTTCTAGTATGAGGTACATAATATCTCAATAGATGATTTCTCATCTCATCAGTATTAAGTGTGTTAATCTCAATACTTTCATTAGAGTGTTCGTAGAGACTGGTCCCTTCATTAAATTACACTCTCATAGGTGAGTACGTTTTGGTAACATTTACTTAGACTCATTTGAGATTGTTCTCATATTTTACATTAGCCTCATATCATGTTGTCACCACATTCATTAACATTAGCACAATTGATCTTCATAATTACTCACCCCATTTTACGTGAATGTTCATTTCATCATATGCCAATACACTTGGCCATTTATGTGTTTCACACTCTTACTTAACCCTTCTAGGGTTTCATCATTTCAAGTACACAAACATAATCATGTTCATCACAAAAACATAACATACACCTAAATCTACCAGCAATCATACCCAACCTACGATTCATTGGGATCTAGTGACAGGGGCATGCAAAAGGGAAAACAATCCTAGTTTTCGAATGAATAATATAAGCCTTAAGGGGTCTCTTGGGAAAGGGACCAAGAGAGAAGAAAACCCATACCTTATTTTGACGTTCAAACCTTGATGTTGCTACCCAAACCTTCTCCAAAACTCACATTCAATCCAAGTTTCAACATAAAACTTTCGACGGAAAAACCCTCTCTTTGCCTAACGTGTTCACTTAGCTTGTTTTCTTATATTTTCGTGTGAGTTCTTCAAGTGTGAAGAACTAAAGTAATTTTTCTGTTCTTGTAGTTGTTTAGGCAGAGAGAAATCGTGAAAAGAGTGGAGAAACGTGAGAGATATGAGAGTGAGAGAGAGTTAAAAGAGGTGAAGTAGTTTAGACTTAGTCAACTAGGAGACTTAGTCATAAACACATTAATTAATAAATAAATAATAATTAATAATAAAAATCTTATTTTCCTTTTTCTTAAATCAGCCATTAATTAATTTATTAAATTAATTCACCAATTAAAAAATTACATTAAATCATTGCTCCCACTTAGGTTCGAACCCGGGTGGAGCAAGACTTCACTTCAAGGGCTCAATTTCGGCCCTCTCTCCCCAAATTGCCCCTCCACTTTATTAATTAAATAATTAATTACATATTTAGGGTAATTACGATACTACCCTTAGCCAGGAAAAAGACCATTTTATCCCTAGACACTTCAAACCTAATATTTCTTCTTTTTAAGTCCGGTAAGGACTCCTTCGAGTAAATCTTCGTATTCGAGAGCCCTACATGGTTGGAACCAATCTTTACAGGCTCAACTAACTCCCCAAGTTAGTTGTCTTGGCTGTATCAAGGGTTTCGAGGTCTGGTTCTACGCGCATCAATCCGTGTGAACCCTGGTCTAATCGTAGGCATTCTTGACACATTAGCATTTCTTATCTTATTTATTTTTAGGGTTGTTACATTATCCACCCCTTATGAACATTCGTCCCCGAATGACACTACTACTATCTAGCGTAATGCCAGTCAGATCATAACATAATCACTATGCACAGTCAAGCAATAGCAATAAAATATGGAGAGATAAGGAAACTTAGACTTAAGAGTAGGAAGTCTTACCTCAAGAGCGGAATAAATGAGGGCAACGGGATCTCATGTCGGGCTCAGCCTCCCACGTAGCACCCTAAACAAGATGATTCCTCCACTATACCTTCACTGTGGCAATCTCCTTGTTCCTCAGCCGCTTGATCTGTCTGTCTAAGATCTCAACAGGTACCTCCTCATAGGACAAGTCTTCATCGACCCCCAAACCTTCCACAGGTAGAATTGATGTTGGATCACCTAGGCACTTCTTTAACATGGATACATGAAAGACTGGATGGACAGAAGCTAGCTCCACAGGCAATGCCAACTCAGAGGCCACCTCACCCACACGCTGTAGGATCTCGTATGGCCTAACATACCTCGGACTCAACTTCCCCTTCCTGCCAAACCTCATCACCCCCTTCATAGGTGATATCTTCAGATAGACCTGGTCACCAACATCAAACTCTAAGGGCCATTTTCTGTTATCTGCATATGACTTATGCCGACTGTAAGCAGTAGCCAACCTGTCCCTAATCACTTTGACCTTCTTTAAGGCCTTATAAATGATCTCAGGACCCAAAATTGATGACTCTCTAACCTCGAACCACCCAACTGGAGATCTACACCTCCTACCATACAATGCCTCAAATGGTGCCATCACAATGCTGGAGTGATAGCTATTATTATACGAGAACTCTATCAAAGGCAGATGGTCATCCCAGCTACCCCTGAAGTCAATCACACACGCTCTCAACATGTCCTCCAATGTCGGAATGGTGCGCTCTGCCTGCCCATCAGTCTGAGGATGAAAGGCAGTACTAAGCTTTACCTGCATGCCCAAGCTCTTCTGGAAAGATCTCCAGAAATGTGCAGTAAACTGATCTCCTCTATCTGAAATGATAGACAAAGGAATCCCATGACATCTCACAATCTCATCAATGTAGAGTCTCGCATAATCCTCGGCTCTGTAAGTAGACTTCACAGAGATAAAGTGGGCAGACTTAGTCATCCTGTCCACAATAACCCATATGGAGTCATGCTGTCTCCTAATACTCGGAAGACCAACCACGAAGTCCATATTAATGGCCTTCCACTTCCAAGTCGGAACCTCAATAATCTGAGTAAGACCGCCAGGCTTAAGATGTTCTGCCTTAATCTGCTGACAATTAGGACACTTGGCCACATATTCTGCAATGTCCTTCTTCATTCCATCCCACCAATAAATCTGCTTAAGATCATGATACATCTTGGTGGAACCTGGATGTATGGAATATCTGGAACCATGGGCCTCTGCAATAATCCTGGTCCGCAAATCATCCACATCTGGTACACACAGTCTGTCTTGATACCTAAGTATGCCATCACCTCCCAAAGCGAAAGACTCATTCATCTTTATCAACACTGAGTCCTTCAGCTCCATCAACACAGGATCTAGATGCTGACCCTGCTTGACTTCAACTACCAAGGATGATTCAAAACTAGGATGAACTGAAATACCCCCACTAGTAGAGTCAACCAATTGCACACCCAGTCTGGCCAGTCTGTGTACATCTATTGCCAACTCCTTCTTCTCATCCTCAACGTGGGTTGTACTTCCCATGCTCATTCTGGTCAAAGCATCAGCTACAACATTAGCCTTACCTAGATGGTAGTGAACATTCATGTCATAATCCTTCAACAGCTCCAACCATCTCCGCTGACGTAGATTCAACTCCCTCTGTGTGAACACGTACTGGAGACTCATGTGGTCTGTGAACACATCCACATGCACTCCATACAAGTAGTGCCTCCACAGCTTTAGTGCAAACACCACAGCTGCTAACTCCAGGTCATGAGTGGGATAATTCTTCTCATGAACCTTGAGATGTCTGGACGTATAGGCTATCACCTTACCAACCTGCATAAGAACACAACCCAAACCAACCCTAGATGCATCACAGTAAGCAGTGTAATTCTCACTACACTTAGGCAAAGTAAGCACCGGGGCTGAAGTGAGTCTGTTCTTGAGCTCCTGGAAACTTTTCTCACAAGTCTCCATCCATTCAAACTTGGCTTTCTTCTTAGTCAAAGCTGTCAGTGGGGCAGCAATGGAAGAAAAGCCCTCCACGAACCTGCGGTAGTAACCAGCCAATCCCAGAAAGCTACGAATGTCAGTGGCAGTAAGAGGCTTTGGCCAGTTCTTCACAGCCTCAGTCTTCCTGGGATCCACCTCCCGCCCTGATCGGACACAACATGACCCAGGAAGGTCACTGATCTAAGCCAAAATTCACACTTGCTGATTTTGGCGTACAGCTGATGTTGTCTAAGTACCTACAAGGTTAGTCTCAAATGTTGTTCATGCTCTTCCTTGGTCCTAGAGTAGATGAGAATATCATCAATGAATACTATGACGAAAGAGTCAAGGTATTCACGGAAGACCCTGTTCATGAGATCCATAAATGCAGCAGGTGCATTCGTGAGACCAAATGACATAACTAAGAACTCATAATGACCATAACGGGTACGAAAGGCTGTCTTTGGGATATCTCCATCCCTAACCCTAAGTTGATGATACCCTGAATGAAGATCAATCTTAGAGAAAAAACTAAACCCTTGGAGTTGATCGAACAAATCATCTATTCTGGGAAGTGGATACTTATTCTTTATAGTGACTTTGTTGAACTGCCGATAATCGATACACATTCTAAGGGTTCCATCCTTCTTTTTCACAAACAACACTGGAGCGCCCCAAGGGGATATGCTCAGCTGAATGAAACCCTTATTAGTGAGATCTTTTAACTGCAGCTTCAACTCTTTGAGTTCAGCTGGAGCCATTCTGTAAGGAGGAATTGAAATTGGTTTAGTATCGGGTTCTAAGTCGATACCAAAATCAATCTCTCGAGGGGGAGGGACTCCAGGCAAATAATCATGAAATACATCTAGGGACTCATTCACTACAGGCACTGAGTCTATGGAAGGAATGTCATGATCTAAATCATTAACACTCACAACATGACACAAGAACCCCTTGGACATCATTTTATTGGCCTTAAGGTTCGAAATCAAGGGATTTGGATGACTCGAGTTGTTCCCCTCCCAGACTAGCTCATCTTCATCAGGGAAACGAAATCTCACCACTCTACTACGACAATCCAAAAAAGCATAACAACTGTGAAGCCAATCCATGCCAAGAATAACATCAAAATCATGCATGGGTAACTCAACCAAGTCTACACACATAATCTTACCACTTACAACTATTGGGCAATCCTTGTATACTCTATCAGTTCTTACATTTTCTCCTAAAGGTGTACGAACCATTATAGGATCATGCAGAACTTCACGCAATACCTCTAAAGTGAGAGCAAGCAAAGGAGTTACAAAGGGAAGCGTAGACCCTGGATCAAGTAAAGCATAAACAGAAGTTGAGAATACTTGCAGCATACCTGTGACCACATCAGCAGACTTCTCCTGCTCCTCTCTGCCCTTCAAGTCATAGAACCTGTTCCTCTTAGGAGGCTCGGCTGTTGCTGCACCCCGTGGATTAGGCCTAGGTTGAGAATTACCTCCAGCCTGACCTCTATTCTGTGGGCAGTCTCTAACCATGTGCCCACTCTTACCGCAACCGAAGCAGGCATTTGTGCCCTATCTGCACTCTCCACTGTGAGCACGGCCACACTTAGCACAGTTCTTTTTGGGACGCTGCATCTCACCTCCATTGCCCTTCTTGGGCTCAGGTCTGCCTCCTCTAGGTGTTGTACTCCTCTAAGAATTAGAGTTCTCAGAACTCTGTTGCCCCTTCTTGAACCTGGGCTGCTCACGGACGCCAAAATTATTTCTGTCGCCTCCATGGCTGGGACCTGCCTGATCTTGAGGCTTAGGCCTCCTAGCATCACGAATGCCCCTATTTTTGCGATTGTCCTCTACCTGCTGGACATGCACCATCAACCTGGAGAGGTCCATATTATCATGGAGCATCGCAGACATACACTCCTCCTCCAGATCTCCATTGATTCCTGTGAGGAACCTGCTCATCTCATCCCTATTGTTAGATACAAGGGAAGTAGCATACCTGGATAATTTAACAAACTTCAGTACTCAACTCATCCTTGCTGTTAGATACTAAGGAAAGTAGCATACCTGGATAGTTTAACAAACTTCAGGGGATACTCCCTGACTGTCATTGATCCCTGCTTAAGGTTGATAAACTCCTCAACCTTTGCCTCCCTCATCTCCGTGGGAAAGAATCTCTCCAGGAAGGCTGTCTTAAACAGCTCCCAAGTGACCGGAACTCCGCTCAACGCTCGGCTATCCTGCCACATCTTGCACCAAGTCTGTGCAACATCCTTGAGCTGATAGGAAGCCAGCTCAGCCTTCTCAATATCTGTGCCCCCTATAGCCACCAAAATCTTATGCACCTCATCCACAAACTCCTGGGGGTCCTCTGAAGTCTTAGACCCTGTGAAAATAGGAGGATTCATCCTCGTGAAGTCTCTCAATCTGTCAGCCATGCTACGAACAGGTGGGTTCTCTCTTTGAACATCCTGCTGGTTGACCTGGGCAGTCATAGCCTGGGCTTGCATAGTGATGGCCTATGCCAACTGGGCCAGGAATGCCCGCACCTCCGCATCAGTCAACCAAACTGGGTTAACCGGCATAGTCACTCCTTCAGCTAGAGCCTGGGGTGGAACCTTATTGTCCCCAGCAGCTGCACCTCCTCTCCTATGACCAATGGTTCTCCTAGTATTCATTCTCTGAAAACAACAGAGATTGAAGTTAGACACGCTCATAACACCAAGAAATTAGACATTAGGAAAAGCACGATAAGATCAAAAGAAGGGAAATTTTCCTACGCATCATGCAATCTCTAATTCAGGATAGTGGTGCACTTCACTACTATGACTTAGAAACTACTCAATGTGGTTGATGTGAACTCATTATTCTCGGAATTTAACCTAGTGCTCTGATACCAACTTTGTCACGACCGGAGTCTAGACCCCAGACGAGACCGGCGTCATTGACCTCTCAGAGGTCGCAGACAAGCCTACATACGCCATCGTTACTTCATCTAGGTTAATTTTTAGCGGAAAAATTGAACTTTTTGTTTCTTATCATGCATAAAGGTCATTATACTTACATTCATAATGTTTACAATCAACCATCTAACATTAAGATTATCAACTGAAAAAAATAGTTTAATACTGCAGTAAATGTATAATTGCCAAAATGGCACCAATACAATGTCTGAAATAAAAACGGAAAGAAACACTAGTGGAACATACTCCACTAGCTAAAGCCTACATCTAAGCTAGATATTAATGGTAGACATCCTTTAAAGCATGAGGGCCTACCATGTCCGGGTGAAATCTCCACGTCCGGATAGCTATAACGTCAACCTGTAAGCTCTAGCGTCCACCTGTGCCTGCACCTAAAAATATAGAGTTGTATGGGATTAGTACACACTTGTACTAAGTATGGGTATATGCAAGCACAGACCAAGGACATGAATGAGTAAGAATATCTCTTTCCTAACAACATGATTATGGAAAGTCAATTCAGTGGACTTGCCAAATTGGGATTAGGAAAGTTAGTGAGTTTTCCAAATTTGGATTAGGAAAGTTAGTGAGCCTTCCAAATTTGGATTAGGAAAGTCATGTCATGAGAGTAACATGCATCATCATACTTATCATTTTGCAAGCAGCACATAACATATTGCACATATCATATCACGTAGTTCATATCATTCTATCATATGCCATGAGACCTTGGAATCATGAACTTGACATTAGGACTTTCCAAAATGAGGGTTCAACATATGGGACCTCAACTAGGGAGCCTTCTTTAGCAAACACAGGGTCTGCTTCATTCATTCATACGTACTTCATTTCATTCATTCATAAGCTAGTGTAAAACCAGCTAAACCTAGGATGTAGTTTAAGACTCTCATCGGGTTTGCTGTGCAATGATCAAGAAAACCTAGTGTTATTACTTGAGTCTAGCTCACCTCTTGATTATCCTATCCTAACACCTTTGGTATCGTTCATTTCATTATGTGTATCATTTGAGGCTGGCCTCATTCATTCATTGGGAACTTTAACTTTGACCGACATAGATCATGTGAGCATCATGAAATCCAGTGTCTCCCCCACACCGAAAAGAGGTGGAATCACCGGCCAAGGTGACCCAAAACATGCTAGCGTACATGGGAATTTAACCCCGCCAGATCCCTATATTGGCAGTATAGGTTCGAAGACCAGGAGATATAAGGATACCCATACCCGGCAAGCCGGACAGTCTCATCTCATGAGAGTTACGTGAACCTCCGCCCTTTCCAAAAGAAGGCATCACTGCTCATAGCTAGTCTATCGGTGCTTAGTATAAAGTTCCATTACATTCAACTCACACATCATGGAAGCTGACTTCTAGTATGAGGATATCATAGCTCAATAGATGATTTCTCATCTCATCATTAGTATTAAGTGTGTTAATCTCAATACTTTCATTAGAGTGTTCATAGAGACTGGTCTCTTCATTAAATTACACTCTCATAGGTGAGTACGTTTTGGTAACATTTACTTAGGCTCATTTGAGATTGTTCTCATATTTTACATTAGCCTCATATCATGTTGTCACCACATTCATTAACATTAGCACATTTGCTCTTCATAATTACTCACCCCATTTTACGTGAATGTTCATTTCATCATATGCCAATGCACTTGGCCATTTGTGTATTTCACACTCTTACTTAACCCTTCTAGGGTTTCATCATTTCATTACATAATAATCATTTTATCGTATGCCAATGCACTTGGCCATTTAGTGTATTTTTCACTCGTACTTTATTTCATTACATACATCTTAGGTTCACTTATTTTTAAACGTATGCTAGACTTATGGGTCTATACATACAAACAATGAGGCTTCATTCATAATTCGTTAAGTGACTCATATCTTCCTAAGATTATGTAGTACAAGACTTATTTATCTTGTATGTATGCCAAGATCTCGATTTTGATCTAAGTAGGTGGCATTATTCTTGAACATTTAATTCACGTATGATTTATGTATCAATACAGAAATTTGGGCAAGGGAACCCAAGTTCGAATCCCTTGGACAATACTTACATTTTTCCTTGATTTTATTTTTAATCCACATGACATTGGGACCCTAGATCGAGCCCCAACATCAACATTCTCTCTTTATTTTTCTCCTTGGATTCTACTCTTATTTGGCCGAAGGGTTGTGGGATCGAACCCCCACAGACCCTTTTTTTTATTTTTCATTTAAAATTTTCTTGTCCAATTCGCATAAACCAAGAGGTTGTGGGATCAAACCCCCACAGCCTCTCTTTATTTATCCTTTATTTCGCTAGGAACTGAGAGGTTGTGGGTTCGAACCCCCACAGCCTCCTTATTTTATTTTTATTTAAAATTTTACTTAGTTATGCATTGGCAGTGAGGTTGTGGGATCGAGCCCCCACAGCCTCACTTTATTTTCTTTTTATTTCTCTCTTTCTCCTTTACAGCCTTGAGGTCGTGGGTTCGATTCCCACGCCTCACATTTCCTTTCTTTTAATTTTCTTTCAATTCATTTGCTGCCTGGAGGTCGTGGGTTCGATTCCCACGCCTCCCATTTTATTTATTTAATTTTTTTGCACTCTCCTTTCTCAGCCAGTACACCCCATTTCGAATCCCCCTGACCCCTTTTCTTTTCTTGCGAATTTAAGGTCACAGGTTCGAATCCTGGTGGCCTCATCCCTTTAAAATCAATTACATTTCCAGATTTCTTCTCTATACTTTAGCCTAAACTAAACTTATAATTTTTGCTGGAAACTTAATCATTTTCTTAGCTTATTTTCACCAATATTCCCACTTGAAAACTTAGGAAAATTCATGAATCATTTAGCACTTTTGGGGGTGTATTTCATGGATTCGTTTAACCAATATATTGATACTCAAATCAGCCCCACTTCCATTTTAATGAACATCACGATTTACATAGGTTTATGTACGTAAATGACAACCAAAACAATATCAAACTTGAAGCCTTAACTCGAGACCTCATTCACAGTACATTCACAGTAACATTGTTTTGCACATGCACACACTTGCACAAACTTTCGAATACATGGTTGTCTTTCCTACGATTTCAAGTACACAAACATAATCATGTTCATCACGAAAACATAACATACACCTAAATCTACCAGCAATCATACCCAACCTACGATTCATTGGGAGCTAGTGACAAGGGCATGCAAAAAGGGAAACAATCCTAGTTTTCGAATGAATAATATGAGCCTTAAGGGGTCTCTTGGGAAAGGGAACAAGAGAGAAGAAAACCCATACCTTATTTTGACGTTCAAACCTTGAAGTTGCTGCCCAAACCTTCTCCAAAACTCATGTTCAATCCAAGCTTCAACACAAAACTTTCGATGGAAAAACCCTCTCTTTGCCTAACGTGTTCACTTAGCTTGTTTTCTTACATTTTCGTGTGAGTTCTTCAAGTGTGAAGAACTAAAGTAATTTTTCTGTTCTTGTAGTTGTTTAGGCAGAGAGAAATCGTGAAAAGAGGGGAGAAACGTGAGAGATATGAGAGTGAGAGAGAGTTAAAAGAGGTGAAGTAGTTTAGACTTAGTCAACTAGGAGACTTAGTCATAAACACATTAATTAATAAATAAATAATAATTAATAATAAAAATCTGATTTTCCTTTTTCTTAAATCAGCCATTAATTATTAATTTATTAAATTAATTCACCAATTAAAAAAATCACATTAAATCATTGCTCCTGCCTAGGTTCGAACCCGGGTGGAGCAAGACTTCACTTCAAGGGCTCAATTTCGGCCCTCTCTCCCCAAATTGCCCCTCCACTTTATTAATTAAATAATTAATTACATATTTAGGGTAATTACGATACTACCCTTAGCCAGGAAAAAGACCATTTTACCCCTAGACCCTTCAAACCTAAGATTTCTTCTTTTTAAGTTCGGTAAAGACTCCTTCGAGTAAATCTTCGTATTCGAGAGCCCTACATGGTTGGACCCAACCTTTACAGGCTCAAATAACTCCCCAAGTTAGTTGGATTGGCTTTATCAAGGGTTTCGACGTCTATTTCTACGAGCATCAATCCGTGTGAACCCTGGTCTAATCGTAGGCATTCTTGACACATTAGCATTTCTTATCTTATTCATTTTTAGGGTTGTTACAGTATGACTTAGTATAGGGGTTTAACGTCCGGGCACGACGCCACCTAGGACCCACAAGGGGACCTAGATAAGAACCCAAACTGCCTTGGCAGTGTCCACCAACGAAGGCAAACGACGGCCAGTGCTACAACCAATGGCCCGTCGTCTTGCCTCCTCGATTTGACCTGCAAGGTGAGTTATCCAGGATCCTTATGGATCTAAGTTTCAACCCATGATACCCCACCAACGGTATGATGATGGACAAATGGTCCGTTAATTAGGTCTCGTCTGTGAGCCTACCAAAAGCTGCCTTTTCCAGTGAAGGCTTGGGGTGTTTGGTAAATTCACCCCAAGTGTTTTATGACCCTAGGAAATTTATTTTAGGGATTATTAGGTATATTAAAGTGTTTTAAACCCAAAGACCTAATTTTAGACCTCATTTCCTAAAACCCCAAAACCCATCTCCCTTAGAACTCTCTCTCAAGTCTCCTTTGGAACTAGAAGTCAAGAAGAGCTAGGAGGGTTGTTGGTGGCCAAGTTCTTCATCAAAATCATTGGGGTTTATATTACATAAGGTATGGTATCCATCCTTGAACTCTCTTACATTCAAGGAGTCACTTCTAATGAATTTTCAAAAAGGGTTTTCAACCCTAATTTCTACTATCTTCAACTCTAAATATGGGTCTTGCATGAAAACGATTCTAATGAATTAATAATCATGTTTCTAATTTTAGTTGATGATTTTAAGGTTAAAACTTCAATGAAATCATGTAAATCTTTTAATCAAATGGTTGCTTAAGAAATGGGTTAAATGAGCATGACTTTGTAGTTTTTGAACTTTGGCTTTCTTATGTTGATATTGTTGTCTAGATACTGACCTAAGGAATAATTTATGATGAATTATTGAATAAAATGCTATAGGTGATGGAAGCTTGGATTAAAGGGTAAGTTGGTTATGTTATTTCAGCTTTAGTTATGAAATGCTCTTGATTGGTTTGGTCCATCTTCTTGGTGGCGGTGTTTACTTGATGAATTTGGTTATGTTTAGTATGTGTTGTGAATGTGGCTTTGAAGGCCTAATATGTGAAATGAAGTGATATTTAAAGTGGTTCTTGCATTGTGTATTATGAAGTTTTAATTGCATGTTTTGACTTAGATTATGCCTAAATGAAGAATATGATTATGTGAAGCATGTAAAGTGTGTGATATAATGACTGAAGGTCTAAGCATGTATAGAATGAAATGTGAATGAAATAATGCTTATGTGTAAGGTGTGTTCACATGTACACACACTCACACTTGAATGTATGAATGAATATAAGTTAAGTCAAAAGGAGAGTTTTGGGGTGAACACTCTTCTGAATTGAGATGTTAGTAGCAACCTCACTACATCCTAAGAACTTTATAAGATAGGTTGGAGGATGAATGTGGTGTTCACTAGCTATCCTTAACCTATAGTTTATAATGTTAAAAATCTGCTGGGAGTAATGCCTAGCACCTAGAGGATATGAAGAAAGATTGGTTACACTTCGTGAGTTGAGAGTTTGTATTCCAATGTACCTCTTGAGATGAGTACTCCTCGTTAGTAGAGAATGAGTTATTTAGTAGCAATCTTCTTATCCCTTAACTATGTGCCCGCATAGGAGTAGCTATTGGGAAAGCCATGTAAAAGCTAAAAAGAATGACCTTACTCTAGGCAAGTGAGGATCCCTCATCCGATAGGGGTTAATATAGGGATTCCATGTCTAGCTCTAATGGTCTATGTCGGTTAAGCTAACCCCCAAAAAAGTAATGAAAGTGTTAAGGCTCCTAAAAGAGTGTCCTACTTAGGGTAAGTAGTGGTATGGGACGCTATTTATCCATTGCACTAGGTAGGAATTCCGAAAGGGGAGTCTTGGTGAGTCTTATGTGAATTGAATGAACTAAGTCTTCTAAAATAACGTTCTACTTAGGGTAGGTGGTGGTATGGGACGCTATCTATCCATTGCACTAAGTAGGAACTTTCAAAAGGAAAGTCTTGGTGCTAAACCATCTAACAGAATATACTACTTAGGGTAGGTGGTGGTATGGGATGCCATTTACTCATTGCACTAAGTACGCATTCCGAAAGGGAAGTCTTTGGTGTGTTGTTGGGTGTTGTTCTAATGTCTTGTGATTGAGTGGTGACTTGTTCTCCTGAGTGGAGTAAGCTCATGGTGGGTAGTCTTAAGGGTCTCCTTGGTGTGTATTGAAGGAGGTGTTTAGACGGTTCCTTCATTTCATACCTTGGAGATCCTTAGGATTACCTCGGTTAGGAAACTTATACGGAAATTAGTTCACTTCCTCATTGGAAATACCTTGGAAGTTCACTATTTTGGAGTCTTTTTAGTTCACTGTAATGTCAAAATGAACTTACTGTAATGTTGGTTACTTTTCTGTAAATTGCTTCCTTTGGTTTAAAATTATGGAAATCCTTCTCTAAGTGTTAAATGATGTTTCTTATGTTGTTTTGCTTCTAAGTTCATGATTGTTATAATTATTTGGCATGAAAGCTTATTTTACTAAAATGTCCTTTTTCATGATTTTGCATATGAGTACATTGTTTTTTACTAACCCCATACTTCTCTATACTCTATAAGTATAGGTTTTGGAAGCAAGGTTGAAGGCTAAAAGTCAAAGCTTGGAAAAGTATCTCTCAAGACAAAGTATGTCCTCATATATATTCGAGGGCATAGTCTTTTTCTTAGTTTCTTTATTTAAAGACTTATTATGTATTTATTTTAATGTAAAAGGCCGTGTCCCTAAGATTCTATGTCGTGTCTTTAAGTTTGGCTTGTGATGATGAGATTTCTTAAGTATATATGAAAGATTTCCTTTTATTAATTTATTCCTAAAAAGTTTTAATTTCCGCACTACTTTTCATGTCTTATACAGTGAATGATAGTTAGAGGGCTTGTACAAGACCCCAAAGGGTCAAGTACACCTTGTTACGATCAAAAGGTTCTCCCTAACTTCTAGGGGGTTCTTTCGGATCGTGACAGACTTTGTATCAGAGCATAAGGTTATGGGAAATAGTTTAGGGTCTAAAAGTCTCACAAGCCACATTTAGTATAGTCTTGGTCATTGGTGTGAGTCGCGACACATCCATGGACAAGAGGATATAGGATGATACAATTTTCACTTTCTTCTCTATTCTAATGTCGTGCCTTAGAGTTGAGTTCTATAAGATGTCTTTTCTCAACCTCTTCTCTTTGTGTTTATACGATATGAATACGAGGAGATCAACCGCTAGAAGGGAGGAGAGAGGTGTAGCTAATGAGAGGATCCCTCCCCATGTTGACCAAGTTGCTATTGTTGGCCTAGATGAGGAGAATGTGGAGGTTCCCCTTCAAGAACCTCAAATGCCTCCGGAACCTCAACGGCCCCAAGTGCCTCCTATGCCTAAAGATCCTTTTGTTGAAGGTGATATAACTAATGCGGAGTTGTGGGATGCCCTAATGAATTTGACCCAACTCATGACGGATCAAGTTCATGTCGTCAACAATCACTTTGTTTCCCAAGATAATCAAGGAGATAGACCTCAACCTAATGCTAGTACTCCCGCTTCTAGAATTCGGGATTTTATGAGGATGAACCCTCCTACTTTTCATTGAACTAAGGTGGATGAATATCCACAAGGTTTCATAGATGAGGTTTTCAAAGTGGTAGATGCTATGGGTGTGACCCCTAGGGAGAAAGTGGAGTTAGCCGCATACCAACTTAAGGATGTTGCTCAAGTGTGCTATGAACAATGGAGGGGTGAGAGACCCTTAGAAAGAGGTCTGGTTGATTGGGAGGAATTCAAACAAGCTTTCCTAGATAGGTTCTTTCACCTAGAGTGGAGGGAGAAAAAGATGGTTGAATTCATGAACCTTCGTCAAGGGGGAATGAGTGTGCAAGAGTACTCTCTCAAATTCACCCAACTCTCTAAGTATGCCCCAACCATCGTAGCCAACCCTAGGGCTAGAATGAACAAATTTGTGATGGAAGCGTCTAGCTTGGTGGAGAAATAGTGTCGTACGGCAATGCTTCTTAATGACATGGATATCTCTAGACTCATGGTTTATGCACAACAAATTTAGGAGTCCAAAATTAGGGAGATAAGGCAAGAGTGTAAGAGGCCTAGGTCGGATGATTTTAGTCACCAAAAGCCTAAGAAGAGGTTCTATCACCAAGATTCTTCCATGGGGAACAAGGATAGGGCTCCAAACCAACATTCCCAAGGTGGTGGCCATACTTTTGAAAGGGCTAGGTGTCCTGCTTGTGGAAAACAACATTCGGTAAGTGTCTTGCCGGAACGGATGGTTGTTTTAGTTGTGGTAGAAAAGTCCACAAGATGAGGGACTTCCCTAGAATCTAATCAAGAGGGAAAGATGTGAATCAAGCTTCCCTAGATCCTAACGCTCCAAAGAAGAACCCTTCCTATGGGATGTGATCTAGGAAGGATAACTAATCCGGATTTGATAGTCACGGTAAGTATTGACTCTTTATGATTGTTGATTTAATTTTATGAGATGAGTTTATATGGTTTTATAGTTCATTTTATCATGTCATCTTATTGAGTTGCTCAAAGAATGGATTTTTGAAATTTTAAGCATGTTGGGCAGTGTTACAGTGATGGTCACTGTAAGTTTTATGAATTTTGAAAAAAATTGTTTTGCCTTGAATTGAAGTTTCAATGTGTGTAAAAGTGTTGTATATGAGCATGTTTAATGATGGAGAATGTATTCCTCCATAAAAGAAGGTTAAGGTTGAATTTTGATATTATGAACTTTGGCAAAAAGTTGCTTGTGTGCAAGTGTTTGGAAATGTGAAATTGGTGCTCCTTGCTAGTTGATGCTTTGATTTTGAGTGTTTTGATCATGATTTTAATGTTTTTTGTGATTCTAGGTGAGTCCTTGATGGTCTTAAAGTTTTAGTGTCATTCGAGGACGAATGTTATTCCAAGTGGGGGAGAATGTAACGCCCTAAAACGAACTAAGGTAAACTAGAGCTTCGTGAATGTTTCTTGAGTTAATTTTATTTTAATATGAGTTACATTAGTGTCCTTAGGCAGTGTGTGAAGTTTGGTTAAGTTTGGAGGTCAAACGCCCAAGAACGTCCATGACGTTCGGAAGGTGTGCCTCAGATATATAGTGCTTGTGTGTCTTGATGTGTTTGAGTGCGTTTTACGTGTTAGTTTTGCTTGAATTTGGTGTGATATGTTCCTAAGACCAATATGAATTAGTATAGGGGTTTAACGTCCGGGTACGACCCCACCTAGGACCTAGAAGGGGCCCTAGAGAAGGACCCAAACTGCCTTGGCAGTGTCCACCAACGAAGGCAAACGACGGCCAATGGTACAACCAACGGCCCATCGTCTTGCCTCGTCGATTTGACCTGCAAGGAGAGTTATCCAGTCTCCTTATGTATCTAAGTTTCAACCCACGAGACCCCACCAACGGTCCATTGATGGACAAACGGTTCGTTAATTAGGTCTCGTCTCTGAGCCAGCCAAAAGCTGCCTTTTCTAGTGAAGGCTTGGGGTGTTTGGTAAATTCACCCAAAGTATTTTATGACCATAGGACGTTTATTTTAGGGATTATTAGGTGTATTAAAGTGTTTTAAATCCTAAGACCTAATTTTAGATCTCATTTCCTAAAATCCCAAAACCCCTCTCCCTTAGAACTCTCTCTCAAGTCTCCTTTGGAACTAGAAGTCAAGAAGAGCTAGGAGGGCTGTTGGTGGCCAAGTTCTTCATCAAAATCATTGGGTTTTCTATTACCTAAGGTATGGTATCCATACTTGAACTCTCTTACATTCAAGGAGTCACTTCTAATGAATTTTCAAAAAGGATTTTCAACCCTAGTTTCTACTATTTTCAACTCTAAATATGGGTCTTGCATGAAAACGTTTCTAATGAATTAATAATGATGTTTCTAATGTTAGTTGATGATTTTAAGGTTAAAACTTCAATGAAATCATGTAAATCTTTTAATCAAATGGTTGCTTAAGAAATGGGTTAAATGAGCATGACTTTGTAGTTTTTGAACTTTGGCTTTCTTATGATAATATTGTTGTCTAGATACTGCCCTAAGGAATAATTTATGATGAATTATTGAATAAAATGCTATACGTGATGGAAGCTTGGATTAAATGGTAAGTTGGTTCTGTTGTCTAAGCTTTAGTTATGAAATGTTCTTCAGTGGTATGGTCCATCTCCTTGGTGGCGGTGTTTACTTAATGAATTTGGTTATGTTTAGTATGTGTTGTGAATGTGGCTTTGAAGGCCTAATATGTGAAATGAAGTGATATTGAAAGTGGTTCTTGTATTGAGTATTATGAAGTTTTAATTGCATGTTTTGACTTAGATTATGCCTAAATGAAGAATATGATTATGTGAAGCATGTAAAGTGTGTGATGTGATGAATGAAGGTCTAAGCATGTGTAGAATGAAATGTGAATGAAATGATGCTTATGTGTAAAGTGGGTTCACATGTACACACACTCACACTTGAATGTATGAATGAAGCTAAGTTAAGTCAAAAGGGGAGTTTTAGGGTGAACACTCTTCGTGAGTTGAGATGAAGTGTTTAGTAGCAACCTCACTACATCCTAAGAGCTTTCTAAGATAGGTTGGAGGATGAATGTGGTGTTCACTATCTATCCTTAACCTATAGTTTATAATGTTGAAAATCCGTGGGGAGTTATGCCTAGCACCTAGAGGATATGAAGAAGGGGTGGTTACACTTCGTGAGTTGAGATGTTGTATTCCAATGTAACTCTTGAGATGAGTACTCCTCGTTAGTAGAGAATAAGTTACTTAGTAGCAATCTCCTTATCCCTTAACTATGTGCCCGTATAGGAGTAGCTATTGGGAAAGCCATGTAAAAGATAAAAAGAATGACCTTACTCTAGGCAAGTGAGGATCCCTCGTCCGATAGGGGTTAATATCGCGATTTCATGTCTAAATCTAATGATCTATGTCGGTTAAGCTAACCTCCACAAAAGTAATGAAATTTCTAAGGCTCCTAATAGAGTGTTCTACTTAGGGTAAGTAGTGGTATGGGACGCTATTTATCCATTGCACTAGGTAGGCATTCCGAAAGGGGAGTCTTGGTGAGACTTATGTGAATTGAATGAACTAAGTCTTCTAGAAGAATGTGCTACTTAGGGTAGGTGGTGGTATGGGACGCTATCTATCCATTGCACTAAGTAGGAACTTCCGAAAGGGAAGTCTTGGTGCCAAACCATCTAAAAGAATGTACTACTTAGCGTAGGTGGTGGTATGGGACGCCATTTACTCATTGCACTAAGTACACATTCCGGAAGGGAAGTCTTGGTTGTGTTGTTGGGTGTTCTTCTAATGTCTTGGGATTGAGTGGTGACTTGTTCTCCCGAGTGGAGTAAGCTCATGGTGGGTAGTCTTAAGGGTCTCCTTGGTGTGTATTGAAGGAGGTGTTTAGACGGTTCCTTCATGTCATACCTTGGAGAGCCTTAGGATAACCTCGGTTAGGAAACTTATACGGAAATGAGTTCACTTCCTCATTGGCAATACCTTGGAAGTTCACTATTTTGGAGTCTTTTTAGTTCACTGTATGTCAAAATGAACTTACTGGGTTACTTTTCTGTAAATTGCTTCCTTTGGTTTAAAATTATGGAAATCCTTCTCTAAGTGCTAAATGATGTTTCTTATGTTGTTTTGCTTCTAAATTCATGAATGTTATAATTATTTGGCATGAAAGCTTATTTTACTAAAATGTCCCTTTTTTCATGATTTTGCATATGTCATACTTAGTACAATGTTTTTTACTAACCCCATACTTCTCTATACTCTGTAAGTATAGGTTTTGGAAGCAAGGTTGAAGGCTAGAAGGAAAAGCTTGGGAAAGTATCTGTCAAGACAAAGTATGTCCTCATATATTCGAGGGCATAGTCCTTTTCTTAGTTTCTTTATTTAAAGACTTATTATGTATTTCTTTTAATGTAAAAGGCTGTGTCCCTAAGATTCAATGTAGTGTCTTTAAGTTTGGCTTGTGACGATGAGATTCCTTAAGTATTTATGAAAGATTTCCTTTTATTAATTTATTAATGAAAAGATTTAAATTCCGCACTACTTTTCATGTCTTATGCAATGAATGATAGTTAGAGGGCTAGTACAAGACCCCAAAGGGTCAAGTACGCCTTGTTACGATCCAAAGGTTCTCCCTAACTTCTAGGGGGTGCTTTCGGGTCGTGACAAAGATTTCTTTTACTTTTATTTTGAGTTATTAATACAACTGGAGGATTGTCGATAATCATTTCTACATCAGCTCCTGCCGTAGTCTCCATCTAAGAAATCAAAACACAAAAAATTAAGATTTGTGGTAGCAGCAACCTCTGTAAGTGACGATTTTCATTTAAAAATTTACATTTGCAAGAAATGAAAAAGGAAAACATACCTGAATATCACCAAATAGATGAGCGTATGAATGAGAAGAGTGAGAAGAGTAAAGATTGAGCAACTCTATAGAAAGTCCAAAGATTGGAAAGTGAAAAGTGACAATATGACTAGTTTCTAGGGTTTTAACTTTTAGGTTTATATTGGGCTTGGATCATTTCACCAATTAATGGACAAATATATATTATAACTTACAAGTTATGAGCCCAAATATGAATATATATCTAATTTGTACATATTGAAAATTAAAAAAACTACTTTTAAAATATTTACAAAATAGATTATATAAATATTTTTATGTATAAAAAGTTAAAATTATATATGTATTATGCCGGTTTGGGTTGGATTTGGTTTGACATTTTTTTATTAATACCAAACCAAATCAAGAATGACCGAGTTTTCCTTTTCAACAATAAACCAATTAAACCAAATCATAAGTCGGTTTTTTTCTCATTTGATTTGGTTTATCGATTCGGTTTCACTTTATGTTTTGGTATGTACACCATCAAGATTAGAAATATCATCATGAGGGTTTGGATCTCACCCTCACTCTTAGAAGTGGTGAGGTGAGTGGCGTAAATCCCCTCAGTGTCAGAGCTGACCTCCGGTGACTCAAGAGCAGGCGCTTTTCCCTTTTCGTTACCCTTTCCACCTGTAAGAAGATTAATTTTGTTGTCTTTCCTTTGGATACAGTTGCATCCGCATTTAACATGATCCCCTCTGCTCTCTTATGGGGTGGCATATCTCTTCCTGCTAGTTTTGGTCTAGATATATTTGCAAAGCACATCAAAAAAAGTTAGAAATACTTCAAGAAAAATGTAGACAACAAGTTGTAGAAAGAATCGCTGAACCGATCGCCGAGTCTCTTAGGCGAGCCGAATCGACTTGCCGATAGAACTGGCTTAAGCATTTTCCAGAAAAATGGAAGGTTGGTGACATTCAGGACCTTCGGTGAATCGTCGACACCACTCGGCGAGCTCAAACTAGCCCATCAAAATTAACAGTATGTTTTAGGGGTTAGGGGCGCAGAAAGGGCAATCTAGGGAAACTTTTGGCGAGTCGCCGAGTAAACTCGACGAGCTTAGGCTTCCCTCCATAAAATAAAGAATCTAAACTAGCCAAAACACAAAATTAAAGGCGATCAAAGGGGAATTTGGCGAACTGTCGAATGGTTCGACGAGCTCAACCCTGCTCGCCCATCTACCCAACATGCCAATTTTTTACCCCGGTTCCCAAAATCAAGTCCACATCCCTCGAAAACAAAATCAAACAACACACTTATTCAATTAATCCCATACCCATACAACCCATGCATCCGAGGTACTTAGACTTCCCCCGATTTGGTCAAAATTGGTCATTTGACGACTTTTGCCCTTAAGAATGACGTCAAACGCTCCATCATTGGGCAAAGTACATCATTTAACACAATAGGGGGTTACTTAGACTTTACCCCCACTAGAACCAACAACAATTTACCGCAACCCAACAATTTACAATTAATTTTAAAGCACAAAACTCAGGAAATCAACATTTTAAGCAATTAAGAACAATTACGAAACCATGATACACAAGATAGCACAACAAATATGATTTCAGGCCCAAAACCCATCAATACAAATCTCTCCAAGTGAATTCAAGTTTAACCGCTATTCAAGAGTTCAGGGTAAGGAAAACCAACCTTTAAGCCAAAATAATAGTTTGAAATGCTAGGCGACAATACGATCCAACTCCGAACACAAGACCAAAGAGAAAAAAGCGATAAAAATGCAAAAATATAGAAAATCTAAAGTGCTGGTGTGATTTTGTGAGGCTAAAATGATGGAATATGAAAGAGTTTGAAATTTTAAACCTTTGGCCTGTAAAAACTGTTCAGTTTACGGCCAGTCATCCTCGCCGAATTAGTCAGTGATTTACCGACAAATAACTTACCTCGCTAAGTTTTACAGGACCTCCAGTCAATTTTGGGGGTCCAAACGACAGACAAAGTTTGGCTCGCTGACCTATTCGGCGAGTCACCGACTCATCGATCAACCTGTTAAGTTTTACACATTCCAACTTGATGTTTCCCTGAGTCTGATAATGGTCCAAGTCGGGATCGCCGACCTCTTCGGCGAGTCACCGACTGGACTCTTGGCTCGCCAACCTGCATATTTCAAACACATTTCACATTTCCACTTGCAAAATCAACACCCATTATTCAAAATAAAAACACAAAGCATTAAAAACTTTGTTGCCTCCCAATAAGCGCCTTAGTTAACGTCGTAGCACGACGCAAGTACCCATTCAAACTTTATTCTTGGGGTTTTCCATTGTATCACTAGACAACCCGCCTTATTATCTTGGGTTAAGATGCGAAGAGATCTGACCCATTTGGGTCTCCAACTGATTGATAGAGACGGAATGAGAGGTCACCGTCTGGTTGAGAGTTTATATATCTTCCTTCATTTCCTTGAAAACATTATCGGACCCTTCAACCTTGTTGACAATACGTGAGAGCATATCAGTCCGGCCACCCTTAGAATATTTTGGCTTTCGATGCTCGTTTGGAGAAACATACCTATCCTTCTCCCCATCTCTTTCCTTCCAAGTGGCATTAAGATCACACCTATCTCTATCACGGTCTCTCCATCCCTCTCTATCCCAACATTGGTTACTATCCGTCCTTGGGTAGTTTGCACGATAATCTCCTCCTTGGTTGTCTAGGAAGTTCACTTCTTCATTGTACAACGCTTCAAATTTTGACAATATTATAACTCCTCATACCAACACCCATGACGTTTTTGGACAAAATATTCAGCTGGGTCATCATCTTTTCCATGTTTTTGTCTCTCTCTTGATCTTTTTCAATCTACTCTTTTGTCAACTTGTAAATAAGAGGAGCGACCAGATCTTCACGGGTGTACCATGCCCGGTTAATCTTAGTCATGTCATCAAGGAATTGGGGTGATATCACATAAGGTTGTTTCATTAAACGTCTCAGAGAAAGTTGCTCATCCACTTTCTTGTTCACCGAATTAGGTTTCTTTAAAAAAAAATACTGCACCAAGACATTATTGGGCAATCCATGAGTTGGGCATTGCATCACCAACTTCTTAAACCTTATCCGAGTCTCATGGATTGTTTCACCCTCCAAACGCTTGAAGCTTTGGATGTTGTCCCGAAGAGTCATCATCCTCGAAGGGGAAATAATCGCGAGTCATCATCTTCGAAGGGGGAAATAATTGCACTTGAAATGTAGTAATAATCTCATCACATGAAGTAATAGAATCTCTTGGCAACTCAACCAACCACTTACACACTTCTCCCATTAGAGAAAATGGGAACAACCTCAACCAGACCGATTCTTGAGATATGTTCATTAAGGAGAACGGTCCACAAACATCCAAAAAGTTCCTTATATGCTCATGTGGATCCTCATGAGACAGCCCACCAATCAACCCTTTTAACTGTAAGAGCTGAAACATGATTGTTGTAATGTGAAGCACCTCATTTCCTTAAGTCGGAGGTAAACGAATGGCACCAACTACACCCACAAGATTTGGGTCAATGACATTCACTTCATTGACATCATTGATTTTCGATGTTATCTTGGTGGCCCACTTGGCTACCATTGCTTCCGTTGACGCTCATTTCCTCTGTTTTAACAAGCAACACAAAACCAAAACTAACGGTGAGTAGATTCCACTATGACTAAAAAGAGCACAATTCAACTTCACCAAAAGAATTTCAAACAACACCACTCCTCGACAGAGGCGTCATTTTAATTTAACATGTCAAGCACACCTCATCCACTTATAGGTGTTCAATGATCGTAAATTAGTATAAAACCCAACTAATGAGTTGGTCGAATCCCACATGAAGCAATACGTGTTTTAGATTCAATTTGGAAGTATGAACCTGGTCAAGTCAGCCATATGAATAGAAATTATGGATTAAAGGCATCATTCAAATTACTGGGTAACATGAATGTCAAATTGGGGTTTGGGTTTTGATTAACAACCAAAAATTATCACAAAGAAAGTAATAAGAATAATAATAAATATATATTATTATTTTAAATTTTAAAAAAAAATTCTAAATATTACAATGTTTTTATTTCTTCCAAAAATTAAATTCATAATCATAATTAGTATTGAAATAGCGAGTTTTAAATTTCCCATTACATTCTCACTTGTTATACACAAATTCTAAAAACTCATTAATTGAGAATTAATAAATGTATCAAAATTACATAAAAAAATAAAAAATTAAAATTTATTCGCAAACTCACTAAATATGGTTACTACAAAATAGTAAATCACATTTTTTAAAACCTTTTAAATAGCAATTATAAGTTCAATTTTTGTCGTGATTAAATTAATTAATTTTTCTCTAATTGTTACAACTTATAATGATATTAGTGATGAAATGCCTTTAATTATCGGTTGAACTTTTAAACTATTTCAGAGTATCTAAATCACAACCAATATATACAAATTATTTTTGAAAACCCATTAATTTAAACAATTTATCGACAGTTAGTTTGTAACATATTTTTTTTGATTTTTTTAATTCATTCTAAATTAATTATGTAATCTGTAATTTTATTTAATAATTAATTACAATTTGACAAAACATAAATTTAAAATATTTATTGTAATTAAGTTATATATATATTTATTAATTAAATATTTATAGGTATTTATATTAAATTCGAAACTGAAAATTTTAAAGTGATTTTTTGTTAAAGATTTCTTAAAATGAACATGATATAATCATTTTAAAATTTTAAAAATTTATGTAAAGATAAAGATTATAAATTAAGTATTTGAATGATCTATTTTAGAATTAAAAAAATTAAATATTTCTAAATTCTTTATTTATATGAAACGGAAATATAAATAGGTAGTTTTAAAACCTCTCATTACATTTTCACAAAAACACAAATATTAAAATCTAATTAAGAAAAATTAATAAATTAAACAAAATTAGATTACGTACAAATTAAAAAATTTAATTTTAAAAGATATGAAACTTCATAATGAAAAAATCAAATTTGTCCATGTTGGCATCTTTAGAAAAAACATAATCAAACAAATATAAGATCTACAAAACATCTGTCTAATAATAAAAATAAAATGGAACTTCCTTTTAATATAAAATGGAACTTCCATTCTAAAATCGTAACTAAAATTTAAAATTTAATTATCGTGATATAACCATTTTGAGGACGACTACAATATTTTAATTTGAAATTAATTATAACTATAATATTTTTTAAATTAATCATTATCATTATCGCCAACCAATTAAAGAACTTATATATTTTAAATCGTGCGTAAGTTATATCACATTTAATTTAAAAATTATCATATTTGATCCGCACAACACGCAGACACAAATTCTAGTATGTTAATATATTGAAAGTATTAATTACTATTTATTTTATTTCTTTTATGATTTACAGATTCATTTGTAACTTTTTTTTTATTATTTCTTGAGTTCAAATTCAAATTGTGAGTATAAAACTTCAATTATTGAGATTAAGCAAGTCAAATTGGGTGTGTCAAGTTCCAACCAACCATTTCAATCGGAAATAAACTTGGACGGATCAAAACTCGACTCAATATATAAAACTCATTTAATATATTTGAAGACCCTACTTATAACCACAAAGAATGCTCGTGTAACTAGTAGTTTGTTAGGGAGTTGACCATGCAAAGAGTAGGTTTCTTGATCCAATTTAGATCAAATAAGCTCCTTTGAATGAGGAACTGCAATTTGTAAAATGGAGGTAAACATCATTGCCAAGAGTGCAATATAATTCATTCCCAAGAACAAAAATGGCGTGTGGAAATTTAATGAAATTGTCGGAAGACGTTGGGATCTATATATTCATAAGGCTTCCAGTAAAATCACTCATGCGATTCAAGAGTATCTCAAAAGCTTTATATGTTCTCATAGGATCCACCACATTCGCGAATCTCCATCTAAACCACGCCACAATTACAAAAGATGAATTAATTCTCTTCAAGCGCTCTACGAAAGAACAATCAGAAGAATTTAAAAATGTTTTGTCTTTTATTTCTCATACTGGTGATGATGGTTATATTCCTCTTCAACCAGATCTAAATGTGCCACATCTAACCAATGATTATGGTAGTTTATTTCACCATCTCATAGGTCCTTGCCATGGTTTGATTGCTTTAACTGATTCGGTTGTCACTGTCTTGATTAATCCAGCTACGAGACATTACCGACAAGTGCCACCTTGTCCTTTTGGTTGTCCCAAGGGCTACCATCGAACCGTTGAAGGCGTTGGGTTTGGGTTCGTCTCAATTCTGAATGACTACAAAGTTGTAAGGCTTTCAGATGTTTTCTGGGATCCTCCTTATGGTTATGCTGAAGGTAGAGATAGCAAAGTTGATGTTTATGAATTGAGTAGTGATTCTTGGAGAGAGCTCGAACCTGTAGGGGTGCCTCCCATATACTATTTATCTTGTTCTGAGATGATTTACAAAGAAGGGGTTCACTGGTTTGCAAGTAAAGAAAAAGTGGTGATTCTTTGTTTTGACATTGGAACAGAGATTTTTCGTAATATGGATATCCCAGATGCTTTTTATTCTATTAGGCAATCACGTTATGGCCTTTTAGTCTTAAACGAATGTCTTGCGTCAATTTGTTACAACGATCCAGGATGTGCAATCGACCCAACACAGGATTTTCTTCATATTTGGATAATGAAGGAGTACGGTATAAGCGAATCTTGGATTAAAAAATACACAATAAGATCTCTTAACGTTGAATCCCCATTAAGTTTTTGGAAGGATCAGTTTTTGCTAGTTGAGAGCAAAACAGGGCAACTTATTTACTATGATGTTAATTCGGATGAATGGAAGGAATTAGGGTTACAAGGCTATCGCACTAGTTTGAGAGTAATAGTTTACACGGAGAGCATAAGTTCAATTCATAGTGGACGCGAACATGCCACACAAGTACAAAGATTTTTGACTTAATAAATATTACTTGCTCAATTAGCAATTTAGTTTCAGACATATTTTTGTTGGTTTATTCGTTGGTAACTAACTTGCTTACTCAAACTATTTTAGTTACGTAAAATGACAGCCGTGCCAAAGTATTTATTTCTTTTTGCTGCAAATTTATTAAAAGAGTAGATGTTTTTCAATTTATTTTCACTCACATGTTGGTAATTCCATATTTACCTCAAATTTGTCTAACCAAATGTGGGGTCTTCAAAAAGTACTGAAGACCATAATATATTCTTAAGAAGTGTTTTCTACTTTCAATTTTTATTTTCAATCCTGTTCTCGATTCTCTCCCCCCCCCCCCCCCCCGCCCAACCCCTAAAATATTTAATTTTGTTTTTAAATAATATTTTCAATTTTTATTTTTTATTTTTTCACCCCTAGCATCGACCCCCTCCCCCTCCCCCGCCAGACCCCTACCAGGCCTCCACCTCCAAAAAAATTAAGTTTGCTTTTTTAAAAAAAAAAAACTCATTTTCAAAAATTATTTTCTACTCTAGTAAAAATAAAAGATATTTCTCACAAATATTTTTTATTCATAGATAAAACACTAAATTTCCGAAAAATATTTTCTATTCACCAACCAAACATTAGAAAATAAGTCAAATCTACTTATTTTCTAGGAAAATATTTTCTTTCATACCAAACAGACCCCAAATCTATACTCCGGCAAGCCTTAAAGTAGGGGCATTTATAGACATCAAAAATTTGTGGCATTCTACAAGACTTGTTCAATACCAATTGGGACTCTACAATTTAAGTTAGGATTCTTAGAGGCTACTCTACTCTAACCAGGGGCGGACCTACATTGCTTCAAGTGGGTTCATATGAACCCACTTTGTTGAAAAATAACACCATATATATATGTATATTTAATCAGTTTTTAAACTTTTATATGTATATATTAACTTTTGACCCCACTAAAACAAGTGTGACCCTTTCCCAAGTGGTGAAGAGGGTTCAAATTTCCCAGGTTTTATTTTTTACGTCTTGAACCCACTTCGTGAAAATCCTGGGTCTGCCACTGACTGTAACTCGAGCTTATGAATATATAGAGGGTATTATATTCTCCAAAAGAGTCATCTCGAATATTCCACCACTTTTGGGTCTTCACAAAGAGATCACGAAGACATAATATATTGTCTTTCTCAACTAAATTTCCAATATTCCCTGATTAATGGGATATTCATAAAGATCAAGATATGACCTTGTATGTTCAAGAAAGACCCATGAATCACGGAGGAAACTGAGAAGATAATAATAAAGGGGAAACATATTTGTACCCACATTGTTTATAAATAAGATTATATTTTTCATAATTTTTTGTGATTGCAAATTATTTTACGTTTCTTTGAAGTTTGTTGCAAACAAATTAAATTGGCATGCCCAGTGGGACATTCTCTACCTCTCATCTCAACTAATCAATCATCAAAGAATATAAAAATGACTTCCACTATAGAAGAACAACTAGCAAGCTTGGCTAAAGCAATAGAAGGCTTGATAAAGTATACATGAACAAGAAACTTTCCAAGGTAACAACTTACGTATAGATAACATGATTTAGAGAAGATCAATTCAAGCACCTGTGAAGCTTCCTAAAATTCAATACAAAGGAGGGTCTTGCAGGAAAAAACAAAGATCAAACATATTAATCTGTAATGACATTCTCTCGTTGTTATAGAAAAGTCAACGGGGAAAATTTAGGCCAGAAAACTTTTGAGTAGTGACTTGTAAATTTCTAGCCTAGGTCAGACATGGATGAAATATGAGAAATGTGAGGTCTAGGAAATTAGGTAGTAAATGGGGGATTAATTATGAATTTGATCACATGAGTGGATACCCAAGACAATAAGAAGCATGTACGCCTTTACGGAATCAAATTTGGGCGAGTAGAACTCTCAAAACTAATCTTGACATGAAATTGTAGTTTTTTAACGTCAAGGGTTGAAGGTGTGTTACGAAATGGAAGTTTGAAACTCAAATTCCGAGCTTCTGACTCTGTGCAAGCATCCGGGGAGGGATTAGTTTTGCTAGTGCGGGATGCTGTTGTGGCTTGGGTCCCACTGTGGCGGGACAATCGTGACTTAAATCAGGGAAAACCCCCCAAAATGTTATTTTCTGCAAAAACTTCATTCATGAGAGCTCAGGGATGATCCATAATAGTTCTCGACAATTTTCTACGATTCTAGCGCTAAAGGAAAGATTATTACTCCCCTAATCTGTAATACTATTTGTAGAACCTAGAATCTTGGGTAATTATTTGGGGAAGGGTATTGGCTTGAAGTTAATGGGAGGAAAAAGCTCTAATTGAACAATAGGATATTGGGTTTGGCCATGGATTGATAGTTTGATTATTATTCGGGTATATTAGGTCTTGTTCAGTGATACTTGCGTTAATTGATTGTTTTTAGACCAAGAACAAGCTGAACGAATCTGAAAAGGGAAGGCTCAAGTGTCTTAGGAGGATTCAAGGTATGTGATGGTTCGATTTCCTGTTTGTTTGTGTGACATGCCGGTTAATTGCTTCATTGTATTCATGTGTGTATGTGAATAGGCAAATGTGAATCGAATCTAATGAAATGATTGTGTATGAACAACTACATTCCATGAACCTAATACTTGATTATATCATTATGAGTAATGTTCATTATATGTGTGATTGTGATTGTATTTGTGCTGACTTGATCGGGTGTCACGTTCCAACACATATATTAGATTGGGTGTCACATCGTGGCACATATATTAAATCGGGTGTCACGTTTCGACACATGTATTTTGGATTGGGCAAGACCGAGCCGAAGACTTTGATATAATCATATGCATGACTTTGTTGTCCCCCTATTATGTTGTGCTTACTAGAGATACCGGCTAGAAAAAAGTTAGAGTGGGGAGGTGTACAAGTCTAAGTTAGCTAACATCATATCTTTCATTCGCGCTAGGAAACTGGTGGGGCAGGGGTTTTGGCATATTTGTCTCATATTTGGGTCATTGAAGCCGAGTCTCCCTCTATTGAGACTATACATGTAGTGTCTGAATTTAGAGAAGTGTTTCCAACCGATATGTCTAGTATGCCTCCGGATAGAGATATAGATTCTGAATCCATAAGCTTCTTGATAAAGGTTTCATGCATCCTAGTGCTTCCTTGTTGGGTGCTCTTGTTTGTTAAGCAAAAAAGGTGCTAGTATAAGGATATGCATAGATTATCGATAATTGAATAGGGTTACCATTCGAAATAAGTATATGTTTTCTCGAATAGATGATCTCATTGACCAGTTGTAGGGTACATCAGTTTTCTCTAAAATTGATCTAAGGTATGGCTACCACTAGTTAAAGATTTGGCATGAGGATTTACCAAAAATGGCATTCAGAAGTCGTTATGTGCACTATGAGTTTCTTGTAATGTTGTTTGGGTTGACAAATATGCCTGCAACTTTCATGAGTTTGATGAATGGTGTGTTCAAAATTTCTGGATTCTTTTGTTATCGTCTTTATTAACGATATTTTTGTTTATTCAAAGAGTAAGGAAGAGCATGGTGACCATCTTTGTATTGTTTTGGGTGTCTTTGGGAGACAAAAGTTGTATGATAAATTCTCTAAGAGTAAGTTTTGGTTGACTTCAGTTGCCATTTTGGGGCATGTTGTTTCAAGGAAAGGGGTAATGGTAGGTCCCCAAAATATCGAAGCATACAAAAACTGAATTCGGCCTAGCTCTATGCCTTAAGTTAGGAGTTTCATAGGACTCGCCACCTACTACCAATGGTTTATGAAAAAAATTGCTTCTATCGCCACACATCTGACAAGGATGACCAAACAAAAGGTACCTTTTTAATGAACTGAAAAGTATGCGGAGAGCTTTAAAGAGCTCAAGACTCTTCTGACCACGACACATATTCTAGCACTACCGGTGGAAGGTAAATATTTTATTGTTTAATGTGATACTTCACATTCAGTTTTGGGTGTTGTGGTTATACATGATAATAATGTTATAGCTTATGCATCGAGACAGCTGAAGGTGCATGAGAGAAACTACCTGACACATGATTTGGAGTTGGCAGTGGTGGTATTTTCCCTCAAGATCTGTCGGCGTTACCTTTATGGGTCAAGTGTGAGGTACTTACTGACCACCGTAATCTACAACATGTATTTACTTAGTAGGACCTGAATTTGAGACAAAGGTGGATGGAGTTACTCAAGGATTATGATGTCACCATCTAGCATAATTCGGGTAAGGGTAACAGGTGGCAAACGCATTAAGCCAGAAGGGGGGAGTATGGGTAATCTAGCTTGCTTGGGTGTATCCAAGCGACCTTTTTCCAAGGAGATCCAAACGTTGGAGTCTTAGTTCATATAGTTGGGCATCTCAGAGAAAGGTGGGGTAATAGCCAACATTGAGGTTAGACCCACATTCATTGAGGAGATCAAGGTCAAAGTTTAAGGATGAGAGTTTGAATGACATTAGAAAGAAGACTATGTCTGGAAAGGCACACTATGTGACTCTTGATAGGATGTGTGCTCAGTTTTAAATGAAAAATTTGTGTTCCCCGACTAGATGACTTGATTCAGAAGATGTTGACAGAATCCCATGCTTCCTGGTTTCCATTCATTCGGGTGTGACCAAGATGTATCGAGATTTGAAATGACTTTATATGTGGCCTATCATGAAGAAAGATATAACGGAGTTTGTGGCTAAAGGCCAAAACTCCTAGAAAGTAAAGTATGAGAACTAAAGACCTGCAGGTTTGCTTTGACGAATGTCAATACCTGAATGGAAGTGAGAAAGGATAGTTATAGATTTTGTGGTTGGTCTTCTAAAGACCTTGTGAAGTTTGATTCTATTTAGGTAGTGGTTGATCGACCAACTTAGTTCGTCCACTTTATTCTAGTCAGAGTAGAGTATAATGCTCAATAGTTGGCTATGTTTTATGTGAAAGAGATAGTGAGGATGCATATGGTGCCCCTTAATTTCAGCATCTCGGGCAGTGGTACGCAGTTCACATCCAAGTTTTGGGAAATATTGCATGAGGAGTTGGGCACCCAACTCACTTTTAGCACAGCCTTGCATCCACAAACGGATGGAAAGTCAGAGATAATTATTCAAGTGTTAGAGAAAATGTTGAGGGCATGTGTGATTGACTTTGGAGGACATCGGGACAAGTTCTTGCCTTTGTGTGAGTTCTCCAATAATTACAATTACCACTCCATCATTGACATGACACTGTTTGAGGCACTTTATGGGAGGGGATGTAGATCACCCATATGATGGTTTGAGGTTGGGGATGTGAAACCTTTAGTGGTTTTATTTGGTGAAGGATGCTCATGATAAGGTAAGGAGAATCCAAGCTAAGTTTCTAGCATCCCAGAGTCGACAGAAAAACTATCACGGGGACTTGGATTACATCATAAAATGGGACTCAATTTTGTTAGACAAGGACATTCAGTATGTGGAGGAACCAGTTACACTTCTTGATCACAACATCTAGAAGCTGAGGACCACGGAGATAAAGTCCACAAAGGTTCACTAGAAGCATCGACCGGTTGGAGAATCTACTTGGGAAACCAAGAAGGACATGCAAGATAAGTATCCCCAGTTGTTCGATGATTCAGGTACTACTATACTCTTACCTTAGCCAGTTTTTCCTAGTTTATTACTCGGGGACGAGTGATGGGTAAATTATTATCTATTGTAACAACATGTTCCTGTCGTTATGGAAAAGTCAATGGGGAAAAAATTTGGTCCAGAATACTTTTGAGTAGTGATTTGGAGATTTCTAACCTAGGCTAGACTTGGACTAAATCTGAGCCACATGAAGTCTAGGGAAATCTGGTAATGAACAGGTGATTTAATTATGAATTTGATAACATGAGTGGATAGACAAGACATTAAGGAGCCTATACGACTTTACATAATCGAATTTGGGTAAGTAGAACTCCTGAAACTGATCTTGGCGTGAAAGGGTAGTATTTGAACGTCAAGGGTTGAAGGTGTGTTGCGAAATAGAAGTTTCAAACTCAAATTCCGGGATTCTTTCTCTGTGCAAGCTATCGGGGGGATTAGTTCTTCTAGGGTGGGGCCGCTGTGGCGGGTTGGGTCCCGTTGTAGAGGGACTGTCACGACTTAAATCGAGGAAAAACTCCACAACATTATTTTCTGCAAAAACTTCGTTCTTGAGATCTCAGGGATGACCCAAAATAGTTCTTGACATTTTTATACTATTTCTAGCGCTAAAGGTAAGATTATTACTCCCTTTTTAATTCGTAATTCGATTCGCGGAACCTAGAATCTTAGGTAATTATTTTTGGGGGAAGTTTTTGACCTGAAGTTAATGGTGGAAAAGCCCTAATTCTACTATAGGATCTTGGGTTTGGCCATGGATAGTTTGATTATTATCCGGGTAAATTAGGCCTTGTTTATGGATCATTGTGTTAATTGATTATTTTTAGACCAAGAACCAGCTAAAAGAATCCGGAAAGGGAAGACTCAAGTGTCTTAGGAGGATTAAAACTTGGTTTCGAGGTAGATGATGGTTCGATTTCATTTTTGTGTGATATATGTCGGTTGCTTCATTGTATGCATGCGTGTATGTGATAAGCAAATGTGGATCGAATTTAATGAAATAATCGTGTATAAACAACTACATGCCATGAACCTAATATTTGATTGTAAAAAATAATAATGAAAAAATGAATTTTATTATTAAATACTGATACGCTCAAATTTACTTCTCAAATAAGAAGTAAAGCGGTCGTATCAAGTAAAGAACCCAACTAATGAGGTTGAGATCGATCCCACAAGGAAAATAGTTCAGACTTAACTTTATTCTATTATTACTATTATTTAACCAACTATTTTCCGAGAAAACAAAAGACAAAAAGGGGGGTTTTATTTCTAAATTAACGAAAATGATTAACTAAATAAAAATGAACAACTAACAGATTCAGCTTTCGGAGTTAAATCAAATTATAAAAGTAACTAGGGCTTAAGTGTTCCCCACAGGTTCCTAACTTGGTAAATCTAACTATAACAATTCTATCCTAATATCTTGCATGTAAAGTGATAAGTTATGTATCTCTAAATCCTTGGTCCGGCATCTAGAGAATTTCACTCCGCACCTTCGTCCGACTACGTGTGTTGTTATACTAACCCTTATCTTTACCTCATATTAAACATCGTATTCGGTATTTGACTAAGTTATTAACTTGTACCAACCAATACTAGCCTATTAGATAGTCTACACTAAATCTATGTTGATAATTCTTTTCCTATTATCTACCTCCTTGGTCCGGCAAGTAGCATTAAGGCGAGTTCTAACGTTGGCCACCGTTAAAAAGACTTCTAAACGAAAGAATTATCAATACATGCAAGACACCACTCTAGAATTGTTATTTAAGTTAGATTTTTACCTTGTTATTCACCCATGGTTCCCACAACCCTAGCTATGAGGTTTAGTTACCCATGTTCATAATTACACAATTCATATTATTAATGGAAGAATTCATGCACTTACTTTTATGAAAACGAATAGTTTCCCAGAATTTAACTTGATTAATCAACAAAATCACCAACAATCAATTCCCAAAAAAGTATCTTAATTCCCAAAATCGAGAGTTCAATACTATAATAGAAGAACTAAAAACTAAAAATTATCCAGAAAGTCTAACCCCAAAAACGAGGTTTTTCCAACTATTTATAATAAAAACAAAATCTAATCAAAGAAGGATTCTATTTACTAAAAATCTGTCCAAACGCGTGTAGGTCGACGGACCACGTGACGGACCGTCATGGCCTCCGTCGTCCCATACTTCACACATTCTTCTGTTGCTTTCTTCATTCCCCTCGACGGACAGGTATGACGGATCATTTCAAGCACGACGGTCCGTCGAGGGTCTTCGTTCCAAAATACTTGAACTTCTTGGAATTTGGGTACAGGGACTACTTCTCTGATCATCACGACGAACAAGCAGGACGGACCGTCGTGGCTATGACGGTCCGTCATGGACTTCCGTAATCCCACACTTAGTCAGACTTCCCCATTTTCCTTCAGCAACTTCTCCCTTCACTACGATGCCACCTACGGACCGTCACAGCCTCGACGGACCGTCATGGATTCCGTAGGTGGTCTTTTCTGCATTTCTTTCTCAAAAACTTCCGAGTTCATCCTTGGACAGATTTTCTGCAAACAAAGAGAAACTTACATAAAAATCAACACAAAAAGGCTTTCGACACACACTAAACTTAAGGAAAAAACATTAGAAATACCGTGAAACCACGGTACATCAACACCCTCAACTTAAATTCGTTGTTTGTCCTCAAGCGATGCACTATGACTCACTACAAAATCTTTGTACAAAAGTATTCATATTTTAACTTTCGCAATCATTTGGCTATCAATCCCGATTATTCTCATTATGTTCATGCATGGTATCACTATTAGGCATTGACTTGTGTATAATCATACCATGACATAGACTTCACCACGCAATGACACCTATCATCTTTAATTTCTCACCGAGATGCTAATATTTCTGGTATTGCAACTCCTGTCCTTACTTCAAATAACATCCTCATTTTTCACACAATGATTTTAGTTTGAGTATAAGGATCACTTTTCGACACTCACTCTCAGAACAAATTCACAACTCATTTATACATATTGCCATAGGCTTGCCCTTATTTTCACTACTTCAAGTTTGCCATACAACTCTTAGGATCACAATAGGACTTTTTTTTAGATTGTAACATAGGCTCAGGGTCAGGTAGGGTATATTTAGGTATACTTTAGTGACTTGTTGCCCTCCTTGACATATCGGCTAAGCGAACCACCTTTTTATCATTTTATTTCTCCCTATTACTCAATTTTCTTTTCACTTTGCTGTTTTCCCTTTCTTATCCTTGTGTGTAAGTGACTTTTCTCTTTTCTTGTGTTTATTTTGCTTTTAATTCATATTATTTTTTATATTTTTTTTTATTATGTTTTTTTTTAGTCACTTTTGTTTTATTCTTTCTTTCTCTTCATTCTTTCAACCCCACTTTCCGGGGTTTTCCTTATAACAGCCACCCTCAACTCATGATTTTGCCATGAGTCAAGGTTCACAATACCCATGGTTGGGTCAGGGCCAAAACAAGGTTGCTTTCTGCATTAGCCACCCTCAACTTATGCTTTTGGCATAAACTGAGGTTCACATGTCCAAGGAGGGACCAGGGCCAACACATTGTTCCCAGAGAAGATCATTTGGGGTGAAAAAGAAAGATCTATTTTGAGCTCAATTCATTTGGAGCAAAAAGGGATTAACTTCATTTGGTTTTCTGTTATTTTTAGGCTCAAGATTGACTATTTCGAACAAGGGCCTATGATCCTTTCCTAATTGATTGATTTGACTCACTTTTAGCAGGACTAACCAGGCAAGTTCTAGCTCAGTATTGATGGTGGACATTCGAATTCACCTCACACTCACTTGACATTCCTTGCATTCCCAGATTATTAGACACCTAGTTCAAGTCTTAGATTCAGGATCATGCAGTAGTGTATCTTTATTTCATGTTTCAAACCACACAATTATCACTTACTATGCCTAGTCATGCATCATTTTGATTATTGAGATATCATATTAATTTTAGCCATCATACTTCAGATTTATACTATGTACATAAGATATGACATGCCGGTTCAACAATAAAAGTAATCAGTCTTTTGGGGAAAAAGAACACAGGCAAGAAAACCCCAAAAGAGGATCGTGAACTTGGGCTACTCAGAATTCACCCAAGTACTCACTTTCCATTTACCCCACCCCCAACAAGAAGATATGCAATTGTCCCCAATGCATAGAAAAGCTAAACCACGCGAAAGGTAAGTGAAGCAAACCTGAGGCGCTAAGCGCCGGCGATCAGTAAGCTGGTTGGTCCGGTTCATCGGAACCAACTCCCTGCGTAGTCTGGACATTCTCAGTAATGTCCTCAGCATCAACAGCACCATCAGTAGTGCCTTCCACAGAATCTACAATTTTGGAGCTAGACGCCCCGGCAGCTAACTCTACAGCCCTCAACTTACGGGCCTCCTTGTCAGCAATCGAGGCTCTCCTCGCAGCCTCCATATCACGGCGCTCCTTCTTCCTCGCCCTAGCCTCATCCTCCTCTCGACCCCTGCGTCTCTTGGCATGCTCTCATGGGGGAGGTGGTGGAACATCAGAAGTGGTAAAAAGAGCAGCCATCACTGTGTCATCAGCAGGCTCTGCAGAAGGGGCCTCAGACTCAGGTACCCTCGCCTCTAGGATCGTATCAAGATCAGCCCGCAGACTCTCAATCGTAGCCTGAAGGGTCGACATGTCCACCGGAGGTGCTGGTCGGACTAGCACTCACAATGCAAAAGCGTCTAAACGCTGATGTACCTCTGCGATCTTCCTCTCTGTGTGTTGTGCCATCTTGCGCTCCATGCGCTCCTCTGCCTTAGCAATAGTCCTCTGCATCCAAGGCTGGATGTGATGCAGAAGTGTATCCATCTGTGCCTCGAGTTTCTGGACCCTAGCAAGTGGGACCAGAGTGGCAGAAGGAGCCGAGCGAGAGGAGCTCGGGGCAGTGCTACTACCCGGGATAGACTCGACCGGGGTAGTGTCAGTGTGTGCAGAAGCAGCCAAGGAAGCCGCATGAGCATGCACTATGGTTCGGCCAGGTTCTCACCGAGTGGGACCACCTCCGGGAGGGGCCCTCTGTGTGGGGCCAACTCATTGGCCTCATCCCTGATGAGGCCGATGTCAATATTTCCTTGCGGGGTCCTGAGCTGGTCAATGTGCCAAATGGGCACACCTGCGGATCTGCACAAAGAGAAAATCATGCAAGGAAAAGGGTAAGTAGTGGTGATCTTGAAGGCCCTCTCATGCATGACCGCTTGGAGAAGCCAGGCGAAATCGACCTCGAATCCTGCCATCATTGCGGCCATCAGAACTGCACGATCCCATGTGACTATATTATCATCAGCAGTGGGGGAGAGACAATGGCGGACTATCAACCAAAGAAACTTGGCCGTAAAGGTCAAGTTGGCCTTCCTGATGGATCCCTTCGGCTCCATCACCCAATCCGCAGCCTCTCCATCAATAGACAAGTGCTGGGCCATCCACCTCTTGGTGGTCTCTCTCAGCGAAGGCTCGCATAAGAACCGGCCCTCCTTAACAATTTGCCACCGGTAGTCGAACTCGGCGGTGAGAGGTGTCCTGGTGGTGTCAACATCCGTGCCGTACAGATATCGGCGGATGGCTGGTAGGGAGATGTCGACCTGTATGCCGCGTACTCGGATGTGCTCAAGTGGGGCCTGTTTGGCGGGGGCAGACCGCCTATCTATCTGTGATCGGAAAGTGGCCGCATAAGAGGCATAGAACTCTCGGACTAACTCCTCACTATAGCGGCCCAAAGAACGAGCCGTCCACTCCAGCCGGTGTCTGGTGAAAAGAGTGTGAATATCTGGCATGGTGGGGAGACTTCCCGTGAGGACCCGCCTCTCCAGTGTAAGGGTCCGTGTTATGACGCCTTTGTCATTGAGAACCTTGGCGTCTAAGTATACCTTGTATTGCCCGTCGACACACCACCGGTTGGGCTGATCGGCGACCGGGGCAGGGACTCCAGTTGGTGAGCCAGGGGTGGAGTCAGTGCTGTCAGCCTCATCATCCGAGGCAGACTGTGTAGCTGTGGTGGGGGTAGAGGCTTCTGCGGACCCAGAGGCTTCCTCTGACCACGAAACTCCTAAGGAGCCAGATGCTCCTTCGTCTTAGGCAGCTGACCCAGAAGGTGTGCCGGTCAGTGTGCGCTCCTCATCAGACTGGGAGGCAGTGACTACGCCGGGTGCCACCTTCTTGGGCGTGGCTCTCAGTACACGTGGAGATCGTGCTGTAGTAGCAGTGCCTGGGGCACGTACTCTGGATCATGCTCATCATCAGAGCCTATCACCAATCGGGCAGACGGGGCGACAGATTTAGAACGCCCACGTGCGTAAACGCGATCTTGTTTAGGTGCTATGAGAGGTAGTACCTGTAACGAATTATCATTAGTACTAGAAGGAGCAAACATGACAAGAAAAAAATGAGACAATAATACACATAAATTCACACCAGTGATAACAGCTCTGAAGTAGCAGTAAGGCACGACGGACCTGGTGACGTCCCGTCGTGCGTATGACGGACCGTCCTGCGGTCCTTCATGTAATACTTAGTAATATGAAGTATCAGAAGGAAGGTTTTTGACTGATACGACGGTTGTTCAGGACGGGCCGTCGTGGGTATGACGGTCCGTCACATGTGTCCGTCAGTGGACACTTAGTAAAAGTGTGGAGACCCTTAGGACAGGGGTCTCTAACCGTCACGACGGTTATGCAGGCCGGACCGTCGTAGGTATGACGGTCCGTCACATGTGTCCGTCAGTGGACACTTAGAAAAAGTGTGGAGACCCTTAGGACAGGGGTCTCTGACCGTCACGACGGTTATGCAGTACGGACCGTCGTAGGTATGACGGTCCGTCACATGTGTCCGTCAGTGGACACTTATAAAAAGTGTGGAGACCCTTAGGACAGGGGTCTCTGACCGTCACGACGGTTGTGCAGGACAGACCATCGTGGGTATGACGGTCCGTCACATATGTCTGTCAGTGGATACTTGGAGAAAGTGTTGAGATCCTTAGGACAGGGGTCTCTGACCGTCACGACGGTTTTGCAGGATGGACCATCGTGGGTACGACGGTCCGTCATCGGGTTTTCGTGCTGTCATTCAGAGACAGAACTGAGGATGCCACATTCACCCCATGTGATTCAAACCAACGACCCAACATTTCTCTAACGCTCTTTAACCTAAATACCTATCAAATTTACAAGTATAAAGCCCTAATTACTCTAGTTTTATCCAGGCATTTTGTGGAATTAATAACCTAGGTTAGACAATATATGGTCAAAAATCAAAGACCCACATGCTAATAGTAAATAAAAAACAAAAAGAAGAGTAAATGGGTAGAGTTTCAGCAACACATACCTTGGAAGAGGAGAAAACAACCCATAAATGATGGCACCCAATCAAGAAAACTGAGAAGCACAGCAGTAGACTCCGACCAAGAAGGGAGATTTGGGATGGGAAAAAGGGAGAATGTGGGGAATTTGGGAAGAGAAAGAAGTTGAAAGGGGAGGAAATGGGAGAAAGAGGGAAAGAAAACGGTTTAATGAAGGGGTGGGGGGTTTAAAAACGTTTAAAAACTTTTGAAATTCCTTAGCCGGGTCGGGTCGGGTAGCCGGGTAATGACGTGACGAAGCCCCGATGACGGTCCGTCGCATCTGTGACGGTCCGTCATAGGTTCCGTCGCATGTGCCCTAATTCTCCAAAACAATAAAGAACGTACCTGGCACGACGGAGTCATGCGACGGTCCGTCATAGGCGTAACGATCCGTCGATGTATCCGTCAGTGAATGTGGCAGAGTAATTTTCTGCAGAACTTCCTGGAGATGTGCTACTGAAAATTTACAACCCATTAATAGAAAATGCTACCGTTACTATAAAGAAAACTATAAAGTGGTTAGATGATAAATATTGGGTTACCTCCCAACCAGCGCCTGATTTAACGTCGCGGCACGATTGAGGACACTTGATTACTCAGACTTCATCAAGATGATATGCCTCAATCACCTCATTCGCCGATTCCGCATGACCTATATAGATTTTTAGACGTTGTCCGTTCACCTTAAACCGCACACCTTCCTTGTTCTCCAACTCAACCGCCCCATGAGGGAATAGTTGGGTTATCAAGTAAGGGCCAATCCATTTGGACTTGAGCTTGCCCGGAAATAAGCGCAATCTAGAGTTGAATAAAAGCACCGAATCCCCAATCATAAACTCTCGTTTCTCGATTTTTAGGTCATGGTACTTCTTCATCTTTTCTTTGTAGAGGGCTGAGCTTTCATAAACCTTTAGGCCAAATTCATCAAGTTCATTTAACCCATTTGACCGTTGTTCTGCAGCTTCGTTCCAGTCCATTTTTAACTTTTTCATAGCCCACATGGCTTTATGCTCTAATTCAACCGGAAGATGACATGCTTTCCCATATACTAGTTGGTATGGGGACATACCTATGGGAGTCTTATACGCTATCCGGTAAGCCCAAAGAGCATCATCAAGCCTCCTTGACCAATCTGTTATACTAGCGTTCACTGTTTTTGACAAAATCTGTTTGATCTCCCTATTTGATACTTCAACTTGCCCACTAGTTTGAGGATGTTAAGGAGTGGCCACATTATGACGAACCCATATTTCTCCAATAATCCCTTGAACAATTTGTTGCAAAAGTGGGATCCCCCATCACTAATAATTGCCCGTGGGGTACCAAATCGAGAGAATATATTCTTTTTCAAGAATGCAGTGACACTCTTCCCCTCATTGTTTGTGAGGGCGATGGCTTCCACCCACTTAGTACATAATCAACTGCTACTAAAATATACTTCATTCCATGAGAACTCACAAACGGACCCATAAAGTCAATACCCCAAACATCAAATAACTCAATCACAAGAATGGGGTTTAGAGGGAGCTCTTGCTTTCATGAAATGCCGCCATCTCTTTGACATCTATCACATGCTTTGGCGAACTCATGAGCATCTTGATGAATAGTTGGCCAATATTAACCACATTATAAGATCTTATGAGCAGTCCGGACACCACTATGATGTCCACCAAAGGGTGAGGAATGGCATGCCTCTAAAACACTCAACATCTCAACTTCTGGCACACAACACCGAATAAGCCCATCAGCACAGCTACTGTATAAGTATGGTTCATCCCAAAAGAACTTCTTCACATCGTACATGAACTTTTTCCTTTGATGAAAAGACAATTCCGATGGAACAATATCACTAGCTAAGTAGTTCGCAAAATTTGCGAACCATGGAATCAGGTCTTGTGAGGCAGCCGATACATGCTCATCGGGGAACGTGTCATCAATATCAGTCTTATCCCCCAACTCTCTCATAGCTTCATCTTCTAAACGGGACAAGTGATCAGCAACTTGATTTTGGATCCCTTTTCTATCCCTTACCTCAAAGTCAAATTCTTGCAGTAGTAATACCCAACGAATTAACCTCGGTTTCGCATCCTTCTTTGCCATCAAATATCTCAGGGCTGAATGGTCAGTATGCACTATAACTCTAGTACCTAGCAAATAGGAGAGAAATTTTTCAAAAGTAAATATTACTGCAAGGAGCTCTTGTTCAGTTACTGTATAGTTCTTCTGAGCTTCATTGAGGGCTTTACTAGCATAGTAAATGGGATGAAGGATTTTGTCCCTTCTTTGTCCCAATACCACACCAAGGGCAATCCCACTCGCATCACACATCACCTCAAATGGACTGCTCCAATCCGGAGAAATAATGATAGGTGCAGATACCAATTTTTCTTTTAGATCGCCGAATGCTTTAAGACATGATTCATCAAAATAAAATTTACAATCTTTCTCCAGCAGTTTGCACAATGGATGTGCAATTTTTGAGAAATCTTTGATGAGTCTCCTGTAAAAACCTACATGCCCAAGAAAGCTTCTCACACCTTTTACAGAGATAGGTGGAGGTAGTCTCTCTATCACCTCGACTTTGGCTCGATCAACTTCTATGCCCTTTTCTGAAATACGATGGCACAAAACAATACCTTCTTTGACCATGAAGTGGCATTTTTCCCAATTGAGTACTAAATTACAGTCTTCACATCTCTTAAGAACCTCAGATAAATGGCTCAAACATCGCTCGAATGATTCACCAACCACAGAAAAATCATCCATAAAAACCTCAATAGTATCTTTTACCATGTCGGAGAATATTGACATCATACATCTCTGAAATGTGGCGGGTGCATTGCACAACCCAAACGGCATTCTCTTGAACGCAAAGGTCCCATATGGACAAGTAAAAGTGGTCTTCTCTTGATCTTCTGGTGCAATAGAAATGTGATTATACCCTGAATAACCATCAAGAAAACAGTACCACCCTTTTCCAGCGAGTCTATCCAACATCTGATCCATGAAGGGCATGGGAAAATGGTCGTTTTCGATCCATGCATTTAATTTCCGGTAATCCATACACACCCTCCATCCAGTCACGGCCTCATTGGAACAAGTTCATTTTTTTCATTGGGGACCACAGTCATTCCCCCTTTCTTAGGTACACACTGAACAGGGCATACCCAACTACTATCAGCGATCGGATATATTACTCCAGCATCCAACCATTTTATGATTTCCTTCTTCACAACCTCTTGCATAGGTGGATTTAAGCGTCTCTGGTGCTTAATACTTGGCTTATGATCGGGCATGAGTTGGATTTTATGAGAACAAATACCAGGAGGGATCCCAATAATGTCCGCAATGGTCCACCGAATAGCTCTTTTGAACCTTTTTAGCACTTTGACCAAACTCTCAACTTGTTGTTCATTCAGATCTGATGCAATGATTACCGGCAATGTGTCACCGTTTCCTAAGAATTCATACCTGAGGTGAGGTGGGAGAGCTTTTAGTTCTAGCTTTGGAGCCTCCTCTATGGATGGTTTAGCGGGTGGAGACTCGCGATTCTTCATGTCTAGCTCATATTTCTTCGGTTTAAACCGAACATTACCACGATCAAGAGCAGCGACTAATGACCTATATTCTTCAATGCATTCATTATCAAAATTCATTATCACTGCCGCCAGTGCTTCTACACCTAGACGTTCTTCTATTTGTGTCTCGGGTGATTCACCAACTTTGTAGGATATGGCAGATACCAATTGGAGCTCACCACTCTGCCGCATGGACCTACAAATGTTGAAATCACTTCTTCATTGTTCAACCAAAATTTCATCTGCCCCTTTTCCATATCAACTAAAGCTCTACCCGTAGCAAGGAATGGCCTCCCAAGAATAATAGGCACCTCAAAATCGACTTCACAATCAAGAATAACAAAATCTGCCAGAAATATGAACGACTCCACTTTTACTAGCACATCATGGAGTATCCCTATAGGCCTTTTTACTGTTCGATCGGCCATCAGTAGCCGCATCGCAGTGGGATTTGGGTCACCCAAACCCAACTTCTTGTAAATCGAGAGGGGCATGAGATTTATGCTTGCCCCCAGATCACATAATGCTTTCGCAAAATGTAATAACCCGATTGTACAAGGAATAGTGAATGCACCCGGATCTTCTTTCTTTTGCACTAAAGACCTTGTAGCAATAGCACTACAATGCTGCATTCTGTCATCATCCTCAAAAGTGACCGATCTTTTCTTTGTAACCAAATCTTTCATAAACTTGGCATAACCGGGCATTTGTTCAAGAGCTTCTACCAAAGGGACATTGATAGAAAGTTGCTTCAACATTGTTATAAAACGCCGATATTTACCATCCTCGGTCTTTTTCACTAATCTTTGAGGAAAGGGTGGTGGTGGTCTAGGCATGGGAGTTACTTTTTTAGGCACTTCAGCATCTTTTTCAGTGTTATCTTCTACTTCATCACTAACATCTACCACTTTATCATTATCTCTCATCACCTTTTCCACAATAGACGGCATAGGTGGGTCAATAGTTTGTTTACCACCACGAGTAGTAACTACCATACAGTGTCCATCATTTTTCGGATTTTGGACAGTATTGCTAGGAAGAGTACCCGGTTGCCGTGTGTTCACAGTTGCAGAGAATTGAGCCATTTGCAATTCAAGCTGCTTAATTGATATGGCATGTGTATCGACTTTCTGTCCAATACCCGCTACATCACTCCTTAACTCTTTGGTGTGCTCATCACTAGCATCGAACCTCCTCCTCATCTTGTGCAACATATCCTCAACTCGCGCCATACTACCTCCACCATCCCTAGGAGCAACTTCACAATTTTGAGGAGGAACATAGGGCCCACTCCTATAATTTCTGTTACCATAGTTACCCCTGTTGAAGTTGTTGTTGCGGTTGTAATTTCCATCACGGACATAATTACCCTCACGGTTGTAGTTACCATAGTTCCGACCTTGATTCCCTTGACCTTGGCGCCAATTCTCCTGATTGGAGCCTTGGGCATTCGGTCGGAAACCCCCCGTCTGATTATTTACTGCATAGGAATCTTCCTCATAATAATATTCATCAGTTAGTGGTGGTGGTTTAGACAAGTAGTTCACTGCGTTTATCTTTTCTGCACCCCCAGTGACATGTTTTAACACCAACCCAAGCTCAGTTCTCATTTGTGCCATCTGTTCACGAATCTCATCTGTGGCTGGGTTGTGTGTGGATTGCACTGCAAAAGTATCTCCCAGTATCTGATTTCCTAGTACTCTATGCTTTATTATTCCGGGAGATTTTCTCTAATTTTTCGGCAATTTCAACATAAGGACACTCCCCATAAGAACCACCTGCTATAGTATCCAATACCGCTTTATTATTATCATCCTGTCCCCGGTAGAAGTATTCTTTCAGTGACTCATCATCTATGCGGTGATTGGGGACACTTCTCAAAAATGAAGTGAACCTATCCCAAGAACTGCTAACAGACTCTCCTGGTAGTGCCACAAAGTTGTTCACTCTGTCTTTGTGATTTAGTTTCTTGGAGACCGGGTAGTAACGTGCTAAGAAAACGTCCCTTAGTTGGTTCCAAGTGAAAATTGAGTTATAAGGGAGCTCAGTGAACCAAATAGCAGCCTCTCCCGTCAGTGAGAGAGGAAATACTCTTAGCCCTATTACATCCAAATTCAAATCAGGCCTCCCTACACAGCTTTTACACACTGCCCTCACCTTAGCTATATGGGCATGTGGGTCCTCAAACGGTTGTCCTGAAAACAAACCTCTAGTAGTGAGCATTTGCATTAGACTACTAGTGACTACAGATGTGTGACCTTCTGGTAGAGGGGGCAAGACAAGTGGCCCATCAGAATCTGCAATATTATCATAACCTCTGTAGTATTCTTGAGGATGTGGAGCGGGATTTTGTCCCCTTTGTGCACCTTGACCACGATTATCAGGTAATAATCGACCATGAGCATCAACCGGAGCTGGTATGTTCTGGTTTGGATCATCATCATTTATACCCAAGTTTCAATTCACATTGCGTAGTGTACGCTCTAACTCGTGATCGTAGGGAAACAAGGGTTCTCTTTCTCTCCGTGTATTTGGCATACAAGGGCGTTAGTTCTAAAAAAAAATCAAAAACAACAGAAATAGTAAAATCAGGAAAATATTGAATAAACTTTAGTAATAAGTTTAAGTTAATCTAAAAGCTACTTTCCCCGGCAGCGGCGCCAAAATTTGATACGCTCAAATTTACTTCTCAAATAAGAAGTAAAGCGGTCGTATCAAGTAAAGAACCCAACTAATGAGGTTGAGATCGATCCCACAAGGAAAATAGTTCAGACTTAACTTTATTCTATTATTACTATTATTTAGCCAACTATTTTCCTAGAAAACAAAAGACAAAAAGGGTGGTTTTATTTTTAAATTAATGAAAATGATTAACTAAATAAAAATGAACAACTAACAGATTCAGCTTTCGGAGTTAAATCAAATTATAAAAGTAACTAGGGCTTAAGTGTTCCCCACAGGTTCCTAACTTGGTAAATCTAACAATAATAATTCTATCCTAATATCTTGCATGTAAAGTGATAAGTTATGTAACTCTAAATTCTTGGTCCGGTATCTAGAGAATTTCACTCCACACCTTGGTCCGGCTACGTGTGTTGCTATACTAACCCTTATCTTTACCTCATATTAAACATCATATTCGGTATTTGACTAAGTTATTAACTCGTACCAACCAATACTAGCCTATTAGATAGTCTACACTAAATCTATGTTGATAATTCTTTTCCTATTATCTACCTCCTTGGTCTGGCAAGTAGCATTAAGGCGAGTTCTAACGTTGGCCACCATTAAAATGACTTCTAAACGAAAGAATTATCAATACATGCAAGACACCACTCTAGAATTGTTACTTAAGTTAGATTTTTACCTTGTTATTCACCCATGGTTCCCACAACCCTAGCTATGAGGTTTAGTTACCCATGCTCATAATTACACAATTCATATTGTTAATGGAAGAATTCATGCACTTACTTTTATGAAAACGAATAGTTTCCCAGAATTTAACTTGATTAATCAACAAAATCACCAACAATCAATTCCCGAAAAAGTATCTTATTTCCCAAAATCGAGAGTTCAATACTATAATAGAAGAACTAAAAACTAAAAATTATCCAGAAATTCTAACCCCAAAACCGAGGTTTTTCCAACTATTTATAGTAAAAACAAAATCTAATCAAAGAAGGATTCTATTTACTAAAAATCTGTCCAAACGCGTCTAGGTCGACGGACCACGTGATGTACCATCATGGACACGACGGACCGTCATGGACACGACGGACCGTCATGGCCTCCGTCGTCCCATACTTCACACATTCTTCTGTTGCTTTCTTCATTCCCCTCGACGGACAGGTATGACGGATCGTTTCAAGCACGACGGTCCGTCGAGGGTCTTCGTTCCAAAATACTTGAACTTCTTGGAATTTGGGTACTGGGACTACTTCTCTGATCATCACGACGAACAAGCAGGACGGACCATCGTGGCTATGACGGTCCGTCATGGACTTTCGTAATCCCACACTTAGTCAGACTTCCCCATTTTCCTTTAGCGATTTCTCCCTTCACTACGATGCCACCTACGGACCGTCACAACCTCGACGGACCGTCATGGATTCCGTAGGTGGTCTCTTCTGCATTTCTTTCTCAAAAACATCCGCGTTCATCCTTGGACAGATTTTCTGCAAACAAAGAGAAACTTACATAAAAATCAACACAAATAGGCTTTCGACACACACTAAACTTAAGTAAAAAGCATTAGAAATACCGTGAAACCACGGTACATCAAATACTCCTTTCGTTCCTTTTTATTTCATGTTTTTGCTTTGCACTTGCATAAAGAAATGATTTAACTTTACCCTTCTACCCTTATTTAATTTTTTTAACTCAAGTTTCCAATCAATGAATATGAATTAATTTATTTTGATTAATTAAATTAACCAATGAACATGAATCATTTACTTGACTTTTCTAAATTGGTCAAATGTATATTTTCAAGGCTAATAATTCACAAGGGTAAAAAAGGAAAAATATACTAATTTATGCATTGATTTTATGAAATGACAAGTATTATGTACCAAATATTTATAGAGAGGGATGACATATAAAAAGGAATGGAAGGAGTATCTACTTATTATGTCAAAGTCAAAAACAAATTATTATACAATAATCTCAATCCAACAAGGTGTTGGAACATTAATGGAAAAAAGTGTTGGAAAGCAAAAGTCTAAAAGAAATAATTAAAATTATCAGATTTTTTTTAAGGATAAATGACAGAATTTCCACCATTAAGTTCTCTTATTACCATTATCCCCTATTAGTTTTACAAATTATCAAAATCTCTCATTTTCACGCATCAGATTAATGTGTCAGCGCATCAAATTAATGTATCTCGTGCATCAAATTAATGTATCTCACGCATCAGATTAATGTATCTCGCGCATCAGATTAGTGTACCATGTATAAAATGTACATTATATTAGTGTATCATGTATAAAATATAATGTATCTTACTTAACGATTAATGTATCTTACTTAACGATTAATGTATCAGCGCTTATACTATTGTATCAGTTTGAGGGATTTTTATAATTATAAACTTATAAGGACAATTGATAATTTTGCCTTAAAAGTATGTGATTATTGTCCTTTGCCCTTTTTTTTAATCGTATAAATGCCATGAACATTCTTCAGCTCTTTTTAATTTACATGTAAAAATTTAATCCTCTGAAAAAGTCAATCATGCGAATACTCATTATGTATTTTTAGATTTGAATATGTGAACTATAAAAATTATATGGCTAATTAATTATCTAGTAAAAATAATTGTCATAAAATATTATTAATGTTGATATATAATAGGGCAACTTTCACATATAGCAAATAAAATATTCATATTTGTATGCTATAGCAAAGTTTGCGTAATTGCGCTCTATAGCAAACATAGAAACTGTATAATTCGCTATACATATACAGTTGAAGCGAATTGTATAAAATGAAGTGTATAAAACGAGAAAGACAAAGACACTTGGGCAGAGAATTGTATAAAAACGAAGTGTATAAAATGAATTGTATGATTATAAGTGTATAGAACGATTATATACAATTTGAATTTGTATAAAATGAGAAAGAGAAAAGACAAAAGAGACTTGGCAGGGAATATACAATTGAATCGAATTGTATAAAACGAGAAAGAGAGAAATTAGATACAATTTGAAATTTTGTATAAAACGAGAAAGAGAGAAAGGCAAAAGAAACTGGGCAGGGGAGTATTTTTATTTTATAATTATAAGTGTATAGGACGAAAATATATGTAGTTGCATGTGTATATACAATTTTCTCACGCTTTATACAAACAGAAACGCAATTTATACATTTCACTTCTGTTTGTATAAGTGAGAAAGCCGAGGGTGGCGAGCGAGATTTGGGAGAGTGGCGAGCGAGATCTGGAAGAGGGGAGAGAGGGGAACAAAAATATATGTATTTATACAATTTCCTCTGCTTTATACAAATAGAAACAATTTTTATACACTTGTATTTGTATAAAAAGTGAGGAAGCAAGCAAGAGATTAGAGCGAGAATGGGAGAGTGGCGAGCGAGATTTTTGGGAGAGAGACGACTGGAAAATTTTGGCAAACGTTTGCTATGGAGCACAATTAAATCAAACCCTAGCTACTCCATTTATTTTAGGTTATTAGTTTGCTATTATATACAATTATCCCTATATAATATTATTAAAAAGAGAGGGAAAAAAAACTCTTGAACTTGGTAGGATAACGTACTTTAACACTTAAACTATATGGCGTCTAAATACCCCATTAACATATTTGAAGTGAATTAATACCACCCTAAAATATTATCCCAATCTTAAATTGACAAGTGTATTACACACGGGCCACGTCATTAACACATCATAACCACATAAGTGTCACGTCATAGCCACATTGGGAATTTTCTAAAATATTATTTTTGATTTTTGATTTTTTAAATTTTCTTTCTTTCCTTTTCAGAATTTTCAAATACTAGTTAATCTTCAGTTCTTAATTAGTTTATGAATAATTGAAGTCATTAGCAGTGATTTTTTTAAATGCTCAACGTCATTTATTGCCATTTGTTGATTGTCGGTGTTATTCATTTTTATTAATTTTATATACTAATCAAGTTCTTATTCTTAACTAATTCAAGAAAAACACAATCATTTGTGGTGATTTTTTTATAAAAAAATCCTTTCGATACCCATTGCTTCAATTGCCATTGTCAACCATTAACTTTATAGATCATTTGACAAAACCTCATCTTCTTTTATGCCCAAGTCTTTATTTTAAAAAAACAATACAACTTCTTAAGAAAAATAGAATCTGCAAAGTAAATAGTAAAAGAAATTATTGAAAGTCAAGAGGGGGGAGGGGGGAATTAAAATTCACTTTAGTCGACTTCCTACTCTGGTCAGTCGACTCACCTATACGTTAGTAAAACAGATAAATAGTACTCCCTCCGTTTCAAAAAGGATGGCCTAGTTTGACTTGGAACGGAGTTTAATAAAAGAAAGAAAACTTTTTAATCTTGTGGTCCTAAATTAAAGTTATGTCAAATATACCAAAATGCCCTTTAATCTTGTGGTCTTAAACATGTCACGTGAAAAGTTAAAGTTAAAGTGTTGCCAAAAAAGGAAAGGGGTCATTCTTTTTTAAACAGACTAAAAAGGTTATACTGGTTTGGATCACCGATGTGGTGCCTAGTCCAGTCCCCTTGGGTTACAATGATTTCCTTAAGATCTTGTTGAAAACTTGGGTGTTACAGAATATTACGATTAAGAGCTTGTCTGATATGCAAATCAGACCTTCTTCTTTGACACAACCTCTACTTGTATACACCTAGATCTTTCTTTCTCTTTTCTTTACAATTGTTCACTCAAGGGTGTACAAAGTTTTATGAAAGATAAAATAAGATTACAATATAAGTTCAAGTGAAGTGCGTACTTCACAACTATGGCTAACAGAGATTTACATAGCTTTGGAGAACTTTGCTCTTTTATGAAACCCAAGGGAGTGTGAATCTGATTGATCTGTTGATTCATGTACATATTTAAAAATTAAGTGGCGACTCTAAGTCGAAAATACTCTTAAAAAAAATTTATTCATTTTTTATTCGTTTTGACCTGATCGATTGATTTAATTAAAACATGATAGCGTCTTAGCGGGGATTTGAGATTCTCTAACCCTAAGACTAGCGAAAACTAATTAACAAGTAGTTAAGCAAATAAAGAGAGAGAGAGGGAGAGAGAGAGAGTGTGTGGGTCCAAGTCCGGTATCTGTTCGCCTGGACCGGTATTTGGACCCATTTGACTTTTTGGGCCTTTGACCCTTTTCCTTTGTACCTGTCCTAAACTAATTATACAAAATGGTAAATAGAGAAAAGAAATACAACAAAGGCTTAGGCCTAAAATAAAATACGACTATAAAAATGAAAATGGGCCTTCTGGGCCAATTCTTCTTTCAAATCTTTGGTCTACTTCGAATTCCAACTCCAGAACATGTTCGTCAAATTTTATGGCTGATTGGCACGGATGAAAGTTTTGGAGCCTTTATGGGTCTCTAGTAATGCGGGAAAAGAAGTTCATGATGAACTCAGACGGATTTCACATGCAATGAAATGGAAAGAAATTAGCACATGAAATGATAAAGCAAATAAGACATGATTTAAAACAAAACACAGATCAATTGAAATGAGAAAATCAACTTGCAAGAAATAAGGAAAAGTATAAAGAAGTCAAGAAAAACAAATACGTAACCAACCCAACTATTGAATCTAAAAGCAACAAGTGACTAAAAAAAAAATAACAAATAAAACAAAAACATAAATAAATAGCTAAATAGAGCTAAATTAACTTAGTTGATGACGAGAACTAACAAAACAGTGCCAGAATGCTTTAAAAAAAAAAAGAAACAAGTATACATACTTGTGAGCATTGAAATTTTGAAGGTCAAAATGCATAAGAAAAAAAAAATCATACTGCATATTCAACAAACAATACATCTCATGCCATATTTTAAAAAAATGAGTTCACCAATGGAACCTTATGAAGCTAATCAATCGTACTAAGGACAAGAAGTTGTATTTATTTTTATCTTATTATTTTTTAAAAAATAAAAAATAATAATAAAAGAACAACAGCCAGCCAAATCTTTTAGAAGAAATCATGACCACGACTAAACACAGCAAATGTATCATTAAGCAGCAACAACCCGCTATGCTAAAACACATGTCACATTTCGAGGTTCGAGTCGGAACAAGAATAAAATTTGAATGTTTGACGTTCCGGACAACAGCCTACTACATGTCTTAATCTCCCTATTCAGATAGGACACGATAAAGAAAACAAAGTAAAATCTCTCAAGACGACTACAGATATCGAACCTACAAACTAACACATAAGCAGAAAAGAAATCTTTGAAATAAAGGCATAGACATACTAAAATGTCAACCACCAGTTCATGAAAAGCAAGATGGAGAAAACCATTAGTTGTTGTAATTAAGCTTGAAAATGCAATGCGGACTTAGGATTAGACGTTAAGGAAACTATGTATCAACGGACTGTACTTAAACATTCTTCTTTTTACATGAGCAATACAGTAAGCAAGATAAACAATGCATGCCACTTATTTGCAGAAAAATTGAACATGAATAAGAGAAGGAAAATTGATATTTTCGCAACTTCGAGTAAAAAGGGAAACAGGCTCGAGTAGCAAAACGCTACGGTTAAATCGATTTAATATGCGAGTATATTCCTGACCCCTCTCTTTAGAACTGAGACAATATGTCTAGTAATGAGAGAGGAAACAATTTTATTTGGGTACCTTAACGGATGGGATATTGAAGCTTACCATCAACCAAACTAATTGGATCATAAACATAATCAAGATAAGAACCATGAAACTAATGGAGAGAACTCGCTTCAACAAAAGGATAACAACTTATGTTGCAAGACTTGGCTTTATGGCGACTAACAAAACATAATATGAAAAAACATGCATTTTCATAAATAATTATCAAGCAACAGAGAAGTGGCATAAACATTCTAACAATACAGTTTTCAGAAGAGACATATCGTAGTCTAAACAACGAGTAACAGACCAATTAAGTACTGGCAACAAAAACCTATCTCACCAAATCAAACACGCAACTACAGATAGTGAGTTAGAGAAATAGGGTCCATCTACCACAGCCATTGGAGCTGGATCTGGAAGCTCTGGTGCGGTAGCAATAATGAAAGAGGAGGAGAAGAAGAATATGAAAACGAAGCCACACTTTTGGAGATGGACAGTAGCATCAGTGATCTTCAGATTAGTTCTCATTTACTTTCCCAAAAACCTTAACTTAGCTACTCGTCCAGAAGTTTCCACTCCGGTCACCAGTTTACGCCGACTGGCAGAAGGTTACTGGTTAACGCAGTCATCATGTCTCCGTATGCGGGTTCTATGTATCACGGTTCTCCGCTTTTGCTCTCGGCTCTCGGTCCGCTTACAATGAAGAAAATTGAAGGACAGCCTTATCATCTTCTATGCAGTTTGGTTTCTGTGATTGCAGATTTCATCTCTGCCATGCTAATCCGAGCAACTGGCCTTAAACTTCGCATGGCATATTGTGAGAGATTAAAATCGTTGGGTTTGGGGAAGCTCTTTGAAATTTCTGAGATTCTACCATCGGACTACATTGCAGCTCATGTGTACTTGTGGAACCCTTTAACCATAAAAAAAATAAAAAATGAAATAAAATAAGAAAAAATAAAATAAAACAAATCACAATACGAAAAGCCGACCATACATTAGTTATAAGAAGCTATAATCTTGCCTTTTTACATGGTGAGCAATCAAGGAGTCAAGGTATTACCTGCTGTAAAACAAGAAAATTCAAAAGAGGGAGGAAACGAGCGGCAACAACAATGTACAGGCAAAACTCAACGGGATGGGACAATCTTGAACGGAATGAAAAAAGCACCACTAAAAACTAAATATTTTGTCATTAGATAGAAAAGAGGCTTCAAAATTGCCATCGATACACACTCGATAAACTAGAAATAACAACAGTAACAGAAGACACCATATGCAAAGAGAAAACAGAAACTTTAGATAGATTTCAATCTGAAAGAGAAAACACAAGCCTAGACCTTGAACTGAAATAATGATGATTATGACATCAAATGCTAGGAAATAACACAGTTAAGGCGACGTTCTAGCAGCGAGGTTAGTAAGAAAAACAACGTAACAAAGTTTTGATTGTCAAGCGCAGGAACAACAGCAATGGGCACAAGTTTTCGAATCCTAAAAAAAATCTCGATCGACCCGTAAAATGACTAAAATACAAATATCTCATATCGAATCTTCCTCAAACTCAAAACAAATCAAATAGAGAAAACTAACTCATCAAAGCAAACCTTCGAACAGTCACGACATCATTTGTAAAGAAAAAAAATTAAAATAAAATAAAATGAAAAGAATGCTACGATAGACACGACGTTACCTTTCGAGGTGCAGCGAGCTAGGACTTAAACAAGCAGGAGAACAACAACCTCTTCCACACAAGAAACAAAACACAAAATGCGAGCAAGGAGACGAAACTTGAGAGAAGATTCGACTTTGATTGAATTCGGAAGGAGCGTTGGAAGCTAAATAGGACAGCGAGGCTCAGAGTAGAATACACTATCTTGCATTCTTAATGTATTCAGTATATATTTTGACTATTTTTGCTTGAGTTATTCTAGGTATTTTTCTTATAATTCCAGCCAGAGAAAGCTCCCGACAAAGTTTTTCTTATCTTCTCCTCCCCTATCTTCTCACCTTTAATCTCTAACTAAACTAAATCTCCAAACCAGAAAAGGATTCCCACGATTTCTCTAAAAAATTTCTCCAGAAAAAAAACAAAGAAAAGCCAACCAAAAAAAAATCCCCCCCTAACAGTGAATTAAAGAGAATATATATAGGGTCGGAAATTAGGGTTTCCACTCTCTGTAGGTGACCTTGAACTCTTGGTTATAGTTGGCGTAGAAGCTGGCTTGCCCAAATCTGACATAGATGTCTCTGAATGATATGTTGGACTCCTAGCACCAGTAGACAAAATCTTTCCCCAACCTGAGCCAGTCTGCGATATTTTCTACGGAAGGTTTATTAGGAATGAATATATCCTCTTGTTTTCTTGCTTTTCTTTCTATCCCAGTACCTACTGTGTCAATGCAATCTCGGATCTCCTCGATAGTCGAGGTAATCTCCGCGGTTCTAAATCGGAATACCATTCTTTGATTGTCTCAATACCCTGTGAGGACCTCAATCAATTCTGGCCAACCCTTCATGTTGATCAACTCGGTTAGCGCACCTACATATTTGTTTAGGGTCCTTCTATGATCCCTTTCAAGATCATTATACCACATCTTAAGTTGAAGCGGTGCTTCTATGATCATGTCAAACCTTGGGAATTGATCCATACCTACAAAACAGAAACTAGTTAAGTTTACCCACCCCCACATTGGTATTCACACGTACATCATTCAAATGTCAAGCAAAATGATGTGTCGTGAGGTCGGAGACCTTGGACACGATTTTGGCGGTTTCAATTAATGGACTTAATACGCCTTGGCTATTAAGCCGTCTTAGGCTAATGTTTAAGTTACGGTTTTGGTTTGTCTCTAACTTAGGCTTACTAGAATTTGTTTTGAAGTGACGGTTACCCGAGTCGGACAGACAATGGGGTGAAGCTATCAAACGACGTCCGATGAACGCATTCCAACTATTCGTTTGATACTTCCAAATAGAATTTTTGTGTATTTCTGAAAGAAGCCGTGGAAAGCCACGTAACCTCCGATTTCCTAATGCAAACTACTTGCCGTTTGGCGGAAATATGCCATGAAAATGCAACAATATTTCGAAATAACAAAAGAAAGCAAGTAAGCAAGTTATTACACATAGACAAGTAAATTAGTTTTAAAGGTTAGAATCCTTAAATCCCAAGCAGAGTCGTCATTTCTGTTTTAATCGAAAAAATATTTTTAAGAGTATTTTCGACTTTTTAGAGTCGCCACTTAATTTTTAAAGAAAAATCAAGAAAACATTTGTTTTCAAAAGACTTAAACAGAAAAATCGATTGAAAAACTTAAAGGGGGTTCGGGGATTCCTATTTATATTTTAGGAAGGTGTTTAAGGCACCTAAAGTATTCGCTAATGCGATTTTCCGGCAACTAAATTAGTTTGGCTAAAAATTGAACGAACTTGTAAAAATTTACTTTAGGATTTGTTTGCAAAAATGTGATATTAATTGCGAAAGTGAGATTTATCATTTGGAAACTTATTCATCCTTTTTAAGAATTCATTTGGAATTATTTTTAAGTCGATAAAATGTTTATGGCGTTTGATGGGATTTGGATTCTTTAACTTTAAAACTATCGACAAATAAAAGCAGATAAATAGGCGATAAAGTAAAGGAGAGAGAGAGAGAGAGTCGGGTCCAAAGCTGGGTTTCTGTCCGCCTAGACCGGTATTTGGACCCACCTGTTTTGGGTTTTTGACCCATTTTGTCATCTTGAGTACCTGTCCTAGACTAAACATATAAAAATAAATAATAAACTAAAAAACACGACTAGGGCTTAGGCCCCCAAAACAACAAAATACAAATTTTCGGCAAAAAAATAAATTTTAGGCTCTTGTGGCCTAAATTCTTCGACTCCCACAACTACAATTTCTTTCACTTGAACACCTGTACGTCGGTTTCGCCCGCTGACTCGATAAAGGGAAATTGAGTTATGACTCTCCCAAAATATAAGGGAATGCGGAGTCCAAATGGACTCAAACGGGTTTCACATGTTAAAAGAACAAATATAAATATTAGTGCTCGTTCGAGATAAACTCAGAACTGATACTTGAAAGATACGAGTTACCATGACAACTAATTGCTCATTAAAATCAACATTTATTTTTGCTCACTGGGATATGGAACAAAGTTTAAACAAAGCAGACAACAGAAATATTCATTTCACTTACATCTTTTCAAGGAACAGAAAGGCAATATTTCCAACTCAAACCAAATATAATAGATGAGGCATTTTTCGAAGGAAACAATTTCAAAGGCTTGTGAGTAAATTAATATCCAATAATGCTTGGCTTTTTACACAGTGAGGCAACTAACATATGGGTAAAAAAAAACATATTCCTGACAGTATGACACCAAGTAACTACTCAAGAACATAATGCGATGATGAAAGAGAATCAATACATAAGACACATAAATACACATTTAGAGGCTTAGGAATTTAGAAACGCACTGTAAAATAGAGTAAAACTATGAAACAAAGATAGTAACAATAGTCATAATAATAAAATAATAATATGCATGACACTTTGATGATACGCAAATTTAAGTTTCTTAGATCACTGAATGTATACATAAAAATCACGTTAGAGACTTGGCCACAATTTCCAGATTTTAGTCAGCTTACAACAATAAACAGGAGCAGGCATCGAAAAGGATGAAAACGCAGCCCTCAACTAAGCTTAAAACAAACGCAATACTTAAAAGACTCAATCAAACCCGACTTGACTTGAGAAACATATATGCCCAGATTTTGAACCAATATTTCAAAGAACGCAAAGAGGTATATATCATTCAGGTTGCTGATAATACGGAACCTACTGTCCTTTTCAACATAAATTCAAAGTCTGAACAGAATAAACCATGATAAACAGGAAAAACACCACATGATCCTCATTTGAAAGTAAGCTAACATGACAATGGTCAAGAATGTATACCACGAAACTCATATATGAACTTGCTGATGATGGATATTTTTTTCCTGATTAAACTAAACAAAATTTGAAACATGAGTTTGGATAAAATAGAACAATGCCAGGAAGCAACACATGCAGACCTCTCAATCTAATTTGAAGACGTTACAGATGCCTAAAGATGAGAAAAAGAACTTGAACAGAGGGGCAAGGGAATGGACCCAAAATAACACAAAGAAAACTGCGGAACCAAACAAGAAATGACCTTCAGCATCACAAACATATTAACAATTTCATTCAAACAAACCATAACCATTACACTATAGATAACTCGCAAGAGGAAATCTAAGACCTAAGAGGAAGACAACAATTAAAACATATTCTCCTAGATCATACGAAGAACAAAGCCGACCTCTAACTCAACCACTAAGATACTACATCAACCAAAGGTCGAGCAGCACGATGGCGTTCGAGGAAAGAGGATTCAAAATAAACCGAATAGCAACCCAACATAATCAAAACAATGCTAGACTAACAAACGAGAATAAGTGAAAATGGAGTTTACCTTTTTTTGTGCATCGAGTTGGGACAGACAAACAGGGAGACGAGCACTACCACATGGAGATACGAAACACGGAGGACAACCTCGAATGAAATCTCGACCAGAACCGAAATCAAAGGGAACTCTTGCTCAAAATTGTTCTTAGTATATTCTCAGTTCTGAAAATCTATTGCCAGGATAAGAATTTCCAACTAAATTTTCAAAAGAAATTCTCTCAATCTTTTCCGCCGACTCTCTCTGTATTTACTTCTAATATTTTCTCCCCAAAAAAATAATCCCTCCTCATTTCAAAGAGAAAGAGAATATTTATAGAAGAATATTAGGGTTTTCAAATTGGGAGGGGTGGGTGGGTAAAAACGGGACTCTGATTTCAATCCCCAAATCGAAATTGAAATCTCTCCGGACTTACTGGCTGGAGCTCTGCACGAAATTGTACAATTTCCCAATGGCTAAACGATCTGGTGCATCCAATTTCTTTGCAAGGACGAACAGACCCTGAGATTTTGCCACCTCGCCCTATTCGTCGTACCAATTTGTACTAGAAAGCAGGAGAAGGCAGAACGCGTGATAGTCCTTCATTTTACATCCAACGCCGTGTGCCCTGCGTGAACTCGCCATCGCGCGAGGGGCGTGAATTGCGTGGAGGGGTCGTTACTTCATCGGCATCGCTCCTTTTGCTACTGCTTAACGTTGAGCTGGGAACATCAGGTCTCCTCTTTGCGCGAATGGGGCTGGGGCGGGGCAAAGATGTATTTTGGGTCAAATTAAAGCGAACTGGGTTGGATAAAAGAAAAGGGCTGGATATGGGAGACAGACTGAAAAGGTTAGGGAATATTGGGCTTCAAATAAAATAAAAAATGGGTCAATTTGGAATGGGCTTGGACGGCTGCAAGATGAAACATTAAGGGGAGTGGGATGCTGAGCAATTTATGCAAGCCCACAATCGATCTTAAATGACCCATTAAATCACCCATATCGGATTCAATCCCAAATCTAGTTAAAATCAAAACAAGACGAACCAATGTAATCAATTTAGGAGCTTCTCGATTTTTAACAAGATAAAAATAATTAACTTAATTAAAAAGCGATGGTTCGAAATTATAACAATAATTTAACCGAACTAATTTAGCCAAAATACTTACTAGAAATTAAAATCCTTTGAGATGATTTTCGAAATATCTATAAAATAATTTTTCATGTACAAAACTATATGAAACGTATATATATATTGCTAAAAATACAAAAAGTGACCAAAGTTATTTAAAATAATTTGTCAAAGTTATTTAAATAATTTGTAAGCTTGTATTTCCTCAAAATTTTATAAAAGCTAATTATTTTGGATTGTTTAAGATCGAAGAAGCTCAAAAATTAATTATCGTAGGCGAGAGTCAAAATCGGGTGTCAACAATTGTCCCTCATTTTACTTGGATTGATGCAAGAAATTCGAGGAAAATGAAATTGACCAAACCAATTTTGACTGACCACATATTCATCTCTAGGGACGAGATTCGTTACGGACTTTAGGAATTATGGCCGAACCCCAAAAATGGGTTTCCTACATATCTCAGGCTACATGAGAATTCAGGTAACTTGTAGTTTGATATGTTTGATTTGACGCACGATTTTGAAAGAATTCAAAAGTCATCCCGATACCGAATTATGAAGGGACCGGAATGCTCGAGAACAGTATTTAAGAGCGAATGTTGGAATACAACCGAGTTTTCGACATTGAGCCCGCCTACATATCCTTAGACCTAAGGAATCAGGCTGCTTGTAGTTCGACTCGATCGGTTAAAAAGGAAATCTTTATGCTACATAACCTTTGGTTCTGGACAAATGACAAATTAAATCGAGTATGAAAGGAAGCTTGTAACCTCTTAGTCATGGATGTGGTGCACTTCACACCCATAATTAAGAACTTACACGGACATAATTTCCATAGCTCTTGGTGCATTGTCACTCAGATTGGAAACTTACTTTCGACATATACACAATTTCCGGATGCGAGACCGAAACTGAGAAATCTAAGAAAGACCCACATGCCTTCTAATAGGGGTGTGGTTTGATTGTGGTGGAAGTCATTTCTCTGCTCGCGTCCTAAGAGTCTAACGCTCTTCTTTGGACTATGTCCCAGTTCGCTGCTAAGAAAAAGTTCCACGTTGTGCTGCGTCCTTTTTGATGTCGTCCGTGCCTGTGGTTTATTTTTGGAGAATTCATCCTGTCGGATGCTCTCGACAAAGGCTGAGATAAAACTCATTAGCATAAAAATGCAATTGAAATGAGAGGTAGTGTCTTTTACCGTGTCGACACTTAGTTGCTCTCCTTCAATATTTGTCGTCAACTCCATTGGGTTTGACGTAAAGCAAATAAAGCTTATGTCTTATGTTTGCAATATAATCTTCAATATAGTTTTCATTTGATGTCGAAACAAATAAAAACTAATGCAGTGGTGATATTTCTCTTGACGTCGTCTTCGATACTCTTCTTGATGTTTACTTTTGTCAAAATAAAAGAATGCAGTTGATGTTGATGGGCAAATATTTCTTTTGGGATGCACAATTTCCTTCTCTGGCAGTGCATCATTTCTGCGGGGCATGAATACCTTTCCGCGATGCGTGATTTCTTACGAGGCATGAATATCTTCCCGCGATGCATGAATATCAACTCGTGACGCATGATCTTCCGCGATGCATGAATATCAACTCGTGATGCATGATCTTCTGCGATGCATGAGTATTAACTCGCGATGCATGATCTTCCGCGATGCATGAATTTCAACTCACGATGCATGATCTTCCGCGATGCATGAATATCAACTCGCAATGCATGAGTATTAACACACGATGCATGATCTTCCGCGATGCATGAATATTGACCCGCGATGCATGACTTTCTTGCGGGGCATGAATACTAACATGTGATGCATGATCTTTCGTGATGCATGAGTATTAACTCGTGATGCATGATTTTTCTGCGGGACATGAATATCTTCCCGCGATGTCTGATATTCTGCGGGGCATGAATATCTTCCCGCGATGCTTGAATATTAACTCGCTATGCATGACTTTCTTGCGGGGCATGAATACCTTCCCCCGGGCGTGAATTTTTTCCTGTTGATGCCATCCTTAGTACCAAATGATATCGTCTCAATTGGTAAGATGACCCTCCAAGTAGTGTATCATCCTAGTCGACAATAGAAATAAAATGAACCTTCTGGTAGCGACACTATCGTGTCTGATAATGTGATGCAGATGACGTCCTTGACAAAAACCGTAAACTATCCTTTCCGGGGTTTTCATTTGGTTCATCTTTGAACCTAGATGGACGCTCCTTATAGACTTCATGTTGTTGAGAATTGAATGAAATAAACCATTCACATTCCTAAATCTTCGATATGAGCAATATAAAATAATTCCTGCATCCAGAGAAAATTTGTAAATTGGGGGAGGCTTTTGCCCCTTTGACTTCTCCATATTCATCGATCGGATAAATCTGGTGATTTCAGAGAAAGACTATAGATCTGCGTTCACAAAAAAATTGTTAGTTTTAAAATGAACTGATCTGTGTTGATTCTTCAGTTGTCTGCTCCCTGTCATTCTATCTTCGGTTGATTTTTCTGATCTCCCGACTCTTGATAGATAAGACAAAATATTTTATGCCGAGACAAATGAAATGCAAATATAAAATTTTAAGAAAAATAAATTTTTGAAAAGTAGGGTTTTGAAAAGGGCTACTGCCAAGTATCATGTCACGTCAGGCTTAGCAGACTTCTTTGAGTCTGATGCTTGGAGGTATATCTGATTATTCGCTGGGGAGTATTCAGAGTCGCTCTAAACTGGCGACGAAAACCAAGTTGAAATTTTGAGGCCATCCTCAAAATTTCTGTCCTAGTTACAAGTTTTGGTTTATCTTCGACTGTCGGTAGGTAAATCTTGGAATTTTCGATAACCTCTCAAAAATATTGTCACAGTTTCAAATTTTGAAGTATCTTTAGTCTTGACTTGCTGAGGAAAAATCTTCTTCTCGAGAATTTTTGAGACCCTCTCAAAAATTTTGTCCCAGTTTCTACTGTAAAGAAAAATAGAAATCTTACGGGAGATATGACCTTGTGGCGCCTACGTATCCCGTTGAGGCAGGAATCAGGTCAAACGTAGTTCCCCCTCAGAGGTAAAAACCAAACGAGGCCGACATAGGCCGCCTACGTATCTCACTCTTGAGAATTCAGGTCGAACGTAGTTCAAATACAAAGAAACATTAAAAGGGATAAATGGGGATGACCGAGGCCGACATAGGCTGCCTAGGTATCTCATTCTTGAGAATTCAGGTCAGACGTAGTTCATTACAAGAGGGATATAACTTTGAACGAAACAATTACAAATAAATAAAACAGTTACAGAGAAGTAACAGAAATGCAAACCGATGCTTCACACGTAGTATCTCTTGGCAACATCTGAGTTGATCGACTTCTGCCAGGCGGTGCCATCCATCTCCGACAGGACCAAAGCACCTCCAGATAATACTTTACGAACCATGTAGGGTCCTTGCCAATTTGGTGCGAATTTTCCTTTATACTCGTCTTGATGAGGAAAAATGCGTTTAAGTACCAACTGACCGATTTCAAAAATTCTAGCTCTTACACTTTTGTGAAAAGCACGAATCATTCTCTGTCGATACAACTGACCATGACAGACAGCTACCATTCTCTTTTCATCAATCAAGGTTAACTGATCAATCCGCTTGCTGACCCATTCAGCATTACTCAACTCAGCTTCTTGGATAATTCTCAAGGACGGTATTTTGACTTCAGCAGGTATGACTGCTTCCGTTCCATATACCAGCAAATACAGAGTGGCTCCAATCGACGTTCTGACAGTTGTTCGGTAACCCAACAAAGCATATGGCAACATTTCATGCCAACCTCGATGATTGTCAATCATTTTCCTTAGGATCTTCTTGATATTCTTGTTGGCGGCCTCTACAACTCCATTCATTTGAGGACGATAAGCGGTTGAGTTTCGATGAGTAATCTTAAATTGCTCACATATGTCTCTCATCAAGTGACTGTTGAGATTCGCACCATTATCAGTAATGATGGATTCTGGTACTCCATACCTGCATATCAGATTGTTGCAAACAAAATCAGCTACAACTTTCTTGGTCACCGACTTGTATGAAGCTGCTTCCACCCACTTGGTGAAATAGTCAATGGCAACCAAAATAAACCTGTGTCCATTAGAAGCGCCTGGCTCTATCGGACCGATGACATCCATGCCCCAAGCCACAAATGGCCAAGGTGAACTCATAGCATTGAGTTCGTGAGAAAGCACTCGGATCAGATCACCTTGCACTTGACATTTATGACATTTCTGCACAAACTTGCAACAATCATTCTCCATAGTCATCTAGAAATAACCGGCTCGAAGGATCTTTCTTGCCAAAGTGAGCCCATTCATATGCATGCCACAAACTCCAGCATGTATTTGTTTAATAAGCTTCGCAGCTTCAACAGCATCGACAAATCTGAGAAGACCTAAATCTGGAGTTCTCCTATAAAGGACTTCTCCACTTAGAAAAAAATTAAGAGCCATACGGCGTATCAACTTCTTTTTGTTGGATATAGCATCTTCCGGATAAATCCCGGACTCCAAATATTTCTTCGTATCAAAATACCATGGCAAACCGTCTGGTTCTGCTTCAATATGTGAACAATGGACTGGATGTTCTTTCAGTTCTATATCCAGGGGATCAATATAATCAGTATCTGGATGTTTAATCATAGAAGCAATGGTGGCAAGAGCATCGACCAACTCATTTTATACTCTAGCTGAACTCGATCTTACAAAATCTTTTGCACAACTTCTGTACATACTGCACGTAAGGTATAATCTTTGGGTTTTTCACGGCCCTCTCTCCTTGAACCTGATGAGTCAACAGATCTGAATCTCCAATAACCAACAACTCATGGACATTCATATTCAGCCATGTTGTTCGTGCAATTAAATCGAAGTTTAGCTGCCATGGGATAGTGCTGACCAGATTCTGACACTAAGACCGCTCCAATACCTTTTCCTTGGTGATTTGCCGCTCCATCAAAGAATAACCTCCAGCCAGGATACATTTCAGAAATATCTTCACCCACAAATGATACTTCTTCGTCGTGAAAATAAGTCTTGAGTGGTTCATATTCTTCATCAACAGGATTTTCTGCAAGATGATCAGCCAAGGCCTGTGCTTTTATTGCCTTCTGAGTCACGTACACAATATCAAATTCACTCAACAGCATTTGCCACTTAGCTAACTTTCCGGTTGGCATCGCCTTCTAGAAAATATACTTCAACGGATCCATTCTGGAGATGAGATATGTAGTATAAGAAGACAAATAATGCCTCAACTTCTGAGCAAGCCAAGTCAAAGCACAACACGTTCTCTCCAACAGAGTGTAACGATACTCGTATGGAGTAAACTTCTTGCTTATGTAATATATAACTCTTTCCTTCTTTCCTGTCTCATCGTGTTGATCGAGTACGCATCCGAATGCATATCTGAGACGGATAAATACAACAACAATGGACTCCCTTCACGCGGAGGAACCAACACCGGTGTATTGGACAAGTAGTTTTTGATAGCATCAAAAGCAGTTTGACATTCTTCAGTCCACTTTGTCAAAGCATCTTTCTTCAACAACTTGAAGATAGGATCACACACCACAGTTGACTGAGCGATGAATCGACTGATGTAGTTCAACTTCCCTAAGAAACTCATCACTTCCTTCTTGGTCTTCGGAGGAGGTAACTCCTGAATGGCTTTAATCTTGGAAGGATCGAGCTCAATACCCCTTCTGCTGACTAATCCCAACAACTTGCCGGCTGGAACTTCAAAAGTGCATTTAGCGGGATTTAATTTCAAGTTGTAACGCGCAGACGATCAAAGAACTTCCTTAGATGCGTCAGTGGTCCGAATTCTCGCGGGACTTGATTATGACGTCATCTACGTACACCTCGATCTCCTTATGAATCATATTTGGAAATATAGTCATCATAGCCCTCATATAGGTAGCACCAACATTGTTGAGGCCAAATGGCATCACCCCTGTAATGGTATACACCCCAAGGTGTAACTAAAACTGTATTTTCTGCATCTTCCTCGTCAATCAGAGTATGATGATAACCTGCGTAACAATCCACAAATGACTGCATTTCATGCTTAGCATAGTTATCAATCAGAATATAGATGTTTGGCAACGGAAAATTATCCTTCAGGATGGCCTTGTTGAGATCCCTGTAGTCGACATAGATTCTGATTTTCCCATCTTTTTTGGCAACCAGAACAACATTGGTCAACCAAGTCAGGTATTGCGTCACCTCTACCAGTCAAGACTCGATCTGCTTGGTGATCTCTTCTTATATCTTTAAACTCAATTCAGGCTTGAACTTCTGAGTCTTCTGCTTCACTGAACTGAATCCTAGATTAATCGGCAATTTGTGAGACACAACATTGGTACTCAGCCCTAGCATGTCGCTGAATTCTTGGACGAACACATCGATGTATTCAGTGAGTAAATGTATTAGATCCTTCCTTTGAGCTTCATTCAAGTAAACAATGATTTTGACCTTTTTGACACACTCTTGGTCCCCTAGATTTACAGTTTCAGTTTCCTCTAAATTTGGCTTATGCTGATTTTCAAACTACAGAAATTCTTCAGCAACATATTCTGGTACCTCATTTTCTTCTTCGTAATCATCAGCCTCGTCATCACCTGCCTCATTTTGTTCGTTCAGCTCAATACATGATATGACATTGGCCGGTTTAAGACTTATATTACTGAAACCATAAATAAACGAAGTTAGGAAAGTAAAACATAACAAATAAGTAAATAAACACATTTTCAATAAAAGAGGCTTTCAATTAAATTGGGAAATAATGCAAACTTTGGCTATGGCAAAGGTCCATGTTGACTTTTTCAAACATCACGGGGAAATTTTAAAAGTCAAGCAATTAACACAAATGCAAAATGGTGGCTCTCAGGCCTCTTCCGGACCGCCACCGATTTAAATATGCATAAATGCTGCCCTTCTACCAAGGAGTTCGGGGAATCAGAATCGGCGTGGAGGTCCAATTCTGCAGAATCTCCCCAGGATCAGCATCGCGGAATCCTGCTAGCTCGACCTCTTCCTCAATAACATCATCTATCTCTTCGAAAAGGCCGCAGATTACTTCCCCAATGTTGCAATGCTCGGCATACTCCCGGACTGGGAATGATTGATACAGATGAGGGATCGACTTAGCCAATGCCTGATCATTCTTCTTATTCGCCTTCATATCATCATCCGTGGGGATGTACCCCAAAGCATATCTAGCTCCTTTGACGGGGATCAGAATAGGCTCAATAATTCCTTAGGAATTTCTCCCCAATCTGAAACCTGGTTCAAAACCATTCTGCAATATCACAGTGGCTATCATCTTGTACACGGCAGGCATAGGAGGCTGTGGGGACAAATCCTCACCAGTGGAATTTACCAGCTCCACCGTGTAGAAATCGGTACCTCGAGACACTTCATCGATAATTGACGCTTGTCTGCCGGAGTGACTGCCTTTGCAATGAATGACCAGCTCTTCGTTCTTCCAAACGAGTTTCATCATCTGATGAAGGGTAGAAGGCACAACTCCAGCCATATGAATGAAAGGCCTTCCCAGAAGAAGGTTATAGCTGGTGTCAATATCTAAGACTTGAAACTGTGCGCTGAATTCTGCTGGACCCATTTGGATGACCAAATTCACCTCTCTGAACCCCGTCGAAGGCTCTTACATTGACTTGGTTCTGCTCCAGTTTCCCCAAATCAAACCGTAACTGCCTCAGTGTCGACAGCGGGCAAATATTTAGACCAGATCCGTCATCCACCGAAACATGATTTACGAACTTTTTGCGACATACAATAGTGATGTGCAGCGCTTTGTTGTGTGACCTCCCTTCAAAAGGCAACTCATGCCCTCGGATGACTTGGTTGATCATAATGGCCACATTATCGCTACTTGTGCCCACGGGCACATACGTATTATCAAGAGCCTTCATCAAGGCCTGCCTGTGTAACTGAGAGCTCATCAACAGGGCCCACACAGAAATTTGGTCTGGAGTCTTCTCCAAATGCTTAACAATGGAATAATCTTTTGTTTGCATTTTCCTCCAGAATTCCTCTGCCTCGCCTTCGCTTATTGGCCTTTTAGTCTGATCCTTCTTTTTACCTCCAAGAGCCAACTCTTCGGGAGTATAACATCTCCCAGATTGGTTCATACCCTGAGCAACAGCTGTTTCAATCACAAATTTTGGCCTGACAAGAGTTTCTGATGGCACCAAGGCAATAGCCTTCGCGGGTGTCAAGATAACGAACTCTTTTTTCTCTTTGATAATCAACAAAGCCACAAACCTTTCCAATTCGTCATGAACGATTGTAGTTATCACTTTTGTCACGCACCAATCATCATCTGTTTCTATCATATTAACATTGTCGCCTCCATGATTCGGCAAAGGGTTGGTGTTGACATTAGGCGCAGCTGGTTGAAGAGAGACCACCTCTTGGTCAATCAGGTCTTGAATTTTGTGCTTGAGGTTGATACATTCCTCAGTATCATGCCCAATACTGTTGGAATGATATGCACATCTTTAATCAGTCCTATAGAATTAAGAACTGGTATCCACCGGTTTAGGCCCCATAGGGTGGATATATCCGACCGCAGCCAGTCGCTCGTACAACTTTGTTCGGCTTTCGGCGAGCGCAGTAAAATTCCTCGGAGTCTTCTTCTCGAATCTAGGTCGAGGTGGATCATAACTGCCTTGTGGAGTAGGAATCTATTTATAACTTCTGTTATTGGGACGGGTAGCTTAATTTCTGGGATAGGGATTTGTTTGGTAGTTTGGCGATGGATCTTGGTAATTCGGAGGGAGATTTTGGTATAGTGGAGCTTGGACTTGATAAACATGAGGGGGTGCTCTGTAGCTCGACTGCATGTTAGCACAGTTGAGAGCAATATATTGGTAGTGAAGAGATGGAATTTGGTATAGTGGATGATGATTTTGGTAAGCGGGAGATGGATTTTGGTAAATTGGAGGTGGTTTTTGGTAGACTGGAGGAGGATTTTGGTGTACTGGAGAAGGATTATGGTATAGTGGAGGAGGATTATTTTTCTTACTAGCTTGGTAGGAGTTTTGAGAAAATCGAGAACGACCTTGGGATGATGACGATCTTCTAGGGTTTTTCTTCCCCTCATATGAGACAGCGGCAACGTCCTCTCTCTTCTTCTTCAACAATCCTGAAGATCCAGACGACGCGGCTACACGGGCTATCTTTCTTGATTTTAAACCATCTTCGATAGTTTTACTGATCTTGACTATCTCGGCAAACTTTGCTCCCACGAGCAACATGATTCTGTCGTAATACTCGGGCTCTTGCACCCGCACGAACACTTCGACAATTTCCTTTTCAGACATAGGCGGTCTTACCCTTGCAGCTTCCTTTCTCCACCTATAGGCAAACTCTCTATAACTCTCGGTTGATTTCTGCTTCATCTTCTCCAAAGAGTATCGATCAGGAATGATTTCTACATTGTAAGCAAATCGATCGATGAAATCCTTTGCCAGAGCATTCCAGCTGGGCCATTGCCTGGTTTCGTGGGAGGTGAACCATTCCAGAGCCTCTCCGCACAGGCTTCGGCTGAAGATCCGCATCAATAGAGCTTCATCCCTACCAACTCCAATAAGTTGGTCGCAGTAGGCTCTCAGATGAGCCATAGGGTTCCCCTCTACTCCGAATGTATCAAATTTTGGAATCTTGAACCCTTCTGGGAGGTCCAGATTTGGATGAATACACAAATCTTCATAATTAAGACCGGCGGCATCAGGGACGCATTGGATCTCTTTCATGGCTTTCTTGATCTCTTCTTT
>JABWTJ010001042.1:154203-263828 GCA_016801875.1 Solanum sitiens | reverse complement strand
TATTTTGGGCTTGAGGTTTCGAGTTAATGCTTTAGGGTTAGGGTTAGGGTTAGGCTTTGGGTTAGGGTTAATGTTTAGGGTTTTTGGTTTAGGATTTGAGGTTTAAAATCTATGGTTTAGTGTTTAATGTTTGAGTTTTTGTATTTTGGACTAATGTTTTTTTTGGGACTTTCTTTCTTTTTTGATTTCTTTGGACTAAGGGTTTAGGGTTTAGGGTTAGGATTAGGTTTAGGGTGTAGGCTTTTTGTAGGTTTTATGGTTCAGGGTTTAGCATTTGAGATTTAAAATCTATGGTTTAGTATTTAATGTTTGGGTTTTTGTATTTTGGACTTCGGGCTTTCGGTTTATGGTTTAGGGTTATGGTTAAGGTTCGGGTTCAGGTTAGGGTTAGGGTTAGGATTTTGATTTTTTTAGGTTTTTGGGTTTAGGGTATAGGATTTGAGGTTTAATATCAATGGTTTAGTGTTTAATGTTTGGTTTTTTGTATTTTTTGATTGGGCTTTAGGGTTTATAATAATGCTAGGGTCTTAATGTTAGGGTTAGGGTTAGGGTTTAAGTTTTTTTAGGTTTTAGGGTTTAGGGTTAAGGATTTGCGTTGTAATATCTATGGTTTAGTGTTTAATGATAGGGTTTTTTGTATTTTGGGCTATGGGTTTAGGGTCTAGAGTTTAGGGTTAGGGTTAAGAATATGATTCGGGTTATTGTTCGTGTTAGAGATAAGGTTAGTGTTATGTTTTTTTTTTTTTTTTTTTTTTTTGGTTTTGGGGTTTAGGCTCTTTGGTTTACCACCTCTCTGGTTTTCGGTTTTTTCCTGTTCTGGGTTCAATGTAATTTATAATGGCTTGAGGTTTAAGGTTAATGGTTTACGGTTAGGTTAGAGTTAAGTTTAGGGTTAGGATTTCGGTTAGGGTTAAGTTTTAGATTTTTTTCACGTTTAAGGGTTTGTGGTTTTAGATTTGAGGACTAAATTCTATGGTTTAGTGTTTAATGTTTGGGTTTTCATATTTTGTGTAACAACCCTAAAAATGAATAGGATCAAGACTTAGGTTTTTCAAGAATGCTTGCGGTTAGACTAAGGTCCACACGGGCTGATACGCGTAGAACCAGACCTCAGAACCCTTACTACGACCAAGCCAACTAACTTGGGGAGTTAATTGAGCTTGGAAAGGTTGGAACCAACCATGTGAGGCTCACGAAAATGAAGATTTAATCGAAAGAGTTTTTACCGGACTCAAAAGAAAAAATTTTAAGTTTTGAGAGTCCAAGGGTAAAATGGTCTTTTCCAAGCCAAGGGTAATATTGTAATTACCCAGAGGAGTTAATTATTTAATAAATTAATTTAATTAAATAAAGCAATTCGGGTGGTGCAACCCGAAATGACCCATTTTCGCAAATGGGAGTCACTCGGGTTCGAGCCCCACTTGAAGCAAGGATTTATCTTGCTTTCATTTGATTGGATAAATTAATTAAATTAAATAATAAATATAATCTGATTTAAGAAAAAGAAAAACCAGATTTTTATTTACTATTTTAGCAAGGAGTCCTAGTTTGACTAATTCCCAAACCAAAACTCCTAACTTAAAGCCACTCTCTCTCACTCTCTCTCTCTCTCACGTTTAACCACTTTTTCTCACCTTTTATCTCTGCCAAAACAAGTTCAAAATCAGAAAATATATGGAAGTTCTTCACACTTGAAGAACTCACACGAAATATTTAAGAAAAACAAAGTAACCAAACGATAAGGCAAAGAGAAGTGGTTGTCGAGTAGCGTGGACGATTGAGAAAGCTTGGAATGATTTGTGGAGAGGATTTGGGCAGCAAATTCGTGTTTGAACAAGGAAATTAAGGTATGGGTCTTCTTACTCTTGGTCCCTTTCCCAAGAGACCCTTAGGACTCAGACGATTTTAATCAGAAAACTAAGTTGTTCCCCGTTGCATATCCCTGTCCTTAGCTCCCATCAAATCATAGGTTGGTATTTTTGCTGGTAGAAATTAGGTTTTGCAATGTGTTTCGTGATGAATATGTTCATGAACATGTATTTGGAATCATATGAATGACAATCTTTGTTGCCGAAAATATGTGTGTGCATGTGAAAAAGTTTACTGTAAATTAACTCTGAATGAGTTTTGATTTATGGCTTCAAGTTTGATATGGTTTTGGTTGTCATTTTAAGTGTATAAACTTATGTAAATGATGATGTTAATTTAAGTGTAATGTGGCAAAATTTAACGAAAAATTCTTGGCAAAATATGTCCATAAAAATGCACCTAAAGGACTCACTAAACACTACTCCAAATGCATGAACTTTTAACGTTAAAGAGTGGAGAAAATAGGCTACAAAAATGTAATCAAAATTTCCATCTTGTGATGTTGATTTCGGGCAGGTTCTGGAAATTTTGGAAGAGTTTTAAAAGTGATTAAAATAGGTGAGGTCAAGGGGAATCGAACCCAAGACCTCACATGACCAAGAGGCTGGAATTTTTTTTAAAAAAATGTGTTGGGGCTAAGGGGATTCGAACCCCTTAGCTGCTGCCCACGAAATGAATTAATAAAAAAAATGGGGATGGGGGGAATCGAACACATGACTCGTGGGAAGCAAGGAAGAAGGAGAATAAAGAAAAAAAAGGATGTGAGGCGTGGGAATCGAACCCAAGACCTCAAGGCTGGAACTAGAGGAGGCGAAAATAAGTTAATAAAGCAAGTGAGGCTGTGGGGGATTGATCCCACGACCTCACTGCCAATGCCCTCAACTTAGCGAAAATAAAAAGAAAAATATATATGGGGCTGTGGGGGTTCGAACCCACCACCTCACAGCCCGTAGCGAAAATTAATTAAAAGTAAGAAGGCTGTGGGGGTTCGCACCCACAACCTCCCTACTTAGGCGAATTAAAGAATAAAATACAAGAGGCTGTGGGGGTTTGATACCACAACCTCTTGGTTTAGGCGAAATTGGGCAAGATGAAGTTAATAAAAATTAAATAGGGGTTGTGGGGGTTCGAACCCACAACCCTTCGGCCAAATTAGGATTATTACTAAGGAGAAAATTAATCCTTCAATGTTAATATTGTGATTTAACTTAGAGTCATAATGTTATTCGAGAATAATGCCACATACTTAGATCAAAACAAGATCTTGGCACATATACAAGATGCATAAGTCTTGTATCACATAATCTTAGACGAAATATGAATGAAGTGTCATGACTTGAATGTATAGACGCATAAGTCTAACATACGTTCAAAGTAAGTGAATCTAAGAAGTATGTAATGAAATGATGAACCCTAGAAAGGTTAAGTATGAGTGTAAGATACACTAAATGGCCAAGTGCATTGGCATATGATAAAATGAACGTTCACGTAATAAGAGGTGGGTAACTATGAAAAGCAAGGGTATTAATGATAATGAATGTGGTGACAACATGATATAAGATTAATGTAAATGATGAGAGTAATCTCGAATGAGCCTAAATAAATGTTACCAATACGTACTCACCTATGAGAGTGTAAGATAATGAAGAGATTAGTCTCTATGAACACTCTAATGAAGGTATTGAGATTAACACACTTGATACTAATGATGAGATGAGAAATCATCTAATGAGCTATGATGTCCTCATACTAGAAGTCAGCTTCCATGACGTATTAGTTGAATGAAATGGAACTTTATACTGAGCACCGATAGACTAGCTATGAGCGGTGATGCCTTCTTTTGGGAAGGACGGAGGTTTACGTAACTCTCATGAGATGAGACTATCCGGCTTGCCGGGTATGGGTCACCTTATATCTCCTAGTCTTCGAACCTATACTGCCAATATAGGGATCTGGCGGGGTTAAATTCCCATGTACGCTAGCATGTTATTGGATCACATTGGCCGGTGATTCCACCTCTTTTCGGTGTGGGGGAGACACTGGATTTCATGATGCTCACATGATCTATGTCGGTTAAAGTTAAAGTTCCCAATGAATGAATGAGGCTAGCCTCAAATGAAGCACATAATGAAATGAATGATACCAAAGGTGTTAGAATAGGATAATCAAAAGGTGAGTTAGATTCAAGTAATTACATTAGGTCATTCTTGGTCATTGCACAACGAACATAATGAAAGTCTTAAACTGCATCCTAGGTATAGCTGGTGTTTACACTGGCGTATGAACGAAATGAAATGGAGTACGTATGAATGAACGAAGCAGACTCTGTGTTTGCTAGTGAAGACTCTCTAGTTGAGGTCCCATCTGTTGAGCCCTCAATTCTGGGATGTCTTAATGTCAAGTCCATGATTCCAAGGTCTCATGGCATATGAATGAATGATATGAAAGAAGTTATGTGCTACATGCAAAATGTACTGTATGTTATATGATATGTGCTATGTGTAAATGTTATGTGCCGTATGCAAATGTGAAAAGTATGATGATGTATGTTATTCTCATGGCATAACTTTCCTATTCCAAATCTGGAAAGCTCACTGACTTTCTAATCCAAATTTGGAAAGATCATTTACTTTCCTAATCCAAATTTGGAAACTTTCCTAATCTCAATTTCGCAAGTCTACTGACTTGACTTCCAAAAATTACGTTGTTAGGAAAGAGCTATTCTTTCTCATGCATGTCCTTGGTGTGTGCTTGTATATACCCCTACTTAGTAAAAGTGTGTACTAACCCTATACAAACTCTACTATTTTAGGTGCAGGTACAGGTGGACGATAGAGCTACAGGATCATCGTTGCAGTTATCCGGACGTCCAGCATTCATCCGGAGTTTGTAGGTCCTCATGCTTTCGAGGATGCTACTGTTTTATATTCTAGCTTAGATTTAGAGTTGAGCTGGTGGAGCATGTTCCACTAGCGTTTCTTTCCTCTTTTTATTCAGACTATATGTTGGTGCCATTTTGGCAATTATACGCTTATTAAGTATTGAACTATTTCTTTCATTTGATTATCTCTTAATGTTAGATGGTTGATGGTGAACAAATTACGAATGTACTAGAATTGTTTAGTAAGCAATGTTTAGAAACAAAAAGTTTCATATTTTCCGCTAAAATTAACCTATGTAAAGTAAGAATGAAGTAAGTAGGCTTGTCTGCAACCTCTGAGAGGTCAACGACGCCGGTCTCGTCTGAGGTCTAGATTCCAGTCGTGACAAAGTTGGTATTAGAGCACTAGGTTAAATTACGAAAATAATAAGTTCACATCAACCACATTGAGTAGTTTCTAAGTAATGGTAGTGAAGTGCACCACTATCCTGAATTAGAGACTGCATGATGCGTAGGAAAATTTCCTTTTTTCTGATCTTATTGTGCTTTTCTGAATGCCTGAATTCTTGGTGTTATGAGCGTGTCTAACATCAATCCTTTTTGTTTTTCCAGAGAATGAACACTAGGAGAGGAAATGGTCAGAGGAGAGGAGGAGCAGCTGCTAGGGGTAATCAGGATCTACCCCAGGCTCCAGCTGAAGGAGTGGCCATGCCAGTTAACCCAGCTGGGTTGACTGATGCTGAGGTGAGGGCATCTCTGGCCCAGATGGCACAGGCCATTACTATGCAAGCCCAGGCCATGACTGCCCAGGTCAACCGGCAGAATGTTCAGAGGGAGAACCCACCGGTTCGTAGCATGGCTGACAGGCTGAGGGATTTCACGAGGATGAATCCTCCTATTTTCACAGGGTCTAGGACATCAGAGGATCCCCAGGAGTTTGTGGATGAGGTTCATAAGATCCTGGTGGCTATGGGGGCCACTGATATTGAGAAGGCGGAGTTGGCTTCCTATCAGCTCAAGGATGTTGCACAGACTTGGTGCAAGATGTGGCAAGATAGCCGTGTCTTAGGTGGAGTGCCACTCACATGGGAGTTGTTCAAGACAGCATTTCTGGAGAGATTCTTCCCCAGGGAGATGAGGGAGGCCAAGGTTGAGGAATTCATCAACCTTAAACAAGGCTCTATGACAGTCAGGGAGTATTCCCTGAAGTTTGTTAAGCTGTCAAGGTATGTTATTTTCCCTAGTATTTAATAGCGAAAATGAGGATAATATTGAACTTTGTTGAAATCATCCAGGTATGCTACTTCCCTGGTTTCTAACAGCAGGGATGAGATGAGCAGGTTCCTCACAGGAATCAATGGAGACCTGGAGGAGGAGTGTCGATCTGCTATGATCCATGATAATATGGATCATTCCAGGTTGATGGTGCATGTCCAGCAGTTAGAGGACAGCCACAGAAAAAGAGGTGTTCGTGATGCTAGGAGGCCTAGGCCTCAAGATCAGGCAGGACCCAGTCATGGAGGCCACAGGAACAACTTTGGCGTCCGTGAGCAGCCAAGGTTCAAAAAGGGGCAACAAAGTTCTGGGAATTCTAATCCTCAGAGGAGTGCTACACTTAGAGGAGGCAGACCTGAGCCCAAGAAGGGCAATGGAGGTGAGATGCAGCGTCCTAAGAAGAATTGTGCTAAGTGTGGCCGATCTCATAGTGGAGAATGCAGACAGGGAACTAATGCCTCCTTCGGTTGTGGTAAGAGTGGACACATGGTCAGAGACTGTCCACAGAACAGAGGTCAGGCCGGAGGTAATACTCAGCCTAGGCCTAACCCACAGGGTGCAGCAGCGGCCGAGCCTCCTAAGAGGAACAGGTTCTATGCCCTGAAAGGCAGAGAGGAGTAGGAGAAGTCCGCTGATGTGGTCACAGGTATGCTGCAAGTGTTCTCAACTTCTGTTTATGCTTTACTTGATCCAGGGTCTACACTTTCCTTTGTAACTCCTCTGCTTGCTCTTACTTTTAAGATATTGCCTGAAGTTCTACATGATCCTATAGTGGTTAGTACACCTTTAGGAGAGAATTTAAGAACTGATAGAGTATACAAGGATTGCCCAATAGTTGTGAGTGGTAAAACTATGTGTGCAAACCTGGTTGAGTTACCCATGCATGATTTTGATGTTATTCTTGGCATGGATTGGCTTCACAGTTGTTATGCTTGCTTGGACTGTCGTAGTAGAGTGGTGAGATTTTGCTTTCCTAATGAAGAAGAGTTAGTCTGGGAGGGGTACAATTCGAGTCGTCCTAACCCCTTGATTTCAAATCTTAAGGCTAATAAAATGATGTCCAAGGGGTTATTGTGTCATCTTGTGAGTGTTAATGATCTAGATCATGACATTCCATCCATAGACTCAGTACCAGTAGTGAATGAGTTCTTAGATGTGTTTCCTGATGATTTGCTTGGAGTCCCTCCCCTTCGAGAGATTGACTTTGGTATCGACTTAGAACCCGATACTAAACCAATATCAATTCCTCCTTACAAAATGGCTCCAGCTGAACTCAAAGAGTTGAAACTGCAGTTAAAAGATTTCACTGACAAGGGTTTCATTCAGCCAAGCATATCCCCTTGGGGCACTCTAGTGTTTTTTGTAAAGAAGAAAGATGGAACCCTTAGAATGTGTATCGATTATCGGCAGCTCAACAAAGTCACTATAAAGAATAAGTATCCACTCCCCAGAATAGATGATCTGTTTGATCAACTCCAAGGGTCTAGTTTCTTCTCTAAGATTGATCTTCGTTCAGGGTATCATCAGCTTAGAGTTAGGGATGGAGATATTCCAAAGACAGCCTTTCGTACCCGCTATGGTCACTATGAGTTTTTAGTCATGTCATTTGGTCTCACGAATGCACCTGCTGCATTTATGGATCTCATGAACAGGGTCTTCCGTGAATACCTTGACTCTTTCGTCATAGTATTCATTGATGACATCCTCATCTACTCTAAGACCAAGGAAGAGCATGAACATCATTTGAGACTAACCTTGCAGGTACTTAGACAGCATCAGTTGTATGCCAAATTCAGCAAATGTGAATTCTGGCTTAGATTAGTGACCTTCCTGGGTCATGTTGTGTCCTATCAGGGTGTGGAGGTTGATCCCAGGAAGACTGAGGCTGTGAAGAACTGGCCAAAGCCTCTTACTCCTACTGACATCCGTAGCTTTTTGGGATTGGCTGGCTACTACCGCAGGTTTGTGGAGGTTTTTTTTTCCATTGCTGCCCATTGACAGCTTTGACTAAGAAGAAAGCCAAGTTTGAATGGACGGAGACTTGTTAGAAGAGTTTCCAGGAGATCAAGGACAGAATCACTTCAGCCCCGGTGCTTACTTTGCCTAAGTGTGGTGAGAATTACACTATTTATTGTGATGCATCTAGGGTTGGTTTGGGTTGTGTTCTTATGCAGGTTGGTAAGGTGGTAGCTTATGCATCCAGACAGCTCAAGGTTCATGAAAAGAATTATCCCACTCATGACCTGGAGTTGGCAGCTGTGGTGTTTGCACTAAAGTTGTGGAGGCATTATCTGTATGGAGTGCATGTAGATGTGTTCACAGACCATAAGAGTCTCCAGTATGTGTTCACCCAAAGGGAGTTGAATCTACGTCAGCGAAGATGGTTGGAGCTGTTGAAGGATTATGACATGAATGTGCACTACCATCCAGGTAAGGCTAATGTTGTAGCTGATGCTTTGAGCAGGATGAGCATGGGAAGTACAACTCACGTTGAGGATGAGAAGAAGGAGCTGGTAAAAGATGTACATAGACTGGCGAGATTGGGTGTACGTTTGGTTGACTCCACTAGTGGGGATGTTTCAGTTCATCCTAGTTCTGAATCATCCTTGGTAGCTGAAGTCAAGCAGGGTCAGCATCTAGATCCCGTGTTGATGGAGCTGAAGGACTCAGTGCTGTTGAAGATGAACGAGTCTTTCGCTTTGGGAGGTGATGGCATACTTATGTATCAGGACAGGCTGTGTGTGCCAGATGTGGATGATTTGCGGACCAGGATTGTTGTAGAGGCCCATGGTTCCAGATATTCTATACATCCAGGTTCCACCAAGATGTATCATGATCTCAAGCAGATTTATTGGTGGGATGGCATGAAGAAGGACATTGCAGAATATGTGGCCAAGTGTCCTAATTGTCAGCAGGTTAAGGCAGAGCATCTCAAGCCTGGTGGTCTGACGCAGATTATTGAGGTTCCGACTTGGAAATGGGAGGCCATTAATATGGACTTCGTGGTTGGGCTTCCGAGGACTAGGAGGCAGCATGACTCTATATGGGTTATTGTGGACAGATTGACTAAGTCTGCCCACTTTATCCCAGTGAAGTCTACTTACAGAGCCGAGGATTATGCGAGACTCTACATTGATGAGATTGTGAGATGGCATGGGATTCCCTTGTCTATTATTTTAGACAGAGGAGCTCAGTTTACTTCTCATTTATGGAGATCTTTCCAGAAGAGCTTGGGCACGCAGGTGAAGCTTAGCACTGCCTTTCACCATCAGAAAGATGGACAGGCAGAGCGCACCATACAAACATTGGAGGATATGTTGAGGGCGTGTGTGATTGACTTCAGAGGTAATTGGGATGACCATCTGCCTTTGATAGAGTTCTCGTATAATAATAGCTATCACTCCAGCATTGGGATGGCACCGTTTTAGGCACTGTATGGTAGGAGGTGTAGATCTCCAGTTGGGTGGTTCGAGGTTGGAGAGTCATCCATTTTGGGTCCGGAGATCATTCATGAGGCCTTAGAGAAGGTCAGAATGATTAGGGACAGGTTGACTACTGCTTATAGTCGGCAGAAGTCATATGCTGATAACAGAAAGCGGCACTTAGATTTTGATGTTGGTGACCAGGTTTACTTGAAAATATCGCCTATGAAAGGGGTGATGAGATTTGGTAGAAAAGGGAAGCTGAGTCCGAGGTATGTTGGGCCATATGAGATCCTATAGAGTGTGGGTGAGGTGGCCTATGAGTTAGCATTGCCTACAGAACTAGCTTCTGTTCATCCAGTCTTTCATGTCTCTATGTTGAAGAAGTGCCTAGGTGATCCAGCATCAATCTTACCTGTTGAAGGTTTGGGGGTTGGTGAAGATTTGTCTTATGAGGAGGTACCTGTTGAGATCTTAGACAGACAGGTCAGGCGGCTGAGGAACAAGGAGATTGACACAATGAAGGTATTGTGGAGAAATCATCTTGTTGAGGGTGCTACATGGGAGGCTGAGGCCGACATGAGAGCCCGCTACCCTCACCTGTTCAGCTCTTGAGGTTAGACTTCATACTCTTAAACCTATGTTTCCTCACCTCCCCGTATTTTGTTGCTATTGATTGACTGTGTACAGTGCTTTAATTATGATCTGACTGGCATTACAACGTGAAGTAGTAGTGTCATTCGGGGACGAATGTTCCTAAGGGGGGGATAATGTAACAACCCTAAAACTAAATAGGATCAAGACTTAGGTTTTTAAAGAATGCTTGCGATTATACCAAGGTCCACACGGGCTGATACGCGTAGTACCAGACCTCAGAACCCTTACTAAGACCAAGCCAACTAACTTGGGGAGTTAATTGAGCTTGGAAAGGTTGGAACCAACCATGTGAGGCTCACGAAAATAAAGATTTAATTGAAAGAGTTTTTACCGGACTCAAAAGAAGAAATTTTAAGTTGTGAGGGTCCAAGGGTAAAGTGGTCTTTTCCAAGCCAAGGGTAATATTGTAATTACCCAGAGGAATTAATTATTTAATAAATTAATTTAATTAAATAAAGCAATTCGGGTGGGGCAACCTGAAATGACCCATTTTCGCAAATGGGAGTCACTCGGGTTCGAGCCCCACTAGAAGCAAGGATTTATCTTGCTTTTATTTGATTGGATAAATTAATTAAATTAAATATTAAATATAATCTGATTTAAGAAAAAGAAAAATCAGATTTTTATTTAATATTTTAGCAAGGAGTCCTAGTTTGACTAATTCCCAAACCAAAACTCCTAACTTAAAGCCACTCTCTCTCACTCTCTCTCTCTCTCACGTTTAACCACTCATTCTCACGTTTTATCTCTGCCAAAACAAGTTCAAAATCAGAAAATATATGGAAGTTCTTCACACTTGAAGAACTCACACAAAATGTTTAAGAAAAACAAAGTAACCAAACGATAAAGCAAAGAGAAATGGTTGTCGAGTAGTGTGGACGATTGAGAAAGCTTGGAATGATTTGTGGAGAGGATTTTGGGCAGCAAATTCGTGTTTGAACAAGGAAATTAAGGTATGGGTCTTCATACTCTTGGTACCTTTCCCAAGAGACCCTTAGGACTCAGACGATTTTAATCCGAAAAATAAGTTGTTCCCCGTTGCATATCCCTATCCTTAGCTCCCATCAAATCATAGGTTGGTATGTTTGCTGGTAGAAATTAGGTGTTGCAATGTTTTTTCGTGATGAATATGTTCATGAACATGTATTTGGAATCATATGAATGACAAGCTTTGTTGCCGAAAATATGTGTGTGCATGTGAAAAAGTTTACTGTAAACTTACTGTGAATGAGTTTTGATTTATGGCTTCAAATTTGATATGGTTTTGGTTGTCATATTATGTATATAAACTTATGTAAATGATGATGTTCATTTAAGTGTAATGTGGCTGAATTTAATGAAAAATTCTTGGCCAAATATGTCCATGAAAATGCACCTAAAGGACTCACTAAACACTACTCCAAATGCATGAACTTTTAACGTTAAAGAGTGGAGAAAATAGGCTGCAAAAAGGTAATCAAAATTTCCATCTTGTGATGTTGATTTCGGGCAGGTTCTGGAAATTTTGGAAGAGTTTTAAAAGTGATTAAAATAGGTGAGGTCAAGGGGAATCGAACCCAAGACCTCACATGACCAAGAGGCTGGAATTTTTTAAAAAACAATGTGTTGGGGCTAAGGGAATTCGAACCCCTTAGCTGCTGCCCACGAAATGAATTAATAAAAAAAATGGTTATGGGGGGAATCGAACACATGACTCGTGGGAAGCAAGGAAGAAGGAGAATAAAGAAAAAAAAAGGATGTGAGGCGTGGGAATCGAACCCACGACCTCAAGGCTAGAACTAGAGGAGGCGAAAATAAGTTAATAAAGCAAGTGAGGTTGTGGGGGATTGATCCCACGACCTCACTGCCAATGCCCTCAACTTAGCGAAAATAAAAAGAAAAATATATATGGGGCTGTGGGGGTTCGAACCCACCACCTCACAGCCCCTAGCGAAAATTAATTAAAAGTAAGGAGGCTGTGGGGGTTCGAACCCACAACCTCCCTACTTAGGCGAATTAAAGAATAAAATAAAAGAGGCTGTGGGGGTTTGATCCCACAACCTCTTGGTTTAGGCGAAATTGGGCAAGATGAAGTTAATAAAAATTAAAAAGGGGTTGTGGGGGTTCGAACCCACAACCCTTCAGCCAAATTAGGATTATTACTAAGGAGAAAATTAATCCTTCAATGTTAATATTGTGATTTAATTTAGAGTCATAATGTTATGAATATTAGAATAAAATCAATTAAAAATATAAATGATATCCAATTGATTCAAGACTTGGGTTTCCTTGCTCAAGCTTCCATATTGATGCATAAGTCATACGTGAATAAAATATCCGAGAATAAAGCCACATACTTAGATCAAAATCAAGATCTTGGCACATATACAAGATGCAGAAAATTAATCCTTCAATGTTAATATTGTGATTTAATTTAGAGTCATAATGTTATGAATATTAGAATAAAATCAATTAAAAATATAAATGATATCCAATTGATTCAAGACTTGGGTTTCCTTGCTCAAGCTTCCGTATTGATGCATAAGTCATACGTGAATAAAATATCCGAGAATAAAGCCACATACTTAGATCAAAATCAAGATCTTGGCACATATACAAGATGCATAAGTCTTGTATCACATAATCTTAGACGAAATATGAATGAAGTGTCATGACTTGAATGTATAGACGCATAAGTCTAACATACGTTCAAAGTAAGTGAATCTAAGAAGTATGTAATGAAACGATGAACCCTAGAAGGGTTAAGTATGAGTGTAAGATACACTAATTGGCCAAGTGCATTGGCATATGATGAAATGAACGTTCACGTAATAAGAGGTGGGTAACTATGAAAAGCAAGGGTGTTAATGATAATGAATGTGGTGACAACATGATATAAGATTAATGTAAATGATGAGAGTAATCTCGAATGAGCCTAAATAAATGTTACCAATACGTACTCACCTATGGGAGTGTAAGATAATGAAGAGATCAGTCTCTATGAACACTCTAATGAAGGTATTGAGCTTAAAACACTTGATACTAATGATGAGATGAGAAATCATCTAATGAGCTATGATGTCCTCATACTAGAAGTCAGCTTCCATGACGTATGAGTTGAATGAAATGGAAATTTATACTGAGCACCACTAGACTAGCTATGAGCGGTGATGCCTTCTTTCGGGAAGGACGGAGGTTCACGTAACTCTCATGAGATGAGACTGTCCGGCTTGCCGGGTATGGGTCTCCTTATATCTCCTAGTCTTCGAACCTATACTGCCAATATAGGGATCTGGCGGGGTTAAATTCCCATGTACGCTAGCATGTTAATTGGATCACTTTGGCCGGTGATTCCACCTCTTTTCGGTGTGGGGGAGACACTGGATTTCATGATGCTCACATGATCTATGTCGGTTAAAGTTAAAGTTCCCAATGAATGAATGAGGCCAGCCTCAAATGAAGCACATAATGAAATGAATGATACCAAAGGTGTTAGAATATGATAATCAAAAGGTGCGTTAGATTCAAGTAATGACATTAGGTCATTCTTGGTCATTGCACAACGAACCTAATGAAAGTCTTAAACTGCATCCTAGGTATAGCTGCTGTTTACACTGGCCTATGAACGAAATGAAATGGAGTACGTATGAATGAACGAAGCAGACTCTGTGTTTGCTAATGAAATTCTCTAGTTGAGGTCCCATCTGTTGAGCCCTCATTTCTGGGATTTCTTAATGTCAAGTCCATGATTCCAAGGTCTCATGGCATATGAATGAATGATATGAAAGAAGTTATGTGCTACATGCAAAATGTACTGTATGTTATATGATATGTGCTATGTGTAAATGTTATGTGCCGTATGCAAATGTGAAAAGTATGATGATGTATGTTATTCTCATGGCATAACTTTCCTATTCCAAATCTGGAAAGCTCACTGACTTTCCTAATCCAAATTTGGAAACTTTCCTAATCCCAATTTGGCAAGTCTACTGACTTGACTTCTAAAAATCACGTTGTTAGGAAAGAGCTATTCTTTCTCATGCATGTACTTGGTGTGTGCTTGCATATACCCATACTTAGTACAAGTGTGTACTAACTCCATACAAACTCTACTATTTTAGGTGCAGGTACAGGTGGACGATAGAGCTACAGGATCATCGTTGTAGTTATCCGGACGTCCAGCATTCATCCAGAGTTGGTAGGTCCTCATGCTTTTGAGGATGCTACTGTTTTATATTCTAGCTTAGATTTAGAGTTGAGCTGGTGGAGCATGTTCCACTAGCGTTTCTTTCCTGTTTTTATTCAGACTATATGTTGGTGCCATTTTGGCAATTATACGCTTATTAAGTATTGAACTATTTCTTTCATTTGATTATCTCTTAATGTTAGATGGTTGATGGTGAATAAATTACGAATGTACTAGAATTGTTTAGTAAGCAATGTTTAGAAATAAAAAGTTTCAAATTTTCCGCTAAAATTAACCTATGTAAAGTAAGAATGAAGTAAGTAGGCTTGTCTGCGACCTCTGAGATGTCAACAACGCCGGTCTCGTGTTAGGTCTAGATTCCAGTCGTGACATTTTGGACATAGGTTTTTTTTGGACTTAGGGTTTAGGGTTTAGGGTTTAGGGTTAAGGGTTGGGGTTAGGATTAGGATTAGGGTTAGGGTGTCATTTTTTTAGGTTTTATGGTACAGTGTTTAGCATTTGAGGTTTAAAATCTATTGTTTATTATTTAATGTTTGGGTTTTGATATTTTGGGGTTAGGGTTTCATGTTTATGGTTTTGGGTTAGGGTTAGGGTTAAGGTTAGGGTTAGGGTTAGGGTTTTGGTTTTTTTAGGTTTTTGAGTTTAGGGTTTAGGATTTGAGGTTTAATATCAATTGTTTAGTGTTTAGTGTTTGGATTTTGGTATTTTGGGCTTGGGGTTTAGGGTTTATGGTAGGGTTATGGCTAGGGTTAATGTTAGGGTTAGGGTTTAAGTTGTTCTTTTGGTTTTAGGGTTTGGGATTAAGGGTTTGAGTTGTAATATCTATGGTTTAGTGTGTAATGTTAGGGTTTTGGTATTTTGGGCTGTGGGTTTAGGGTTAGGGTTGTGGTTAGGGTTAGGGTTAGAGTTAGAGATAGGATTAGTTTTTTTTTTTTTTATGTTTTAGGTTTTCGGTGTTTAGGATTTTTGGTTTAAAATTTATGGTTTACTGTTTAATGATTGGGTTTTGGTATTTTGGGCTTGGCATTTCGGGTTAATGGTTTAGTGTTAGGGTTAAGGTTAGGGTTAGGGTTTGGGTTAGGGTTTAGTTTTTTTTTAGGTTTTAAGGTTTGTAGTTTAGGATTTGAGGTTTAAAATCTATGGTTTAGTATTTAATGTTTGGGTTTTCATATTTTGGACTTAGGGTTTTTTGGACATAGGGTTTAGGGTTTAGGGTTTAGGGATAGGGTTAGGGTTAGGATTAGGTTTAGGGTGTATATTTGTTTTTAGGTTTTATGGTTCAGGGTTTAGCATTTGAGGTTTAAAATCTATGGTTTGGTATTTAATGTTTGGGTTTTGGTACTTTGAGCTTAGGGTTTTTGGTCTATGGTTTAGGGTTAGGGTTAGGATTAGGGTTAAGGTAAGGGTTAGGGTTAGTTTTTTTTTTTAGGTTTTTGGGTTTATGAGTTTCAATTTGAGGTTTAATATCAAAGGTTTAGTGTTTAATGTTTGGGTTTTGGTATTTTGGGCTTGTCGTTTAGGGTTTATTGTAGGGTTAGGGTTTAGATTATTTTTTAGTTTTTAGGGTTTGGGGTTAATAATTTGAGTTGTAATGTCTATGGTTTACTGTTTAATGTTGGGGTTTTAGTATTTGGATTTAGAATTTAGGGTTTAAGGTTAGGGTTAAGGATAGGGTTAGGGTTAGGGTTAGGGTTACGGATATTGTTAGGGTTAGTGTTTAAGTTTTTTTTTTAGGTTTTAGGTTTTGGGGTTTAGGATTTTTGGTTTAAAATCTATGGTTTAGTGTTCAATGTTTGGGTTTTGGTATTTTGTGGTTGGGGTTACAAGTTAATGGTATAGGGTTAGGCTTTAGGTTCGAGTTTGGGTTAGGGTTAGTTTTTATTTTTCTTTTTTAGGTTTCAGGATTTTTTGGTTTAGGATTTGATGTTTAAAATCTTTGATTTAGTGTTTAATATTTGGCTTTTCGTATTTTGGACTAAGTTTTTTTTGGGACTTTCTTTCATTTTTTTTTTGGACTTAGGATTAGGGTTTAGGGTTAGGATTAGGGTTAGGGTGTAGGTTTTTTTTAGGTTTTATGGGTCATGATTTAGCATTTGAGGTTTAAAATCTATGGTTTAGTATTTACTCTTTGGGTTTTTGTATTTTGGTCTTCGGTTTTCGGGTTTATGGTTTAGGTTAGGGTTAAGGTTAGGGTTAGGGTTAGGGTTAGGGTTTGGATTTTGGTTTTATTAGGTTTTTGGGCTTAGGGTTTAGGATTTGAGGTTTAATATCAATGGTTTAGCGTTTAATGTTTGGTTTTTGGTATTATGGGCTTGGGCTTTAAGGTTTATAATAAGGTTAGGGTTAGGGTTAATGTTAGGGTTAGGGTTAGGTTTTAAGTTGTTTTTATGTTTTAGGGTTTAAGGATTTGATTTTTAATATCTATGGTTTAGTGTTTAATGTTAGAGTTTTGGTATTTTGGGCTTTAGGGTTAGGGTTAAGGATAGGGTTAGGGTTAGGGTTCGTGTTAGGGATAGGGTAAAGTTTAGGAATTAGGGTTTTTTTTGTTTTAGGTTTTTGGGTTTTGGATTTTTGGTTTAAAATCTATGGTTTAGTGTTAATTTTTGGGTTTTGGTATTTTGGGCTTGGGGCTTCGAGTTAATGGTTTAGAGTTAGGGTTAGAGTTAAGGTTAGGGTTAGGGTTTCGGTTAGGGTTAAGGTTTAGTTTTTTTTCAGGTTTAAGGGTTTGTGGTTTAAGATTTGAGGACTAAATTCTATGGTTTAGTGTTTAATGTTTGGGTTTCATATTTTGGACATAGGGGTTCTTGTGACTTATGGTTTAGGGTTAAGGGTTTAGGGTTTAGGTTTAGGATTTGGATTACGGTTACAGTGTCATTGTTTTTGGTTTTATGGTTCAGGGTTTAAGATTTGTGGTTTAAAATCTATTGTTTATTATTTAGTGTTTGGGTTTTGATATTTTGGGCTTAGGGTTTCATGTTTATGGTTTAGGGTTAGGGTTAGGGTTAAGGTTAGGGTTTTGGTTTTTTAGGTTTTTTGGTTGAGGGTTTAGGATTTGAGGTTTAATATCAATGGTTTAGTGTTTAATGTTTCGATTTTGGTATTTTGGGCTTGGGGTTTAGGGTTTATGGTAGGGTTGTGGCTAGGGTTAATGTTACTGTTAGAGTTAGGGTTTAGGTTGTTCTTTAGGTTTTAGGGTTTGGGGTTAAGGATTTGAGTTGTAATATATATGGTTTAGTGCTTAATGTTAGGGTTTTGGTATTTTGGGCTTTGTGTTTTGGGTTTAGGGTTTAGAATTAGGGTTAAGGTTAAGGTTTAGGTTTTTTTAGGTTGTAGGTTTTCGATTATAGGATTTTTGGTTTAAAATCTATGGTTTAGTGTTTAATGTTTGGGTTTTGGTATTTTGGATTTGGTGTTCTGGCTTAATGTTTTAGGGTTAGGGTTAAGGTTAGGATTAGGGTTTGGGTTAGGGTTAGGGTTAGGGTTTAGGTTTTTTTTAGGTTTTAGGGTTTGTAGTTTAGGATTTGAGTTTTAAAATCTATGGTTTAGTGTTTAATGTTTGGGTTTCTGTATTTTGGACTAAGGTTTTTTTTTTGACTTAAGGTGTAGGGTTTAGGGTTTACAGATAGGGTTAGGGTGTGTATTCTTTTTTAGGTTTTATGGTTCAAGGCTTAGCATTTGATGTTTAAAATCTATTGTTTAGTATTTAATGTTAGGGTTTTGGTATTTTGGGATTAGGGTTTTGAGTTTATGGTTTATGGTTAGGGTTAGGATTAGGGTTAAGGTAAGGGTTAGAGTTAGTTTTTTTTTTTTAGGTTTTTGGGTTTAGGAGTTAGGATTTGACGTTTAATATCAAAGGTTTAGTGTTTAATGTTTGGGTTTTGGTATTTTGGGCTTGGGGTTTAGGATTTATGGTAGGGCTAGGGTTATGGTTAATATTAGGGTTAGGGTTAGGGTTTAGATTGTTTTTTAGGTTTTGGGGTTTGAGGTTAAGAATTTGAGTTGTAATATCTATGGTTTAGTGTTTAATGTTAGGGTTTTGGTATTTTGGGATTTTGATTTAGGATTTAGGGTTTAGGTTTAGGGTTTAGGATAGGGTTAGGGTTAGTGTTCTTGTATGGGTTAGGGTTTCTTTAGGTTTTAGGTTTTGGAGTTTATGATTTTTGGTTTAAAATCTATTATTTATTGTTTAATATTTGGGTTTTGGTACTTTGGGCTTGGGGTTACGGATTAATGGTTTAGTGTTAGGGTTCAGAATTGAGTTTTGATTAGGGTTAGGGTTTAGTTTTTTTGTCGGTTTTACGGTTTGTGGTTTAGGATTTTAGGTTTAAAATCTATGGTTTAGTGTTTAATATTTGGGTTTTCTATTTTGGACTAAGGTTTTTTTTTGGACTTATCCTTCTTCTTTTTTGACTTAGGGTTTAGGGTTTAGGTTTTAGGGTTAGATTAGGGTTAGGATGTTGTTTTTTTAGGTTTTATGGTTCAGCGTTTATAATTTGAGATTCAAAATCTATGGTTTAGTATTTAATATTTGGGTTTTTGTATTATGGGCTTCGGGTTTTGGGTTAATGGTTTAGGGTAAGGGTTATGGTTAGGGTTAGGTTAGGGTTGGGATTTTGTTTTTTTTAGGTTTTAGGGTTTAGGGTTTAGGATTTTATGTTTAATATTTATGGTTTAGTATTTAATGTTTGGTTTCTGGTATTTTGGGCTTGGTCTTTAGGTTTTATAATAGGGTTAGGGTTAGGATTTAAGTTGTTTTTAGGTTTTAGGGTTTAGGGTTAAGGATTTGAGTTGTAATATTTATGGTTTAGCATTTAATGTTAGGGTTTTGGTATTTTGGGCTATGGGTTTAGTGTTTAGGGTTTATGGTTAGGGTTAAGGATAGGGTTAGGGTTAGGGATAGGGATAGGGTTAGGTTAGAGTTTAAGGTTTTTTTTGGTTTTAGGTTTTGGGGTTTAGTATATTTGGTTTAAAATATATGGTTTAGTGTTTAATGTTTCTATTTTTGTATTTTGGGCTTGGGGTTTCGGGTTAATGGTTTAGGGTTAGGGTTAGAGTTAAGGTTAGGGTTAGGGTTTCAATTAGGGTTAAGGTTTAGGTTTTTTCAGGTTTTTGGGTTTGTTGTTTAGGATTTGAGGACTAAATTCTATGGTAAGTGTTTAATGTTTGGGTTTTCATATTTTGGACATAGATTTTTTTGGAATTACGGTTTAGGGTTTAGGGTTAGAATTAAAATTAGGGTTAGGGTGTCATTTTTTAGGTTTTATGGTTCAGGGTTTAGCATTTGTGGTTTAAAAGTCTAATGTTTATTATTTAATGTTTGGGTTTTTGTAATCTGGGCTTAGGTTTTCATGTTTATAGTTTAAGGTTAGGGTTAGGGTTAAGGTTAAGGTCAGGGTTTTTGTTTTTTTTAGGTTTTTTTTGTTAAGGGTTTAGGATTTGAGGTTTAATATCAATAGTTTAGTGATTAATGTTTGGGTTTTGGTATTTTGGGCTTGGGGCTTAGGTTTTATGGTAGGGTCATGGCTAGGGTTAATGTTAGGGTTAGGGTTTGAGTTTAGGTTGTTTTTTAGGTTTTAGGGTTAGGGGTTAAGTATTTGAGTTGTAATATCTTTGGTTTAGTTTTAAATGTTAGAGTTTTGGTATTTTTAAGCTTTTTTTTTTCCGAGAATGACCCTTGTAGTGGGTCAGGGGCTGAGTAACACCCCCAGGCCTTATCATTTATTAAAATCAAAAAACATAATAGAGGGGGACATAAACCTTACCTCCGGTCTTAAGGTGGGTTATAAGTCGATCATCCTACTAAGGATTTTCAGCTCCACCCTTTACATCATGTTGAATTCAAAAGAAACTAAATACCGATGGAGGACTCCTCCTTAGTACATAGCTTACTAAGAATACATAAATGAGGGAGCCTCTCCCCTTTACAAGAAAAGTCCAAAGAAATTACAGATCCTACTCTAATAACTACATCAAACAAGACGTAATCACTATATTTAGGATGAATAACAGTATGTGTATTGCATATCATACAACTTGTAAAACATATGGTAATTGATAATTGATTACTGTAATCATATAAAGACCATCGCAATGATTTATAAGACTCTACTTTTGGATAATGTCATTGGTCTACTAGTATATGTAGATTGAAGATTCTGTCTAATTTTCTTTCTTCCTCTTGGTGAGAACCCTTGTTTGTGTCTAATATCTTGTATTTCGTTTTCATATTCTGTGTGGAAGGTGGATTTAACTTCCTCTTCATCTTCATTATTGTCCAAGGATCTAGTATCTTCATCGTACTCATCCTCGAAATCTATATGACTATATTTATCCTCCACTTCGATTTTTTCTTTCTGTCCTTACTGTTCTTTATCTTGTCTTTTTTTGATAGCATGTCTTCTTGTTTTACTCAGCCTGTTCTTGGATTGTGGAGAATTTTGTTGACTGTTGGTTGTTCCTACATGTGATTGAGATTTGCTTTGTTCTTGATCATCAGCATCATGCTTGGAAGAAACTTGACTGTCACTATAACATGTACTCTAAGTTCAATACATTCTCCTTCAACAACCAACCCTTTATTGTGTATGTCCTGTTCGTGTAAAACATTTTTTGCACTTTCCCTTATTTTCCCAATCCCCCTCTTTTCTTCATCTTTGTTACTTACATTAGTCTCACATATAATTGGAGAATGTTGGTGTACAGAACATTGTAATACAATATTTAATATTTGAGTTTTACCTAGATTGATATCTGCATGTGCTTCATGATGTAATTGCTGTAAAATCTGACTTTCAACGCCTTCTTTTGGTGTAATAGACGTAGTTTCCTGTTGTGATTTTGTACTTGTACCTTGATCCTATTTATGTAGATCAATAAAATTGTTAGAAGTAGAAACATTAAATGTTATACCTGCTTTCTCTGGAAATTTACCCTCCTGCACAACCGCTTTCTTCTGCATATCTTTAGCTCCCCAGACAGTCAAAGTCACTTGTTCTTGTTTCTTATTTTGCTTTGTTTTTTGTGTTTTACATTTTTCACCTTGCGTTGTTACTTATTGAACTTTTTGTATAGTTGTTGTGTTGATATTACCTTGTTTCTGATGCTGCAGAACCACTACATCAGTATCCTCATTTTGGTCTATATTGCCTTTAGATTTTTGCCCAGTTTTAGTTCCTTTCTTTGAGATGCCTCCTCATCCCTTGTTTTGACATTACAATCAGTGATCTTGTGGCCTTGATTCTTGAAATAAGGGCAGTAATCCGGCAAGTTTTCACATTCAATACTTTGCCACTTCCCTTTATTCAAATCTTCTTCATCATAACCAAGCCAAACATGTTTAGGTCTATCCTTTCTGATATCAAGTTGAATCCTAACTCTTGCCATACTACCTCTTGTCTTAATCAATGTTGCATTGTCTAAATATAAAACCTTACCAACAGGAGACAACATAGCTGTAAGGATCTCCTTATAATAACAGTGCCATGGAAGTTCCGGTAGAGAAATCCAAACAGGAACAATAGGAGTCTCCTCAATGGGTTTAAAGGTAGGATTCCAAGTTTGTATTCTCATAGACTGCCCCTTTATGGTCATTCTTTGTTTTGTCCAAACCGTTACAAAGACAAGTTCATTGTCCAAATCAATGTACACATGTCCAGAATTGAAATGAGCAATTTTAACTTCACCCGATAACTGAGTTTGATTGATGAAGCTTTGTCTAATAAATTCCACCCTAGGAATGGTATAACTAAACTTACCACTTAGAGTGAACTTGCATATATGAGGCCACTTAACCAAAAATCTTCCTCACTGAAGATGACTGCAGGTCGACCTTGTTTTGTAGTAATTTTAGGTGTTTGAAACACAATCGGAGTACCAGATTTAGCAAGATTACACCTAAGCCTAGCAGCATAAGTTTGTATCACAGTATATGGAGCTAGTTCTTGATTATTTTTATGTTTTGATTGTTCATGACCATTACCATAAGGTTCCTGACGCTTGATATTTTTATTAGGCTGATTTTTATGTCTCACAAAATTGTTTGTAATTTGTGGAAAAGGATTGATTTGCTGCTGGGATTCCTAACACCATTATCATCATTCTGCTTATCATTTGAACTACCATTCCCATTATTCCCAATTGTATTACCATCAGTAACATTACTCCTAATTGAATGACATTACCAACACTCTCAACACCTCTCATCTAGGAAATATTCATAATAGACTGAACATGAATAGTCTTACCTACATTCAACCGTGCAACATTTGGACTTGAAACCAATTAAGTCCCAAGCACTTGTGCAGGATTTTCCACAGACTGCAGATCCTCACCTGTATTTTTGTTGTTCCTTGCTTGCCCTGTTCCTTCATTTTGGACAGTTAATTGATGCCTAATTCCAACATCGAACTCACTGCAGTTTCCACCATATTTTTTTGAACATTTTGTGGATTAGATGCTTGAATCTGCAAATCTTTATCAGTAAAATTGTATACATTAGGATTAATAATATTTACCTTAGGATCATCATATACAACCCTGGGATTAATATCTTGTCTTCCTTTCTCTTCAATGACGATCGGAACTTCTACACCACCATATGAACTTTGTAAATTGGCGATTCCAGTTTTGATTTGCTTCAACTTTTCCATATGTTGATCGCCATGACTTGGAGGACAATTCCCAGTATTTGGATTCACATTGACATCACCAGAAAATGTTCGCACTTCTAGAGATTTAGGGTCTTGACACTCGGAACTTGGACCTACCATTTCAACTGAGTTTCCTCCATGTTTCTCGATCAGATTAATAGCATAAACATCAGTATTTGGAATTCCAATAGCTTTATTAGGAATTGACCGTAGAACAGGCTGCACGTAAGGCGATTCACTCGCTCGCCGATCTCCATATTCACATTTGGAATATTGATACATCGATTCCAATCTTTCTTCGGCTTAATCACTAGCGAACTAGAATTCGCTAATTCCATCACTTTCCTTGCCCATTACAACTCTTCTTCAAAAATTGTGACTTGGAACTCTTCTTCACTTCGTAAATTTGAGGAATTATCTGATGTTTTTTTGGAATCTCCTTGTGTTTGTGAATCAGTAATTGAATGTTGAGGACCTTGTTCTTTATCCGGTGGTCGGTGATGCTCCACCGGCAGCGTCAACGTCATCCTACATCCGCCCAACAACACCCGCCCAGCTATGAGAGAATTCTTCATATTTTCGGCATTGGATTTTGGGGTTTAGGGTTTAGGATTAGGGTTAGGGTTAGGGTTTTTGTTAGGGATAGGGTTAAAGTTAGGTTTTAGGGTTTATTTTAGGTTTTAGGTTTTTGGGTTTAGGATTTTTGGTTTAAAATCTATGGTTTAGTGTTTGATGTTTGGGTTTTGGTATTTTGGGCTTGGTATTTTGGGTTAGGGTTAAGGTTAGGGTTAGGGTTAGCGTTTAGTTTTTTTTTTTTAGGTTTTAGGGTTTGTAGTTTAGGATTTATTTTTTAAAATCTATGGTTTAGTGTTTAATTTTTGGGTTTTCGTATTTTTGACTTAGGTTTTACAGCTTCGGGTTTAGGGTTTAGAAATAGAGTTAGGGTTAGGATTAGGGTTAGGGTGTATATATTTTTTAGGTTTTATGGTTTAGGGTTTAGCATTTGAGATTTAAAATATATGGTTTAGTATTTATTGTTTGGGTTTTGGTATTTTTGGCTTATGATTGTGGTTTATGGTTTATGGTTAGGGTTAGGATTAGGGTTATGATAAGGGTTAGGGTTAGTTTTTTTTTTAGGTTTTTGGGTTGAGGATTTAGGATTTGATGTTTAATATCAAAGTTTTAGTGTGTAATGTTTGGGTTTTGGTACTTTGGGCTTGCGGTTTAGGGTTTAGGGTTTAGGGTAAGGTTAGGGTTATCGTTAATGTTAGGTTTAGGGTTAGGATTTAGATTGTTTTTTAGGTTTTAGGGTTAAGAATTTGAGTTGTAATATCTATGGTTTAGTGTTTATGTTAGGGTTTTGGTATTTTGGGATTTGGGTTTAGGATTTAGGGATTAGGGTTAGGGTTATGGATAGGGTTAGGGTTAGGGTTCAGTTTAGGGATAGGGATAAGGTTATGGTTTAGTGTTTTCTAAGGTTTTAGGTTTTAGTTTTTAGGTTTTGGGGTTTAGGATTTTTGGTTTAAAATCCATGGTTTAGAGTTTAATGTTTGGGTTTTTGTATTTTGGGCTTTGTGTTACGGGTTAATGGTTTAGGGTTAGGGTTCAGGTTTGAGTTAGGATTAGGGTTAGGGTTTAGTTTTTTTTAGGTTTTAGGTTTTGTGGTTTAGGATTTGAGGTTTAAAATCTGTGGTTTAGTGTTTAATGTAGGGTTTTCGTATTTTGAACTTAGGTTTTTTTTGGACTTAGTGTTGAGGATTAGGGCTAGGGTTTGGATTATGGTTAGGGTGTAGGTTTGTTTTAGGCTTTATGGGTCAGATTTTAGCGTTTGAGGTTTAAAATCTAGTCAGATTTTAGCGTTTGAGGTTTAAAATCTATGGTTTAGTATTTAATGTTTGGATTTTGGTATTTTATGTTGTTTTTTAATTACCCTTGGAGGGGTAGGGGCTGAGCAACACCCCCAGGCCTTAACATTAATAAAAAAAAAATACAAGGAGGGGGACATAAACCTAACCTCCCGAACCTATGGTGGTTCAGATTCAACTTTCCAAAAAAGGAAGTCAACTCCTCCCCTTACAAAAAAGGTGAAACAAAAATACTAAGCACCTAAAAGAGAGGACTCCTCTCCATACATAGTATCTAGGAAACATAAACAAGGGAGACTCTCCCTTTACATTTTCAAAAGAAAAGCAACAACTTATTCTAACCTATTCAAAGAAGCTATAATTTTAAAATATAGCTAAGTTGAAAAGGTAACAGATTGCTCAAGAAGGTTCTTTAATTTTATTGGTCTTTTTCCTTCTAAAGTTAGGCATTTCCAGAAGGTCAAGTTGATAATGAGCCTTTGCCTCTTTATGTAACTGCTGACTGTTGAAGTATACTTGAGGGATAGTTGTCTTGTGACTGTTCTTGGAAAGGGCATCAACCAATTAAGCTTCTCTGAACACATGTATGCATTTAAAATTTTGGGTCTGTGTGATGAGCTTTTGTAGTCTTCCTGAATGTGTTATGATGCTCCATTTAAGGGTTGCTTCTTGTAGGATCCAGTGTACAACCAATTGGGAATCTAGCTCCAGTACAATGTTCGTGTAACCAATTTCCAATGCACATGTTAAACCAAAAATGACTACTTCAATTTCTGCTTTGTTGTTGGTGCCTTCTCCCAGTGGACTTGTGAAAGCCATCAACAGCTTGCCAGATTGGTCTCTCACGATGGCTCCAGCTCCAATCTTTCCTGGGTTGCTGATTGCACTGCCATCTGTTCTGATCTTGATCCACTGCTCAGGGTGTCTTATCCAAGTTACCATGTTCACTTTAGTATCATGAACACCTCTTTCACACATTTGAATTAATTTTGTCCATTTGGCCAGCGACTTGATTTGAGGGAATGTTGTGGTCAGTAAGTGGTAGTTGTCTTTGTTGACTGAATATTTGACTCAGCTGATGTTGGTTGTTTTGCCTCCATATTTGCAGGAGCATCTGTTTTTCCACAAATTCCAGCAAATGAAGATGGGAGTGGCCTGCATGAGCAGCTTGTGGGCTGTATTTTTGTACTTGACTGTCTACCATTGTTTGATGAGCTGCTGTAGTGAAGTGTGGTCAGGATGGATTCCTGTTGTGGTTGCAAAGCTTCTCCACACATTAGTTGCAAATTGGCCAGAGTTGAAGGTGTGCTCTATGCTGTCCATGCCCGCTCTATTATAACAACAAAAACAGTGAGTTGGCTCAATGCCAAAGTTTGTCAACCTGTCATTAGTAGGGAGTTTACCTCTTATGGTTCTCCAAAGTAAAATATAGGATTTAAAAGGTATATTTTAAACCATAAGAGGGAATTGAATTGATTTTTGGTTCTTTTTTCTCTGATTCCTCCCAGGCAGATGAACAGTTAAAGGATCCATTACTGCTGAGCTTCCACACAGCATGATCCTGCAGGTTTTGTTGTGGAGAAATCTCTGTTGCAATGATGCTGTCAAAGTGACCAGTAGGGGCATGTTCTATCAGCTTGCTCCATCTCCACTATCCTTCTTCAAAAAGTCAACCACAGTGGTGTTGTTGAATCTGTTGCTAGTGGTGGAGAATTTTGCCAATGGCCCAATGCCAAGCCAATTGTCCCACCAAAAGGAACAGTTCCCTTCTTTAAGTTTCCATTGGATATGTTGCTCAACTTGGTGTGTTCATCAACATATCTTTCCAAGTCAAAGAATCCCCATTATCCCATTTTTTGCACACCGGATTGGATCATTGACAATATTTTGCCCTCTAAAAATCTCCCCAAAGGGTGTGTTTAGTTCTAAAAATCCACCACTTCGTGTACTGGAAGTCTAGACAAATATCTAAGTTCCTCATTCCAACCCCCCTTCATCATATGGGAAGCTTAGATTTTTCCATGATGCCCAGTGGTACCTCTTCCTATTATTTTTCCATCCCTAGAAAAAATCAGCAAAGAGCACTTGAATTCTTTTAAGAACAGAAGAAGAAAGAGTTACTACAAACAGTACATGTATAGGAAGAGGCTGTAGAACATGCTCTGTAAGGACTGCAGTACCACCATAGTTGAGTTGTTTGGTTTGCCAACCTGTAATCCTGCATAAAACTTTGTTAAAAATGTCAGAGAAGTAAATATTCCTAGGCCTACCAATAAATATAGGGCAGCCTAGGTATGGAAGGGGGCCCTGTTTTTGTCTGAAACCTGTGAGTCTTTTGATTCTATCTCTTGTGCTGCTAAAGGCGTTTGAGTGAAGCATAAAATGACTCTTTTTTCCATTGATTAGCTGCCCTGAAGTGTTTTCTTACTCCTTTAGAATTTGCATTAAGAGTTCCAGAGTTTTGCTTCTTTCTGAGATGAACAAAATTATATCATCTGCAAAACTCAGATGATTCACTTGGGCCCCCCTCATTTCCATGAAAAAACCATGATAATCCGGATGGTTATGTAACATGTTGAGTGACCTTGATAAGACTTCTGCACCTAAAATAAATAGGGCTGGAGAGAGTGGGTCACCTTGCTGAAGTCCTCTAGTGGAGTGGAAGAATCCATATCTCTTACCATTGACAATGATTGAATACCAATTATTGGCCATAATTCTCCACACCATATCAATGAAGACTTCAGCAAATCCCATTTTCCTTAAAACTAGACCGATATAATACCATGAAACCCTGTCATAAGCCTTTGCCATGTCCAGATTTATGATGACATTGCTACCAATGCAGGGTTTTTTTTATTTGGTGAATTATTTCCTGAGCTAACATGATGTTTCCAGAAATGTTTCTACCTTTAACAAACCCTGATTAGTTAGGAGAAATAAGGAAAGGTAGGATAGGACTAAGTCTGTTGCTCACCAGTTTAGATATAATCTTGCTAGTGAAGTTACTCAGACTTATAGTCCTGAATTCAGTTAATTTATTAGGATTACTTACTTTAAGAAGTAAGACAATTCAAAAATGAGAGAAGTATTTAGGTATCATTTGGCCACTGAAAAAGGTCTGAATAACTCCCATCAAATCACTATTGATGATGTGCCAACACTTTTGAAAGAAGTACCCATTCATGCCATCCGGACCAGCTGCAGAATTACGATTCATAGAGAAGACCACACTCTTAAGCTCATCCATGTCAGGGATACTGGTAAGTTTTGTATCTTGTTCATGACGGATCATCCTTGGAATACATTCTAGAGTTTCTCATTAACAAGCTTGTCATCACCTGTAAAAATCTCTTTGAAATGATTACAAGCTGCCAGAGAAATGTTCTCCTCACCTTGTATCCATTCCCCATTTTCACTGGTAATTTGATGAAAAAAAGTTTCCTTCTTCTTCCTCTTATAATTGAATGGAAATAATTAGAATTTGTGTCCCCTTCCTTGAACCATTGAAGCTGTGTTTTATGTTTCAAAATAGTATCTTTCAGCTTGAGGAATTTGATGTACTGGACATTCAGTTCATGAAGGGTTGTTCTATTAGAATCACTTGGGTCAAGGATGTATTTCTCTTCAGCTTTGTGAACTTGTTCCTCTTACATCTTGACATTTTGTAAGATATCACCAAATTCCTTCTTAGACCAAGCATTAAGGGTACTAAACAACCTTTTAAGTGTTTGGTGAAATTTCTACATATTATTACCCTCCAATTCCCTATCCTAGTAAGTTCTCACAATTTCCATGAAGAGAGGATTGTCCACCCAACAATTAAGGAATCTGAAGTACCTGATGTGATCATTCTCTTTTGAAACCATTTCCATAAGAAGAGGACAGTGTCCTGACCCAGTAGCTGACAAATGAGTAATAGTGGTCTGAGGCATCTTTTCCAGCCATGAGTCATTTACCAGAGCCCTGTCAAGTCTCTTCCAAATTCTTTTATTAATACCCCTGTTGTTGGTCCAAGTGAATCTGTGACCACTAAAACCAATGTCCAGCATGCCACAAGCTTCAATGACTGCTATAAAATCCATGATTTTCCTCATATCATAAGGTAACCCTCCCGCCTTTTCTACCACTGTAACATCTTGTCCCAAAGAGGCCTCCTCAGATTCTCTTTGCATTTTTCATAGACAAAAGTAGTGATAAATGGACATTGTAACTCATTGTGTTTCATTTCACAAGTGATTTGTTGTTTATCTTCATTAAGAATATTACAGTCAATATCACTGCTCCAGAAAACCCAAATTTTGCCATAAGATCTAATAAAGTGGCTAAGAATTATGATAATGGGCAGTCACTGGTTTGGAGGTATCTTACTAAAAATAGAGAGGTTGTTGAATAACATATTAGTTGGAACATTCACTTAGGTATGTGTAGCTTTTGGTGGGATAATTGGCTTGGGGATGGACCCCTAGCTAAGTATTGTGACAATATTTCAAGTTTGAACAATATTAAAGTATTTTATTTTTTAAAGTCAGGACATTGGCAGGAAAGGGAGGTTCGATTACATGATCCTCCATTAATAATTCCTATCATTCTTGGTATCACTATTCAATACCAGGAAGGTCTACCTGACTCAGCTAACTGGATACCTGCTGAAAATTGGCAATTCTCTATAGCCACTGCCTGGGAAATCATAAGAAAAAAACATACAAAAGACCGTATTAATTAAATTATTTGGCATAAAAAGTTACCTTTCAAAGTCTCTTTCTTTATTTTGAGAGCTTTGAGGGGTAAATTACCTACTAATAAAAAACTTCTTACGTTTTGAAAAGAAGCTGCTGATTGTTATTGTTGTCATAGACCAGGGAAGGATGAAATCAATCATATTTTGGTAAATGGACAATTTGCTAACTATATTTGGCAGAAACAGGCAGCACTGGTTGGCATACAAATACAAAATTGGCAAACAAATCAAGGGGGAAATGGTGCTCGAAACAGTTATCAAAGAGAGTTCCCTAAAATTTCTACCAATTTCGATAAACGACCTCCCATTGTCCATAATAATATTTAAAATGCTTCCAATCCCAAACCAAATGAATCCACCAATCTTAGAACTCCTCCAGCAAATAGCCAAGAACATGTCCCAGAACCTGCTCCCTATACAGTAGTCCAAACTTTGGCTGCTAGATTAAGATATATCGACGCTGCTCAAGATCCTATAATATGTTGAAAACCACACCAGACAAACTACTAAACAAGGCCAAACTGCAGTGATATTTTATATGTATGAGTACATGCATACTCAGACTGTGGATTGCAAATACACTCCGGTAGGGAAGTTTAGTACAACCATGACTAAGGTGGAGCTCATCAGAAAATGTTTCATTCAACAGACTCAACTGAATGGGGGGTGTCAATATTGCTCACTATAATGCTAGACATGTGGTCATTGATGTTTAGAATGAGTTGGACTACAATACAGTTTAGACAAAACAAAGAATGACTATTTAGGTATCCCTCATTGGGGAGTTAACACCACATGTGGAACTATTGGGTCGATCTTCTTCTATGGGAGTCATCACCTCTGATTGTCAAGTTCACTCGGTGCTAATCTAAGTCCCTTTTGAAATTTCTTTAATGTCTTTATTAATCATTATAACTTATTATAGGTCATAGGGTCTAGCCCTTGTATAATCATCATCATCAAAGCTCAATAAGAATTGCATGAGTATAGTACTTTCATTACTATCCGTGTAAGTGAGGTTAGCACATTTACATATTCATTCATGATAAGGCACATAGGTAATCATCACCATCATTATAACATTTACATCTTAATCAACCTCACAACCATAGTCAAGACATTTCAGTCATCATTGTACCACCCTATGAATCCTAATACAAGGCATACTCCAACAGAGTATCATGACTTAATCACAATTAATCATAATTTGAAGTAAAGAGTAGGGATCATTAGACTTACCAAGTCTCCTTCATCATCCATCATCAAGGTCTTACCATAAACCGTCAACTCAACCCAATTAGGGAATAACATCATCATAATTTGATGACTAACATGATAATAAGGCTAGAAGAATCACTACATCATAATTCAATACTTGATCATAGCTTAAGAAAAGATACTTATGTCAATTCTCTTCATAACCTACCTCACTTCTCAAGAACTAACATGAAAAGACTACAATTAGCCTTAATTCATTAATGATTATTTTAACAACATCATCTACAAGTAATTCAACCAATAATCAAGTCAATTGAACCAATATAACCTAATTCATATCAAGATAATAACCTAGGATTAAGGGGTGAAGGTCATCTTCTACAAATTAGACCAAACCATCAAGATATATCATAATGATGTTAGAATACATGTTAATGTATTAAATATATCCATAAGAAATCATAATCAAATCAATTCATAACATTAATTTTTAGATTTGATGAAACCCACTTGAAAACTCAACTTCTGAAATTACTTTGAAGGAACCCTTTGAGGAAAGAGGTCTCAAAGGTGAATTAGATCTCATACCTTAATGGTTGGTGAAGATTTGTTGGTGAATTCGTCCCTTTACAGCCTATAAAACCCTCCCCTAGGTTGGTCTTCAATGGAGTTCTTCACTAGAGAGAAAGAAGAGAGAAGGAAGAGAGTTTTGTTTTGTGAGTTGTGAGAGTTTGTGTTAGTCTTAATTAGGTTAGGGTTTTATATAGGGTGTTAATCCACTAAATTAACCATCACCTAACCCGTAATTAAAGTCCTAACTAAGCCAACTAATTAAATGACCTAAGTTAAAACGTGCAGCAAAATTACATTGTCACAGACGACACCACCATCGACGGATTGTGGGTCAATCGACAGACCAGCCTCCTTCCGTACTGCACATCTGTAGTCTTGGTCAGAGACTGTGCAGATGAGGAACTCCAATAATTTTTCTAAGTGTTGGTCGACGGTTTGCATCGACGCCCTGTTGATCCACACACGCCTCATCGATGCCCTCTCATGGATGCACAAGGCAGTGTTTGACTCCATGTGTAATGGTCATCCTCAAGGGCCCTTTGATTGTCCTTGGGGAGTCGTACCCGGAAGTTTCGACCATGAATCATCTTAAACACATGTATGACACCCTTCCACTAATTTTCATCATTTTCCGACTTCTAAAAACTAGTCGAATAGGTTAAGGCACGCTAGTACCTCCTTGAACTAGTTTCCAGACGTCATGGACGTATTGGTTTCTAAACCTCCTAATTGACCTATATTCATTAAAATGATACTTAAAATAGTGTCTAGACCCTATGTCACTTATCTTAGGCTTTAATATGTGTCTTGGATTTTCGAAGTGTTACATTATCCCCCCCCCCCCTTAGGAACATTCATCCCCGAATGACACTAAAAACTCTTTTGAAGGAAGGGAATAGACTCAAGACTAGTAGCCCAACAAACGACAATACAATAAACTTAAATAATATTACTTACACAAGGAAACTCAAAAACTTCAATTACCACACATAAGGCTCAAACATCACATTATGAGGGATTTCCATCTCACATCAACAACATGAGCTCAAAATACTTTACATGAGTCAATTATGCCAAAGTTAAACTTACCAACATGCTATATATCATTTCATAAAGACTCATCATATTAAAAAGACAATATAACTCAAGAAAGCCAAAGAGAAAAATTTCAAATTTACATAGAAGTTAAACAACATAAAAAATGCACATTTTGCAAGACTTCACCAATACTCAAGAAGCTTCAATTTCTAGTCATTATTTCATTATTAATAGAAGAAACTAACCTTAGTTATAAAATATATCAGGATAACGAGACTTCATGTCGCCCTCGGTCTCCCATATTGCACCCTCGACTAGATGATTTTTCCATAACACCTTTACAGAAACCACGTCTTTGTTCCTCAATTTCTTTACTTGCCTATAAAGGATTTGAACCGGAACATCCTTATAGGAGAGGTTATCCTTCACACCAAGACCCTCAATACGAAGAATGGACTCGGGATCACTGATACACTTCCTACATAGAAATATGGAAAACCATATGAACCTTAGCCAATTCGCTAGGCAACCTTAACTCATAGGCAACCTTACCAAATCTTTGCAAGATTTCATAGGAACCCACATAACGAGGGCTTAACTTCACATTCTTACCAAATCTAACCACCCCTTTCATAGGTGAAATTTTCAAGTACATACAAATCTAACATAAATCATACATAATTCAATAACCAAAAGTAATCTACAAAAGAATTCAATACTATTAAGTCATGATCAAACCACCCATATTAGATCCAAAATAGTAAATCATAATTTTATGGGTTCATAGAGATTTTAGACTTAAAACATTGTATTAACATCAATTCAATCATAAAACATTGATTCAAACCCTTTTATGCAAAAAACCATAGCTAGAATTCAAAATAGAAGAACTCATGTTTTTTATCATCTTTGAAACCATTTGAAATTGTATCCTTGAATAGATTAGGATTCAAGGATGAACAGTCATACCTCAATTGAAGAAAAGCCCACGAAATTGATGGGGAAAAGCTTGGACAATCTGCTTTCATCCTTGGAGCTTCAAAATATTAACAATGGAGATTTGGAGAGAAGGAATGGAGAGATTTTGTTTTTAGTTGAGGGTTTTGCTTTGATAGGTGAATTTTAGGGTTTTAAAAAGTTCAATAACCGTCAATAAGAGATTCCCAAAGTATCCAAAAGACCGCTGAACTTATTGGACATTTTAACAAATTCAAATTTGACTTAAAATGACGCGACGAAATCTGGGAAGTCACTCTGCGTAGAAGGTCACCTCAAATTCTTGGTTCTGGAATTTAATTTGAGACAGAAAGGTTTGTGATTAACCCGTGTCATATGGAAAAAGTTGCTCTTTTCTGTGAAGGCTGCGTGACGCGCAAGCACTGCCAATTATTTGCTGGCTCGGCAGCTTGCTTGGCCCATGTTTGAGTCCTTCTTTGGGACCCCTAGGCTGGTCCTTGGGGCGTCTATCTAGGATGTTTTGACCCGACATATGTCCCTATAGGTACTAGGGTTATCCCCACTGATTTTAGAGACCTAACAATACCTTAAAACAAGCACAACATACAAGGACACACAAGCACGTCAAAGGCTAATTTTTGAACGTCATGGACGTTTTTGGACGTTTGACTTACAAACTCTTCCAAACTTCACACACTGACTACTAGCACTATATTTAGACATTTTAAGACCTTATAAGCTCATGACACACATGCTAGGCTCTAGTTCAACCTTCGTTTTTAGGGGTGTTACATTCTCCTCCACTTGGACAACGTTCGTCCTCGAATGACACCTGCTACACTTTGGACACTATCAAGAGTAAAGATTCAAGACTAGCAGCTCATAACCATACCACGTCATTTTCAATACATTTAGATAGGAAGAACAACAATTCCACATAACAAAGAGACGTAAAACACAACAACAAAGTATGAACTTCATCTACAACTCATCAAGATATAAGACTCACATTTTTCATTCAATATAGGAGGAACATCCTTATCCACATATTCTCATGATCATATACATCATTTCTTTGCATAATATGCGAACTTCTCATGAAAGTAAAATTATGCAAAATTTGCAAATACTTCACAGTGAAATTCATACTAAATCACTAATGCAACATTTAAGCAATTTATTATGAACGCATGACAATATGCCGGACAAAATCATACAAACTCATTTTACCCTATAAACATAACTTCATTAAAATTCACAATGCAGGTAGATCAATGAAATTCATTTTCATTTATGACTCCTAAAAAAATGAAACAAGCTCTATCACAATCTAACTCTCATGCTTGAATCGAATAGAAGAGAAGAGACAACAATCTACAACCCTACTACTCATCATACTCCCCCACATAGAAGAGACCCACCACAACTAAAGAGCAAAAACTATAACTTACCGGCATCATCACTCGAATATTCTCCCTTGCTAGTTTTCAACAACTCTTGTTAGGACCCTTACCAATCACTCCAGGGTCTCATACTTCAAGCCACTATACCCCTTATAAGGTAAAAACTAATATAAACCTAACTCATGAACATGAAGATTATTAACCATCTTTACTACTAGACATAACCCCCTTCTCTTGGGATCTAAGCTAAGACGAACTCCTTTAAACATTACCTCCTTCAATTAAAAGGCTTAACATAACCCCCTTAAATCTATACCACAACCTCCTACCATCATAAGATAACTATAAAGTAACTCATTATCCCAAAAAGGACTTCATGCAACTATCATAACTCTTATCATGCTAGACTACATCACAATACAACTTCCAATCAACCTTCACTTATTATTCATCTAGTCACGAACCACAATAAGAATCAAAACTCCCCTCTTTCTCACCCAATCCTTGCAACATCATCCCCCCAATTAATCCCATGTAGAAGACCACCGGACAAGGGAAAATGAGAGAGAGATCATATGGAGTTAAGATCTATGGCAGAACACAAGAGTAGAAAAGAAGGAAAACTCTATCGTCCTATAGCCTCTCGCTCATGGATGTGTCACGACTCACACTAATGAAAAAGAGTCTACTAGACGTTGCTTTTACGAGACTTTGAGTCCTAATGACTACTTCATAACCTTATGCTCTGATACCAAGTTTGTAATGTCCAAAGACTATACCCTAGAAGAAATGGTATTCTCGAATCATCACATAGTGTACATGACCTCTCGCAGGTCTTGTACAAGAACTTAGACATCATTCATTGCATAATATATATGAAAGTAGTGTGGAGTTAAAACTTTTCACAACATCTTCTCAAAATCTATTTTAACAGAAATCAATAGAAATGCTAAGTCTTATATTCACTAGGTTAGACTCACAAATATGTTTGCCCATAAAACAATCGAATAGAAAATATCAAAGTCTAATACAATGTCTTTTAACTAAGAAATATAAACAAATCAATGTCCTCAAATCTATTGAGGACATACCACATATTCTTGAAAGATGCTAATATCCAAGCTTAACATCAAATGACCCCACTCAATTGTCACCTACACCTTTAGAAGTAAAACAACTTTTTGACCTTGAAACATCTCTAACATGAGTTCCACACATTTTAACCAAATTTCGTTAATTTCCGACTCTGACAAACTAGTCAAATAGGTCAAGGCACACTAGCACCTCTTTGAACCAACTTTCGGACGTCATGGACGTTCTTGGACGTTTTGGTTCCCAAACTTCCTAAATGACCTACATTCATTAAACTAACCTTAAAAAACAGGTCTAGACTTCCCGGCACCTATGTTAGGCTTAACGACACATCTTGTATGTTCGAAATGTTACATTATCCCCCCCTTAGGAACATTCGTCCCCGAATGACACTAAAATTCTTTTCAAGGAAGGAATAGACTCAATACTAGCAGCACAACCAACATCAATGCAACATAATACATATCATTTCAATCAAGGCAATTCAAAACATCAATTACCAAATATGAGACTCAACATCACTTCATGAGGTACTTCTCAAAACAACCATACGAGCTCAACAAGACACACAAGAGTCAATTAGAATGAAATTCAACTTATCAACATGATACACAACATTTCATAAAGACTCAACATGTCAAAATGCACAACATGACTGAAAACAAGCCAAAACCAAAAATTTTAAAATTTAAGGGCAAAATCACTGTAGCTTCACTTCCAAATTTTTAAAATTGCAACTTTTCCAAATCTTCACCCAAAAATCAAGAAACTTCATTTTCTAATCATATTTACATTATTAATAAGAATGACTAACCTCAATTATCAAAATGATGAGGGTAACGGGACTTCATGTCGGTCTCGGCCTCCCATGTTGCACCCTCAACTATGTGATTTCTCCATAACACTTTTACGGATACTACCTCTTTATTCCTCAACCTTTTCACTTGCATATCAAGAATTTTAACCGTAACCTCCTCATAAGAGAGGTTATCCTTCACACCAAGACCCTCAATAGGAAGAATAGACTCGAGATCACCGACACACTTCTTAAGCATAGAAATATGAAAAACCGGATGAACCAAAGTCAATTCACTAGGAAACCTCAACTCATAGGCAACCTTACCAACCCTTTGTAAGATCTCATAGGGACCTACAAAACAAGGACTCAACTTCCCTTTCTTGCCAAATCTAACCACCCCTTTCATAGGTGAAATTTTCAAATACACCTTATCACCTTCTTCAAACTCAAGATCCCTCCTCCTATTATCGGCATAGAAATATTGCCGACTATAGGCCATTTGCAAGCGATTTCTTATAATATGAACTTTCTCCAAAGTTTTATAAATCAAATCGGGACCAAGAATTGAAGACTCACTGACTTCAAACCACCCAATAGGAGACCTACACCTCCTACCATACAAGGCTTCATAGAGAGCCATGGAAATGGAGGAATGGAAACTATTATTATAAGCAAACTCTACCAAAGGCAAGTGCTTATCTCAACTCCCTTGGAAATCAATGACACAAGCTCTAAGCATGTCCTCAAGGGTTTGAATAGTATGTTCCGCTTGACCATCCGTTTGCGGATGAAAAGCGGTACTCAACTTTACCTTAGTACCCAACCCTTCTTGAAACGAACTCCAAAACCTAGATGTGAATTGTGCACCCCTATCCAATATGATGGATAACGGAATACCATGGCGACACACAATCTCATCTATGAATATCTTAGCATAATCTTTCCGTCGAATAAGTAGACTTGCCGGGAAGGAGAAGGACTCATTAATCTTGCCAAGAACCGATTCTTTCAACTCCATTAGTGGTTTATCAAGGTGTTGTTTAGACTTCACCTCAACAACCAAAGATGATTCGGATTTATGAGGGACCATCACACCACCATTTGAAGAACGTTCCAATCTAGCGCCCAACCTAGCCAATCTATGAACCTCTATCACTAGGTAATTTTTGGCCTCTTCAATGTGAGACACACTGCCCATAGACAAACGGCTTAGAGCATTTGCTACAATATTTGCCTTGCTTGGATGATAAAGAACACTCATATCATAATAACTCTAGCCATCTTCTTTGTCTTAGGTTCAACTCCTTTTGGGTAAATACATATCGGAGGCTTTTATGATCGGTAAACACATCAACATGGACACCATACAAATAATGCCTCCAAATTTTCAAAGAAAACACCACGGCCGCTAACTCAAGATCATGAGTGGGATAGTTCTTCTCATGCACCTTAGTTTCTTAGAAGCATAGGCAATCACCTTCCCATGTTGCATAAGCACGCACCCCAAACCCACACGGGATGCATCACAATAAACCACAAAGCCTTTTGTACCCTCCGGTAAAGTCAACACCATAGTCGAAGTAACCCTATCTTCCAAGATTTGGAATATCTTTTCACATGCTTCCGACCACTCAAACTTTTTATTATTTTGGAACAAAGTAGTCAAGGGAGATGCAATAGACGCAAAACTATACACAAACCTCCGATAATAACCCGCTATACCCAAGAAACTCCTAATGTCGGTTGGAGTCAAAGGTCTCGGCCAATTTCTTACCGCTTCCATTTTCCTTGGATCAACCTCAACCCCCTCACTATAGATAATGTGACCAAGAAATGCCCGCAAACTCAAGGAAAACTCACATTTGCTGTACTTGGCAAACACTTGATGCTCTTTAAGGGTTTGCAATACCACCCTTAAATGACCCATGTGATAACCCTCATTTTTCGAATATACCAAGATGCCGTCAATGAACACAATGACAAATGAATCTAGGTTACCTCAAAATACCCTATTTATTAGGTCCATGAACGCCGCAGGAGCATTAGTGATACCAAAGGACATAACTAGGAACTCAAAGTGGCCATATCGAGTCCGTAAAGCTGTCCTTGGTACATCCTCACCTCCCACCCTTAGTTGGTGATACCTCGATCTCAAGTAAATTTTGGAAAAGTAGCTTGCCCCTTGGAGATGATCAAACAAGTTGTCAATCCGAGGGAGAGGATAATTGTTCTTAATTGTGACTTTGTTGAGTTGGTGATAATCAATACACACTCTCAAGGACCCATCTTTCTTCTTCACAAACAAGACCGGAGAACCCCATGGAGAAATACTAGGCCTTATAAAGCCCTTGTCTAGTAAATCTTTAAGTTGTGCCTTCAACTCGTTCAATTCGGCCGGAGCCATCCGATAAGGAGAAATCAAAATGGGGATTATTTCCGGTAGCAAATCATTACCAAAATCAATTTTCCATTTGGGAGGAATACCAGGAAGGTCATTAGGGAAGACCTCCGGAAATTCACTCACTACGGGGACCGACTCAATGGGAGGAATTTCAGAGTCAAGATCTTGGACTCTCACTATATGATATAGGAGGCCATTAGAGATCATTTTGCAATCCTTCAAACAAGAAATGATACGACCTCTAGGAATAGAACTTCCCCCCTTCAACTCAACAACAGGTTCATTTGTGAAATTAAACCTCACCACCTTTGTCCTACAATCAATAGTGGCAAAACAAGAATGCAACCAATCCATACCCAAAATAATATCAAAATCAAGCATATATAGTTCAACTAGATAACCATTAGAAAATCTATAGGGCAACATGATAGGACAATTTCTATATACCCTCTTTGCAACAATCGACTCACCCACCGGTGTAGACACTAAGAAAGGCTCATGTAAGATATCGGGCAAAGTATCAAACTTTTTAGCTACACGAGGTGTAACAAAAGACAAAGTAACACCCGGATCAAGTAAAGCCTAAACATAAATAGAAAAGACTTGTAACATATAGGTCACCACATCGACAGAGGTCTCTTGCTCACCCCTAGTACGAAGAGCATAGAAGTGGTTCTTTTTTGGAGCATCACTAGAACCACTTCTTTGTCCACTCTTCTCTCGCCCCTTCATGTTAGGAAAATCTTGAACCTTGTGGCTACTCTTGACACACCCAAACGAATTGCCCGTCCAACCAAACACTCACCGAAATGACCCTTTCCACACTTGCCACATGTAGGCTTCTCATTAGGTGATTTACTACTCTTCCCCTTTTGAGCTCTCGGTTTTGCCACCTTGTCATCACGAGCCTTAGGAAACTTGGATGGAACTTGATTAGAGAACCTCTTTTTGAACCTAGGCTTGTGTTGAATCTCAAGCCTACCCTTGGAAGAACCACCTTCAAAGGACCTTGTCTTCTTAGCATCTCTTGCCTTTTTTCCTAGACCGAGATTCCTCAACTTGTCTAGCATGCACCATTAGCCGAGAGATATTGATATTATCATGAAACATGGCCGAATGACATTCTTTTTGCAAATCATCCGATAATCCCATCACAAAGTGGCTCATCTCATCTCTAGGATCGGAAACCAAGGAAGGAACATATTTCGACAATTGAGTAAATTTCATCGAATACTCAAGAACACGCATACCTATATGACAAAGGTTGATGAATTCCTTCACTTTGGCCTCCCTCATCTCTCTAGGGAATAACCGATCAAGAAATGCCTTCTTGAAAATCTCCCAAGTTACCGGTCAACCCCGAAGAGGCCGATTATCCTTCTATTGCACGTACCAAGCTTGAGACACATCCTTTAGTTGATATGTGGCCAACTTGGCCTTCTCACTAGTGCTTATCCCCATGGCAAAAAGTATTTTAAAAACCTCATCGATAAACTCTTGGGGGTCTTCATCCACCCTAGACCCATAGAAAGTAGAAGGGTTCATCTGAGTGAAGTCCCTTAGTCGAGAGGCCATAGTAGAAACTTCTGGAGGGGCTCGGGGTACAATCTCCCTATTATCTTGGGCCGTCATAACTTGAGCTTGAAGAGTAGCGGCTTGGGACAATTGGAGAAGGGTAGCCCTTATGTCTCCATCAGTCAAGGGTGAAGGATTGGCCGGAACTTGTTCAACATTAACCCCCTCCTCAACTGGAGGGTCTTGATCACCACGGGGATGAGAAATCTCCTCCTGAAGCCTCCTAGGCGAATTCCTCCGAGTATTCATTGCCTATAACAAAAACTACAAGGTTTAGGTGAAAGCACATAATAGTTACACTAGTGTCACGACATTGGACTTCAAAGAAAAGAGAGATTCCTAAGCATCACATAGATTCCTATTCTTAAGTGTGGCGCACTTCACAAATATGAGTACGAATCAACATAGACGTGGTTGAGAGAGACATCGTTATCAAGGATATTTAACCTCATGCTCTGATACCAAGTTTGTCACATGCGGGGAGCACTCCCTAGACGTAACAGGCGTCATCGTCCTCTTTTAGGACTAAGACTAGACCTTAGCATTCATCATAACACTCATTGGCTAAAATATGCGAAAAAATTAAAACTTTTTAACTAAATCTAATCAGAGATTTACATAGACCTCTACATACACATAATAGTATTAATATCGAGTATACATAGACCCATTCGTATATAAAGATTACTTAGTCTTCTACTTTTATGTCACATACATATATAAGATAGAATTAGAGTCATAGAATCCGTCTCATCTCATAACCATCTAGAATGACAATATCAAATTTGGCAAAGCCCTACAACAATAAAAGTAAGCCCTACAACTTGTCTTCAAATGAAAGATAGAATCAACATAAGTTTCTTAATGTCAAGTCAAATCCATGGGTAGAATATCGGCATCATCCTCGGGAAAATGAGGACATACCACTTGGATGATAAGAGTATCCAAGCCTCCTTCTCAATCGCCTCGAACCAAACCTCAACGAACGGAACCTAAAGTGTTTGGGAAAAAGGGAGAAAATGGGGTTAGTACACCACATGTACTAAGTATGAGACCATATGCACATATACCAACCAAACATGCTAAAAAAAGACATTTAGTTAAATCATCCCATTTTATATCTTTACGAACAATCAACAAACTAGACCAACCATTTAAACACGTTCAATCAAGTCAAAGCAACTATATGCATATCACATACGTGAACTCATAATGTCATATAACCCTAACATCAAGTAATCACATTACAAGCATGAATATGAGTTAATCATGTGATAGCAAAGCAAGACAACAAATCATAATCCTTATAAATTCACAAGTGCAATGATCAAGCAAAGCCCCATAACCCTACTTAATCAAGTAACCAAATAAGAATCATATATAGTAACTCACTTCACATAACATAGCCTTCAACACACATAAGTTCATACTTTAGGAATAAAGAACAATTTCATGTTCATAAGCATCATAAGCATCATATAAGGTTATTTACCTTGATCATCATTTACTTACATAATATTGACCTCCTAAAGCTCCTATCAAGGCAAACTAGTGCAAGGCATAGGTAGAGTCCTATACCCCTACCTTCAAAGTCAAACCCCTCAAGTCACTTTAGTTAGTCTATACATCATTACTTCATTTTAGTTTAGGGAACACTTGCCTTAACCGACATAGACCTCATGAGCTAATTTGGAATCAGATGTTGTAAAATCTTACACCGATAGAAGGTGGTCTACCGGCCAAGGTAAAACCTAACATAAACGTAGCTTTCTAGGTGGATCCACTAGCTAGTCTTCCTATGGGGGCAACATACTTCAAGAACTAAGAGATAGGTAATTCCCTCTACATACCACTTGTTAATTGGGGCCTCATCTCATGGGAATCAATGAAATGAGTATCCCTCAATGGGGAGTCAACATCACATATAGGACCAAAGGATAACACTTCCTTTATTGGAAAGCCATTACCTCCCATTGTCAAGTTCACTCGGTGCTAAGCTAAGTCCCTTATTGAAATGTCTTTAATATTTATTTATCAATCATAACTTAGTTTAGGTCATAGGGTCTAGCCCTTGTATAATCATCATCATAATAGCTCAATACGAATTGTATGAGTATAAGCCTTTCATCACAATTCACATAAGTAAGGTTAACACTTTACATAGTCTTTCATAATAAGGCACATTGGTAATCACCGTTATCCTTATATGTTTACATCCTAATCAATCTCACAACCATAACACAAGACATTTCAATTCAACATCATACCACCCTATCAATCCTAAACAAGACATGCTCCAACACAATCATCATGACTTAATCACAATTAACCATAATTGAAACAAAGGATAAGGTCACAAGACTTACCAATTCTTCTTCACAATTCATAAACATCAAGGTCTTACCATCAACCCTTAGTTCAACCCAATTAGGTCATCAAATCACCATAATTGAATAACCAATGAAATCACAAGTCTAGAAGAGTCACTACATCATAATTCAATAGTAGATCAAAGCTTACGATTAAGTCAATTCATCATACCCTACATCACCTAACAAGAACTACCATGAAAGACTATACATCATTCTAATTCATTCATAACCAGCATAAACAATATCATCTAGAAGAGATTCAACCCATAACCAAGTCAATTGAATGATTAAACTACAATATGAATCAAGATCACAACTTAGGGTTAGGGACTTGGGATCATGTTCTTCAATTTAAGCAAGACCATCATCAATTACTATAATCAAGTTAAAATTTTGTTAATCAACTCAATAAAACCTAAAGGAAACATCAACAACTCAATCCATAACTTCAAATTCGGAATTGGATGAAACCCATTCGAAATCTCTAGTTTTGAAATCAATTTTGAATAAGTTGTTTGAGGAAAGAGGTCTCAAAGGTGAAGAGATCCCATACCTTAACGTTTTAGTGAGAATTTCAAGATGAATTCACCCTTTTCCAGCCCCCAATTCACCTCCAAGACTTAGGTCCTAATGGAGTCTTCCAATAGAGAGAGAAAGAAGATAGAAGATAGAGTAATTTGTTTTTGAGTTATGATTAGATTAATTGGGGTTGGGGAATTTATATGGGTGACTAACTAACTTAACTAGACGCACTTAATCCCATAATTAACCGCCTAAACCCCCTAACTAATTAATGGACTTAAAGTAAAATGAGCACGAACTTACCAGCCCTCACAGATGAAACCCCATCGACGGGACGTTTGTGAGTCGACGGATTGGCCCCCCTCCGTGCTGCACATCCGTCGTCTCGGTCAGAGACTTGTGCAGCCGTGGGCTTCCTCCCAACGGCTAAGTGTGGGACGACGGAGGCATCGACGATCCTTCAGCCCACACACAGACCGTGGGTTGCCCCGTCTATGCACATTGCACACAATTACCCAAGTGTGGGATGAAGGTGGCATCAATGGTTCGTTGGTCCACCCATGGACCATAGGTTGTCCCGTCGATGCACACTGCCCAGGCAGTGTTGGCTAATCCCACAAGGGTCCTCCTCAAGGGCCCTTGGTTGGTCCTTCGGGAGTCGTACACGGACGTTTCAGCCTTGAAACATCTCTAACATGAGTTCCACAGATTTTGACCAAATTTAGTTAATTTCCGACTCTTAAAAACTAGTCAAATAGGCCAAGGCACACTAGCACCTCTTTGAACCAACTTTCAGACGTCGTGGACGTTCTTGGACGTTTTGGTTCCCAAACTTCCTAAATGACCTATATTCATTAAACTAACCTTAAAAATATTGTCTCGACTTCCCGACACCTATGTTAGGCTTAACGACACGTCTTGTACTTTCGAAATGTTACACGAACCTTCTCGAGAGATTCATAAACCAAGTTGGGAACAAGTTGGGAACAAGTAGAGCAAACTCACCTACCTCATACCACCCAAACCCGGGATCTACACCTCCTCCCATAAAGTGCCTCAAAGGGTGACATGGAGATAGTAGAGTCGTAGCTATTGTTTTAGGAGAATTCTATTAAAGGTAGGTGATAATCTAAATTACCTTTGAAGTCGATGACGCAAGCCCTCAACATATCTTCAAGGGTTTGAATAGTGTGTTCCACTTGACCATCCGTCTTGGGATGAAAAGTGGTACTAAGTTTCACGTTCGTACCAATCCCACTTTGGAAAGCTTTTCGAAAATGGAAGGTAAATTGAGTATCTCTATCTGAAATGATGGACAAAGGGGCTCCATGTAATCTCACTATTTATTTGAGGTACAATTTGGCATAATCATCCGCCAAATATGTGACTTTGATGGGAAGAAAATGTGCGGACATGTTCAACCTATCCACAATGACCTATATCGAGTCATGCTTCCTTCAAGTACGAGGAAGCCCAATTATGAAATCCATCTTAGTAACCTCCCTTTTCCATGTGGGAATGTCTATATTTTTAGTCAAGCCACCCGACCTTTGGTGCTCTACTTTTACATGTTGTAAATTCAGACAATTAGCGACCAAATCCGCTATATCCCTATTCATACCATTCCACCAATATGTTTCCCGTAAGTCACGGTACATCTTTTTGGCACCCGAGTGAATGGAACATCGGGACCCATGAGCCTCTTCCATGATCAATTCCCTCAACTCATCAACAGCTAGTGCACACAATCTTCCTTGGTGCCTAAGCACCCCATCTTCCCCTTGAGAGAAGAACTCATTAGCCTTACTAAGGACCGTTTCCTTTAACTCCATCCATAGAGGATCAAGGTGTTGCTTTGATTTAACCCCAACAACTAGAGATGACTCGGAGTTATGACGAAGCATGACACCACCCTTTGTAGAGTCTCCTAGTAGGACACCCAACCGGGACAACCTATGAACCTCTTTTACTAGATCTTTATTATCATCTTCAACATGCATCACACTACCCATGGATACCCGACACAAAGCATCCGCCACCACATTAGCTTTCTCGGGATGGTAATTTTTCACTCATATCATAATCCTTTAAGAGATCTAACCATATTCTTTGGCGTAAATTCAAGTCATTTTGGGTAAATACATATTCTATACTCTTATTATCCGTAAACACGTTAACAGGTACCCCATATAGATAGTGTCTCCAAATCTTTAAAGCAAATACCATGGCCGCAAGTTCAAGGTTGTGTGTTGGATAATTCTACTCATGTGACTTGAGTTGTCTAGAGGCATAGACTATGACTTTACCACGTCGCATAAGCACACATCCTAGACCCACTCGGGTAGCATCACAATAAATCACAAAGCCTTCGGTACCCTCCGGTATGGTAAATACCAGAGCGGAGGTGAGTCTATCTTTCAATAATTGGAAACTCTTTTCACACGATTCCGACTATTCGAGTTTGGACTTCTTTTGTGTTAAATTTGTTAATGGAGATGCGATAGATGAAAATCCCTCAACAAACCTCTGATAGTAGTCGTCCAACCCTACAAAACTCCGAATGTTGGTAGGACTCAAAGGTCTAGGCCAACTTTTGACCACTTCCATCTTTCTCGGATCGACCTCAACCCCTACACTAATAATAATGTGACCAAGAAAAGCTACCAACCTCAACCAAAACTCACACTTGCTAAGCTTAGCCAAAAGTTTGTTATCTTTGAGAACTTGCAAAACTATTCTCAAATGACCCATATGATCATCCTCACTCCTTGAGTATATCAAAATATCGTCAATAAAGACAATCACGAACAAATCAAGATACTTTCTAAAAACTTGATTCATGAGGTGCATGAAAGCTGCTGGGCATTTGTTAGACCAAACGACATGACAAGGAATTCGAAATGACCATATCTTGTTCGAAATGCCATTTTTGGAATATCAACCTCCCTCACCCTAAGTTGGTGATAACCCTGTCTTAAGTCTATCTTTGAAAAGTAGCTAGCTCCTTGGAGTTGATAAAATAGTTCATCAATCCTAGGGAGCGGGTACTTATTCTTTATAGTGACTTTGTTCAATTGACTATAATCGATACATATTCTCAAGGACCCATCCTTCTTCTTCACAAACAATACCGGGGCACCCCATGGAGATATGCTTGGTTGAATAAAACCCTTATCTAGCAAAATCATTGAGTTGGGCCTTTAGTTCTTTCAACTCGGTCGAGTCCATCCGATAAGGAGGAATCAAAATAGGTTGTTTGTCCGGTCATAGATATATACCAAAGTCAATCTCCCATTCGGGAGGGATTCCGGGATGATCGTCGAGAAAACCTCCTGAAACTCCCTTACCATGGGTACCAACTCTATGGGAGGGACCTCGAATTCAAGATCAATGAGTCTTACTATGTGATAGAGAAAACCCTTTGAAATTAACTTCAAATCTTTTAGACACAAATGATCTTACCCCTAGGATTTGAGTTTCCTCCCTTTAACTCAAAAACGAGTTCATTCGGAAATTGAAATTTGACCACCCTTGACCTACAATCAATATAGGCAAAACACGCATACAACCAATCAATTCCCAATATAATATCGAAATCTAGCATATAAATTTCTATCAAATAACCCAACATAAATCTATTAGGCAAGAAAATAGGACACCCTTAATAGATTCTTTTTACCACTACGAAATCACCCACAGTGATAGAAATCGAGAAAGGCTCGTCTAAGATGTCGGATGGTGTATTAAATTTCATGGCTAAAAGAGGGGTCACAAATGACAACGTAGCTCCCGGATGCAAAAGAGCATTTACATCAAAGGAATATAATTTTAACATACCGGTGACCACGTTAGGTGATCTCTCTTGATTATTTCGGGATTGGAGAGCATAGAAGCGATTTTTCTTAGGAGCATCCGAGTTTGGAGCACTCTCTTTAGCTTGAGCATTTTATGTTCCTTGAGTACTCATCATAGGGCAATCTCTCTTGAGGTGATCACTCTTTCAATAACTATAGCAATTACCCGAACAGACAAGGCACTTACCATCATGTTTTCTACCGCATTTAGAACAAATAGGCCTATCAACATAAGAACCACCACCTTTCCCCTCTTGGGGCTTGTGAATAGGCTCCTTAATCTTGTTGAATCTTGGAGCACTAGAAGATCCTTGATTAGAAAACCTCTTCTTGTACCTTGGTTTGTGTTGAACCTCATACCTATTCTTAGAAAAATTCCCCTCTTCGGTTCTCACCTTATTCAACTCCATACAAACATGATTGAGAATTTGTTCCTTAATTTGCTCAGCGGAACCATGAGACGAGAGATGTCCATGCTAGGAATCAACATAGCCGACCTACAATCATTAACCACATGATAGGTATCCCCATGAAAAATTTGTTCATCTTGGCCCTAGAATCCGTGACAATAGTAGGAGCATGCTTTGATAGTTGAGTAAACTTGAGGCTATACTCCCTCACACTCATACCCCCTTGACGAAGGTTGATGAATTCTTTCATTTTCCTCTCCCTTAATTCCAAGGGAAAGAACCTTCCAAGAAAATTCATCTTAAAAGCATCCCAAGTAATCCAAACTTCTCTAACCGGCATTTCATCCCTCCGTTGTTCATGCCAAATTTGAGCCACATCTTTGAGTTGGGGAGGAAGCTAGTTCCGCCTTTTATTGAGAAGAAACACCCATAGCATCAAGAAGCTTGAACAATTCATTAATGAACCCTTGTGGGTCATCCTCCACCTTAGAACCATCGAAAGTAGGGGGATTCATCCTTGTGAAGTCCCTAATCCTTGAAGCGGTGGTATTAGCATTAGGGTTCACTTGCACCCTTGTATCCCTAGAAACTTGGTTAGCCAAAAATTGAGTCAAGCTATGAATGGACGACCTTATCGCAACATTAGACATAACCCCTTCTTCTATAGGAACTTGAGGGTTATGAGGAGCTTTAGGGGGAACCGCCTCATTCAAGTTCTCCTCTCTGGATCTTCAAGCATTGTTCCTTCTTGTATTCATTGCCTATAAGCACAAATAAAGGATTAGAAGAAAGGACTATAAAGAGTTAAGACTCTTAGGCACGACTAAGGAATAACAAGAGATTGAAAGTTCCTAAGCATCATATAGTCTCTCATTCATAAGTGTGGCACGCTTCAGAATTATGAATAAGACACTACGTAGATGCGGTTTAATAATACATCAATCCTTAGAAGATTTAACCTTATGCTCTGAAACAAGGTTTGTTACGACCCAAAGTACCCCCAGGTGTAACCGGCGTCGGAGTCCTCTAAAAGTACTAAGACAATCCTTTTAGCATTCATCATAGCAAATCATAATTCAAAATCGCGGAAAAATTAAAACTTTTGCTTATATAACAATGAGGTTTACATAGGTCTCTACTTAAGAAGCATACATATGCTTCTCGCAATATCCAATAACAACGTATAGGAATTTATTCTATTACTTGTCTCATATTAACAATCTAATGAAGTCAAAAATCCAGGCAAAGATCTTATACAAATCCATAATTGCCACATAGGGCTTACATCATTATCTTCAACAATCGGATAGAAATGAATGTCTATTAGACAATACAAGTACTGCTAAGATAGAGTGTGTGGTAGCATCCTCGAACTAGAGCGCATACCAAAACATGGAGAGTCTAGTCCAAGCCTTCTTGCTTTACCCGCAATGATACCTCAACGGCCCGAACCTACAATGTTTGGGAAAAAAGGAAGAAATATGGGTTAGTACAAACCACATGTACTAAGTATGGTCCCTATGCATAAAAATTGTTAATGCATAAGAAAAGGCACAATTTAGTCAAAACTACGCAAAATGACCAAAACTTGAATATACACATATAAGGAACGTCGTAATCATATCAACATATAAGTAACTCAAGCAACACTTGTGCAATGCCAAGAATAAATCCCCATAACCCTATCCAAAGCTAAGTATCACACTAAGAAACTCATTTCATACTTACAACATATTCTCATATATATCATGCTTCATATACCAATACTAGTCATTGCTTATCAACATAATAATAAACATAATCATAATCATAATAGAAAACTACTAGAATCAGCCTATAGGATCCCACATGTGCAATGTGTAAAGAAGTTCCATAACCTCCCTTACACTATGTAGTAACCTTTAGGACACCCTAATCGAAGTTCACATACATAACTTTTTCATACCTTTACATTAAAGAAAGAAGTGCCATAACTGACATGAGACCATGTGAGCTACATGGAATCCGATGTTTTACTCCCACCCCAAAAAGAGAGGGTTAACACTTGCCTAAGTTGCAACCATTCGTACGTAGCTATCTTGGTGGGTCCACTAAGCTAGAGTGATATGAGGGTACATAGTTAAGGGACAAGGAGATTGCTTGTATAAACCTTGACTTACTAACATGAGGGTTTCAATCTCATGAGAGAACACATATATTGAGAATCCGTACATACTAACCTGAAGAAACCCATGTGGGAGGCCGAACTTACTAACGTGAGACCTCCATCTCATTTACATGACCTTTATTTGCTAAGAAATTATTCCCTTTAGTAATCATCATATATCATCATACAAGTTCACATTAGCCTCTTCTAGACCCTTAGGTGAACATCTTATCATAATAGTTCATAGGTGATCATAAGTGAGAACTATATTTCACTTTTAGATCCAACATTATAATCATGAGAAACTACATTCAATCATATAATGATCATACCATAACATAATTACATACTTCATAGGCAATTCATAGTCTAGGGTTAGGTATGAGGGGTTCTTGTCACCAACATCACACAACACAATTAGCTATAGCATCGTTATCACATAAGTAGATTTCACCTTGCATAATTACGATCAAAGGAGAATCAAGATCATACCTCATTGCCCTTCATAGAATTCATACTTCAATACCAAAGAACTCACAATTAACATATGAAATAGGGAAATGAATGAAGTACTAACATAAATAAAATCAAAGTAACCAAGTGACATATTCATCACCCTCAACAATTCACGTTAATCAATCCAAGAAATTAGGGATTTTGGGGAAAGACATGGGTCAAGGGAAAACTCATAGAAATTCATCAATTAAACATTATTTAATACTTAAATAACATTAATTCATCACGTTTCATCACAATTGATTCACAATTTCGTTTTAAAAAGAAGACACATGTGAGTAGAAAAACCCTTGTTTTGGGCGATTTAGAAATCATCTTTTGAAGCACCCCTTGGGGAAAGGACTCCAAGATTTAAAGAAACCATACCTTATAGATGATAAATCCACGAAATTAAGTTTGAAAACTTGAAGGCTTGATCTTCTTCTTGGAGCTCTTTTGGTCTTCAACGGAATTGCGGAAGCAGAGTGAATTTTGGAGAGAGAGAGAGATATGTTTTATTTCAACTTCTGGGACTTTATTTGACGGATAAAATTGAGCTAATACTGAATCTAATACATAATATATTTACCCATTAAATTACCCAAAATACCCCTCCCTTAAATGAATTCATTTGTGAAGTCAAAAAATCAAAAATACGACTTTTACGATATATGGGAAGTAGGTGTGCGTCGCGAGGATATTTACCAATTTAATTTTTGAATTTTGAGTTGAGAAAGTAGGGTCCATATCATACCCGTGTCGCGAGTCCAACTCCATATTCCCACATGATGGCTGCGCGACGCGCACCAGCCACCAGAACCTGCCTGCGCGCAGCTGCCTTGGCAGTTTGCTTGCCCAACTTCGAGTCGTCCCCAAGGACCCTTCAGGTAGTCCTTGGGGTGTCATGACTATACGTTTTGACCCTCTATACTACATTCTACCTATACAATGTATTTTGTCAAGTTTTGAACTTCCTATGACCCTCCGAAACCTTCACCAAACATAAGGACATCAACTAGTTAAACATTGCTAGTTTCCGGACGTTAAGGCCTTTCTTTAATGCTATGGCTCCGAAACTTCTCAAACAAGTTATTTACACTTATGTAGGTCTAAAAATTCATTACTCAACATATTAAGATCTAATATAGGTTATGGAAATTTCCGGGTCTGTCAAATATAACCAACATCATATAAGAGTATCATCATATAAAGTCAACATTACATATTTCAGGATATCATAATGCGTAGGACAATCTCCTAGGACTCCTTTTAGAGCTAACTTGTGAAATCCATTGTCACACCCGGATTCTGAAATCCAAATATTACCGGCATCGTTAACCTCTCAGAGGTCGCAGACAAGCCTCTTCTTAGGTTTCATCACAGTCATACAACTAAATTTGCAGAAAATTTAAAACTTTTTAATTACTTATTGAAGCATACATAGAATTCATATATATACTGCATAAGAGTGATATTCTAATAGCTCAAACTAAATCAACCATCTATTAAAGATTAAACAATCGAAATAGAGAATCATAATACTAATATTAATAATAGTTTGCCAATCGGCCTTATTACAAACGCATGAACAAATGTTTGAAATGAAACGCTAGGGACTATCTCCACTAGCTATGTCTAATTTACTAAGCTAGAATAATAAATGTAGAATCCTCAAACTCAAGAGGACCTACCAAAGTCTGGAGATCGCTAATCCAAACTTTTTCGTCAAATCTTCAATATTCTTTAGAACCTGCGCCTATAAAAATAGTAATAATATATTGGGTTAGTACACACTTGTACTAAGTATGGGTGTATGCACATAAACACATAAGGACTATGCATGATCAAGGAAAGCTCTTCCTAATGCAACATGTCGTTTCTGGAAAGTTAAGTTACTTTACTTTCTTAAATTGTTACTTATGATTCATGCTATGAATATGACATGTTCTCATGCAATTAAGGCACACAACTCATTTTCTATATGAACAATAGTTTATTATTTTGATCCACATAGGCCGAGAGCTCCTATTCTCAGACTTAGATTATTTTTCAGTCTTTTCTTCTGTTTATTGTGTAGTTCAATGATCTCCTTTGATCCTATGTTTTACTTACAAGTGCAATGATTCATTGTAGTCCATACCTACCATGAATCGAGTAAGTAATTCACAAGACTAAGGAAATGATTTTGCTACATTACTTACAAATTAAATTTCTTTATTCTTGTTAAATGGGGATGAATATATTTATAAGCCAATATTTATTGGCTATGCCCATTAATTGGTTTTTAACCTATAATAATCTTTGAGGCACGTATTCATACTCCAATATTGGCATAAACTAATAACTTGTTAAGACTTTATTCTTATCAAACACTAATGATTGATATTCTTAAGATCTTGCTTACTTAGCTGACTTTGAACTTACGTTTCTACTTCTTTGATCTGTTGTTCACTTTGAACATTCTACTTTCATTCTTTCTTACTTTCTTTAAAGAATTCTTTAGCATTAAAGGAAGTAGATCATGCGAGCTAACATGAAATCCAGTGTCTCCCCCACACCGAAAAAGGGTGGTTCACTGGTTAAGGTGAACCAAGTTCTGTTTTCTGTCCCACACTGAAAGGGGGGTTCACTGGCTAAAATGAAACCTAGGGTAATGAATAAAGTACCCCAAAGTTGTTAGGACCATAACCAATTAGCTAATTACCAAAATGCCCCTCCTAAATTGACTAGAAATAGAAGAACGCTTGACTTAATCGAAATCTGGAAATTGCTTAAGGGTTTCGGTTTTGAATATTTAAATTAGTTAATTAAGTTTCTAAGATAATTAATTAGGTAACCTAGGTTAATTACTAAAGTACCCTTAAGTTGTTAGGACCATAACCAACCCTTTGGACCATCCTAGGTTAGGTACTAGGATGTCTCTTAGTTAGTTACTTGTCTTAATGTCACCCGGTTAGGTATTAGGTTGTCGGGTCCCTAAGTTAGTTCTTTTTGGTTTGTCCTAGGTTATTTAGTTAGTTAGGTCAGTTAGTTAGAGTCTAGGACTGGTTAGGGAGCTTGGCCCCACGTGGGTGGACCCGAACGCGCGCCTGTCCCCAACCACTATAACTGAATCGATTAGTTTGTCTCTTGGCCGGTTGAACATGTTCTTGCACATGTGTTGCGTGCACTTTCCTAACTAACTATTCTGGAAGGGTCATTTGGAATGTTTACTAATTGTCCCAAGGATCCTCACTATGTCCTTGGCCACTGCTTAATCTACATGATAATTTTAAATGGTTATGTGCTATGGTACTAGGCTTGACACTTGGATGCCTAGTACTTGATGTGGGTATATATGAAGGACATAGTTATTTTAGCTTAGGGTCTTTATTGCAGGTACATTTCTTAAACAAGCATGGTTTGTATTCTAAATACTTGTGTTTATATAGAAATTGGCTATATTTCTCAATATTGGGCATTGGGATGCCTATATACCCCAATACGCATTCTTAAAACCTAATAGGCTCTTTACTAGACATGTACATTTTTTTGAATGTTACATTATCCCCCCCCCCCTTAGGAACATTAGTCTCCGAATGACACTACACATCATTTTAAATCAATGGGGGTATTTTCAAAAAACACACTAACATATTTGAACTTTACTCTTTGTGAATATCTAATTCACAACTTAATCTGGATGATGCACATTACTCTAAGCTTATCTGAAGCTTCATATCTGAGATTGAGGAACTTCCTTCTCAATCTTACTTTTACTTAATGCACATCACACTCATGTAACACATAAATCACGTAAAACCTATACCAAAACAGCAACATGAAAGCAAGATTGAACTCATAATAACTCATATAGTGCAAGTATAAGACACACAGTTATGGACTTAAAACACCAAAATAGCCTAATGCACTAAAATTTAGAGTCTCGTTAACAAAATTGGACTTAGGAAGAGCATATTTAACCTCAAGAACTGAACAAGTGAGGGTAACGGGATCTCATATCGGCCTCGGCCTCCCATGTTGCTCCGTCACAAGGTGGTTCCTCCATAACACTTTCACGGTGGGAACCTCCTTGTTCCTCAACCGCTTCACTTGAAAATCAAGAATTTCAACGGGAACCTCTTCATATGAAGGATTTTCATCAAATCCTAACCCCTTAGATAACCTCTTGTTGGCTTTAAGATTGGAAACTATTTGGCTTTGTTGGATTTGAACCACGCCCTTCCCATTTCAACTCTAAATCATTTGGAAACTGAAACCTTACTACCCTGTTTCGACAGTTTATTGTAGCATAGAATTTATAAAGTCAATCCATACCTGAGCCACATCCTTGATTTGGTATGTATCCAACTCAGCCTTCTCCTCTTCATTAACACACATAGTAGGAATTAGAACTTACCATGCACTCACTTCCATACAAACAACCACATTTACCACACGACTTTCTTCCATGCTGGGCATTTCATCATTGTCCCTCCTGCGAAGGCCACATCTTGAGTCTGGCACCTTAGACCACTCGTACATCCTAATTCTTGTGTGCATTTCTCTACGTGCTCAAACAAGAAGAAAGTTAGATACTAGAATAACAGAAAATGCCAAAGCTCTAGACAGCACGATAAAGAGTAGAAGAAGGGAAAAAATCCTAACATCGCAAAGTCTCTAAATCATGATTGTGGTGCACTTCACAACCATAAGTTAGAAACCACGCAACTTGGTTGTGTTGAGCTTAGTTCCTAGGTAATTTAACCTCATGCTCTGATACCAAGTTTGTCACACTCGGATACTGGAATCCGAATATAACCGGCATTGTTAACCTCTCAGAGGTTGCAAACAAGCGTCTTCTTATCTTTCATCACAATCATACAGTAAAATTTACAGAAAATTAAAACTTTTTAATTACTCATTAAAGTATACATAGACTTCATATATATACTGAATAAGAGTGATATTCTAATAGCTCAAACTAAATCAACCATCTATTAAAGATTAAACAATCTAAATAGAGAATCATAATAATAATAATAATAGTTTGCCAATCGACCTTATTACAAACGCTTGAACAAATGTTTGAAATGAAATGCTAGGGACTATCCCACTAGCTATGTCTAATGTACTAAGCTAGAATAATAAATGTAACATCCTCCAACTTAAGAGGACCTACCGAAGTCTGGAGATCGCTAATCCAAACTGCTTCGTCGAATCTTCAATCTTCTTTAGAACCTGCGCCTATAAAAATACTAATAATATATGGGGTTAGTACACACTTGTAGTAAGTATGGCTGTATGCACACAAACACATAAGGACTATGCATGATCAAGGAAAGCTCTTCCTAAAGCAACATGTCGTTTCTGGAAAGTTAAGTTACTTTACTTTCTTAAATCGTTACTTATGATTCATGCTATGAATATGACATGTTCTCATGCAGTTAAGGCACATAACTCATTTTCTATATGAACATAGGACCTTGGAATCATGAGCATAATTTTAGAACAACTTAAACAAAAGTTTATTATTTTGATACTCTTAGGCCGAGAGCTCCTATTCTCAGACGTACATTATTTTTCAGTCTTTTCTTCTTGTTGTTGTGTGGTTCAATGATCTCCTTTGATCCTATGTTTTACTTACAAGTGAAATGATTCATTGTAGTCCCATACCTACAATGAATCCTGTTAGTAATTCACAAGACTAAGGAAATGATTTGGCTACATTACTTACAAGTTAGATTTATTTATTCTTGTTAAATGGGGATGAATATATTTATAAGCCAATCTTTATTGGCTATGCCCATTAATTGGTTGTTAACCTATAATAATCTTTGAGTCATGTATTCATACTCCTATATTGGCATAAACCACTAACTTGTTAAGAATTTATTCTTATCAAACACTAATGATTGACATTCTTAAGCTCTTGCTTACTTAGCTCACTTTGAACTTACGTTTCTACTTCTTTGATCTGTTGTTCACTTTGAACATGCTACTTTCATTCTTTCTTACTTTATTTAAATAATTATTTAGCATTAAAATAAGTAGATCATTCGAGCTAACATGAAATCCAGTGTCTCCCCCACACCGAATAAGGGTGGCTCACCGGTTAAGGTGAACAAAGTTCTGTGTCTACCCCACACCAAAAAAGGGGGGTTCACGACTATAGTGAACCAAATACTTTCCTGAGCTTTAACCGACATAGATCATGTGAGCTAAATATTAAATCTGGTGTCTTCCCCACACCGAAAAGAGGTGGAATCACAGGCCAAAGTGAAACCTACTGCTAGCCTTCTTAGGTTAGTACCCCTATGCTGGCAAACATAGTTTGAAGACTAGGAGACGTACGGAGACCCTAGGCCACCTGGGTGGTAATCTAATCTCATGAGGATTACATGTGCTGGTTGCTAGTCTATCGGTGCTAAGCTCAGATCTATTTTTCTTTTTTATCTTTTACAGTTGAGTCAAACATTATGGAAGCTTGCTTTTAGTTATGAGGTTTACTTAACTCTATGGATGACTGGTCGTCACTTTCTATACTTGATGAATATAAACTTATGTCTTACATTATCATCATGGTGAGAGTGAGACTTGTCTCACGGATACTAGCACCCTCTTATGTGAGTATTTTTGACATAATTGATTAAGTGTAATTTAGACTTGTCTCACTTATTTTAACACTCTATATTAGGTCAATTTAATAACATAAGCTTTTAGTTATTTCATTACTCACTTTAACTTGTTCAACGTTTATTGGTAGTTTTCTACAATTCTTTATGAAATTTATAACTACTTATTCAATGCAATTACGTTCACAAGTTTGTGTGGATAGGGTATGTTGGAACTTGTCCCATTGATTGGCATACCCTATGTTATGAGTTCAATGATATAGATATTAGTATTACTTTACATGATTTGTAAGATATTAGATTGGACATAGTTTTGCTAGCCAATTTGTTGTCATAAATCATAATTTCACTTGATACTTGTCGTAATATTATCTCTAGCCAATTCATTTGCTTCATGAATACATTATAGTAATCTAACATGTTAAACAAGACAAATTTTAACCTTTGATTAGCCTATGAAACAATTCAATGAACAACTTATAACAATTTCATCTTCTCGAACACAAGTAGGCATTACAATATTTAACGTTCATGTAAATAACACCCTAAGTATGCGGATCTAACATGTAGGTTTCATTCGACATATAATTCACTAAAACATACACATAATGATCAGTTAGCACCACATACAGACAACATGCATCGAGATTTACATTCTAGATACTACAAGAATCAGAAATCTGGAGAACTAGGGAGATGAACATGCAATTCATTGGGAACAACCATAGTTTCAATATTCTTGAAGTCAAAACGTTTGAAAGGACTCTTGGAGAAAGAATTCCAGGAGATAAAACCCATACCTTACTGTATAGTTAAATCTATGAAGATCACCTTGCACTTCGCACAAAAACCTTGAAGAACTTGCTTGAAGTCGCCTAGGGTTTGCTTACGTTTTCACATGTTTTTAGTTGTAGCGTTTATGGTGAATAACGTGAGACAAATTCTTTAAGAACTGAATGTTAACTAATTCAACTTACACTATATAGCTTAACTAAAATAACTTAATTAGCTATTTACCAAAACGCCCCTCCTAATTTGACTAGAATTAGAAGAACACTTGACTTAACCAAAATCTGGATATATCTTAGTGGTTTTGGTTTTTTCCATTTGAATTAATTGATTAAGTTTCAAACTTAATTAATTAAGTAACCTAGGGTAATTACTAAAGTACACCTTAGTTTTTAGCACCATAACCATATAGATAATTACCAAAATGCCCCTCCTAAATTGACTAGAAATAGAAGAATGCTCAAAATCTGGAAATTGCTTAGTGGTTTCGGTTTTGTCCATTTAAATTAATAAATTAAGTTGCTAATTTAATTAATTAAGTAACCTAGGGTAATGAATAAAGTACCCCAAAGTTGTTAGGACCATAACCAATTAGCTAATTACCAAAATGCCCCTCCTAAATTGACTAGAAATAGAAGAACGCTTGACTTAACCGAAATCTAGAAATTGCTTAAGGGTTTCGATTTTGACTATTTAAATTAATTAATTAAGTTGCTAAATTAATTAATTAGGTAACCTAGTGTTATTACTAAAGTACCCCTATGTTGTTAGGACCATAACCAACCCTTTGGACCATCCTAGGTTAGGTACTAGGATGTCTCTTAGTTAGTTACTGGTCTTAATGTCACCCGGTTAGGTCTTAGGTTGTCGGGTCCCTTAGTTAGTTCTTTTTGGTTTGTCCTAGGTTAGTTAGTTAGTTAGGTCAGTTAGCGCCTGTCCCCAACCACTCTAACCGAATCGGTTAGCTTGCCTCTTGGCCGGTTGCACATGTGCTTGCACATGTGTTGCGTGCACTTTCCTAACAAACTATTCTGGAAGGTTCATTTGGAATGTTTACTTATTTCCCAAGGATCCTCACTATGTCCTTGGGCACTGCTTAATCTACATGATCATTTTAAATGGTTATGTGTTATGGTACTAGGCTTGACACTTGGATGTCTAGTACTTGATATGGTTATATATGAATGATATAGTTATTTTAGCTTAGGGTCTTCATTACAGGTATATTTCTTAAACAAGCTTGTATTGTATTCTAAATACTTGTGTATAGATAGAAATTGGCTATAACCCCTTAGCCAAGATTCTATAATGTGCCCAATATTTCTCAATATTGGGCATTGGGATGCCTATGTACCCAAATACGCATTCTTAAAACCTAATAGGCTCTTTACTAGACATGTACATTTTTCTGGAATGTTACATGTATAGGTAGAGTCTCATACCCCTACCTATACTAAGTAGACCCCTCAAGTCACCCTAATTAATGTACCTCTTTATTACATTTATTCATTCATTTTACTTTCGGGAACAATTGCCTTAACCGACATAGGCCATATGAGCTAAATGTGGAATCCGGTGTCGTGAAACCCTACACCAAAAGAAAGTTGTCTAGTTGCCAAGGTATAACAAAACATGTACTTAGCATTCTAGGTGGATCCACTAGCTAATATTAATATGGGTGAAACATAGTTCAAGAACTAGGATACATATTAGAGACCCTCTTTATGCCATCAGAATTGTAATATCTATCTCATGAGAACATAGTGAACCTATTTTCCCACTTGGGAAGAGACACATCTCACAACTAATTCACTCGGTGCTAAGCTACAGTCCTTTTTTGATGTGCCTTTAAGTCAACCATAGTATAGGTCATAGGGACTAACCACTTGTATAATCATGTCGTAAGCTTATTATGTATAGGATGAGAACTACATTTCATCAACACCACCAATAGTGAGGTCATTAAATAATAATAAAATAATTATAAGGCACACAAGTGTTTCACATTCAAAATTGCATGATCATTTCCCTATCAAGACCTCACAACCATCCTATTCATATCAAGGCATCATAATAATCATATCATCTTAGTCTCAATCTAATAACATATAATACATCAATTGTATATCATAATCAAGTAAAATTCATCATCATTGAAGTAAAGGACTAAGATTAAATATTCTTACCACATATCTTTCATAAGCCCTCTTCAAGATCTTACAATCAATTTATCACAATTAACCAATAATCCTCATTACCATAATCATAATATAGTTAATTAAACAATAACATAATCAATTCCATCAACCCTAGTCATCTACAAGTCAGATTCATAACTAGGGTTAGGGAAATGGGTTCAATCAAGAAGCTTTCATGGAACCTAGGTCAAAGATTAAGAGATACAACAATTAGCCATTAATAAATCATAATCTATCAATAATAATCAATATAACATCATAAGAAATGAACTTGAAAGACCAATTAAGAAATTGGAATGGAACTCATCTTTTGAAGAACATAGATATCATATTTTGAAAGAGCCTCTTGGGGAAAGGGTTCCCAAGAATGAATAGCTTCCATACCTTAAGATTTACTTGAGAATTGATCTAGAAAAGATGAATTTGGAGACCTAGTGAAGTTTGACCTTGGTCTTCAATCGTGGGTCTTTGGGAGAGAGATAAAGTAGAGAGAAGTTGAAGAGAATTGGGTATACGAATTATGTGGTGTTTGGTTAGTTTAATGAGGGTTAAGTCTTATATAAACCCTCAAATAACATAGTCAACCACCTCCTAGACTCTAATTAATTAATTAATTAACTAACTAATTAATTCCCTTAACTTAAAAATTAACAGCAAAATTGACCCCCAAACGACGAGACCCTGACCTGCCCCGTAGGTCAATCGATGGTCCCGTACTGTACAGGCGTCGTTTGGATAAGAGACTGGTCTAGATGTCAACCTACAGAGCAATCGACGGAGCATCGATCAATCAATGGCTCGTCACATGGCTTGTAGTTGTACACTCTAAAAGTTTTGGGTCAAATACAAGCTTCCTCTCCAAGGACCCTTAGGGTGGTCCTGTGGATTCGTACCCACACATTTCTACTCTAAACACACTCTAACACATGTTTAAAACATTTATTCTAAATTTCATTATATTCTGACTCTTAAAACCACCTGGAACATGCCAAGGTACACTAACCTCAATTTCACTAGTCTCCGGACGTCATGGATGTTTCTTGAAGTTTTGACTGTAACACTTCCTAATTAGTTTCAATACTTTATTTTAGCCTTATAAAAAGTGTTTCAAGTCTTAGTTCAACATGTGAAGTTATAGACTAAGTCATGGACTTTGGGAAAAATATGAGGGTAACTACTAACCTCAATTAGGAAAAATATGAGTGTAGCAGGACTTCATGTCAGCCTCGGCCTCTAATGTTGCACCGTCAACTAGGTTGTTTCTCCATAGAACTTGTACGGAGGTCATCTCTTTGTTCCTCAACTTTTTGACTTGACGATCTAGGATCTCAAACAGAACCTCATCTTAAGAAAGGTTCTAATTCACCCCCTAATTGTTGAATACGTAGAATAGACACATGGTCACCTATACTTTTCTTGATCATAGAAATATGAAATATCGGATGAACCAAAGCTAGTTCACTACATAGTTTCAAATCATAGGAAACTTTTTCGACTCGTTAAATGATTTCATAAGGACCAACATATCAGGGACTTAAATTCCCCTTATTACAAAATCTCATCAGCCCTTTCATAGGTTAAATCTTCAAGTACATCCAATCACCTATCTCAAACTCAAGGTCTCTTCTTCTATTGTCGGCATAAGACTTTTGCTGACTATAGGATGTCTTCAATCTATCTCTTATGATTCGAACCTTCTCTATAGTCTCATAGATAATCTCTGGACCAAGGAGTGAGGACTCACCAACCTAAAACCATCCAACCAGAGATCTACACCTTCTACCATAAAGAGCTTCAAAAGGTGACATGGCATGCTCGGATGATAGCTATTGTTGTAAAAGAACTCAATCAAAGGTAAGTGATTATCCCAACTTCCCTTGAAATCAATGGCACAGGCTCTTAACATGTCTTCAATTATCTGAATGGTACGTTCCGCTTGACCATCCGTCTGAGGATGAAAAACGATACTAAGTTTCACTTGAGTACCTAAACCTTTTTTAAAAGCCTTCCAAAAATGAATAGTGAATTTGGCACGTCTATCCAAAATGATGGACAAAGGAATCCCATGAAGACTCAGAATCTCATTAATGTAGATTCTTGCATAATCTCCCGCCGAAAAAGTAGACATAATGGGGATAAAGTGGAAAGATGTCATCAACCTATCAATAATAATCCATATTGAGTGATTTTTCCTCCGGGTTCGAGGCCACCTAACAACAAAGTCCATATTAATGTCTTCCCACTTCCAAGTAGGAACATCCATTATTTGGGTAAAACCACACAACTTTTGGTGCTCGATTTTAACTTGTTGGATATTTGGACACTTAGCTAAAAATTCCGCCATGTCCCTTTTTAAATAATCCAACTAATAAACCTCTCCAAGGTCATGATACATCTTAGTGGCACTCGGATGAATATAGTAACAGGAGCCATGGGCTTCTTCTAGGATTTGATTTCTCAAATCATCAACATCGGCCATACATAACCTTCCTTGTAACTTTAAAAAACCATCCCCCACTTGGGAGAATGATTCATTGAACTTACCAAGTACTGATTCTTTCAACTCTATCAATAGAGGATAAAGATGTTGTTCATACTTCACCTCAAATATTAAAGATGGCTTAGAGTTATGATGAACCATAAAAACCTCATTTGGAGAATCTCTAGTCGAACACCCAACCTGGACAACATATGAACATCTTTCACTAGGTCTTTTTTACACTCCTCAACATGAGACGAACTACACATATTCATATGACTTAAAACATCCACTACAACATTAGCCTTGTTGGGGTGGTATAGGACACTCATGTGATAATCCTTCAAAAGTTCCAACAACCTTCTTTGTCAGAGATTGAACTTCTTTTGAGCAAACACATATTGAAGACTCTTGTGGTCGGTATATAAATCAACATGAACACCATATAGGTAATGTCTCCATATTTTTAAAGTAAACACTACGATCGATAATTTGAGGTCATGAGTTGGATAATTCTTCTTGTGCACCTTTAGTTGCCTAGAAGCATAAGCTATCACCTTGCAATGTTGCATAAACACACACCCCAAACATACTCGGGAAGCGACACAATAAACCACAAAACATTGATTACCCTCTAGTAAGGTCAACCTTGGAGCGTAGCTAAGCTTGTCTTTCAAATCTTTGAAACCGCTTTCACACGCATCCGACAACTCAAACATAACCTTCTTTTGCGTCAAATTTGTCAAAGGAGAAGAAATGGATGGAAACCCATCGACAAATTATCTATAGTACCCGGCTAGACCAAAGAAACTTCTTATGTCGGTGGGAGTTAGAGGAATAGTCCAATTCTTTACCGCATCCATTTTTTTCGTATCAAACATTATACCCTCACTTGAGATAATATGTCCATGAAATGCAACCGATCTCAACCAAAACTCACATTTACTATACTTTGTAAAGAGTTGTTGTTCCTTGACGACTTGGAATACAACCTTCAAATGGCCCATATGCTCATCCTAACTCTAACAATATACTATAATATCATCAATGAAGGCAATAACAAAATCATCAATGTAATATCAGAACACCAAATTCCATCGGGGCATTAGTCAACCCAAAAGACATGACTCAGAACACATAGTGACCATACTTCATTCGGAAATCCGTTTTAGGAATGTCTTCACCTCTCACTCTAATTTGGTGATATCCAAAATCAATTTTCAAAACGTAACTCAAACCTTGGAAATGATCAAACAAATCATCAATCCTAGGTAGAGGATAGTTGTTCTCTATGGTTACTTTATTGAGTTGACGGTAATCAATGCACATTCTAAGTTAACTATCCTTCTTTTTGACAAACAAAATCAAAGCACCCTACGTTGAATAAATCCTTTGTCTAGTAAATATTTGAGTTGAGCCTTAAACTCTTTTAATTTGGCCAGAGCCATCAGATAAGGAGGAATTGAAAAGGGATTCGTATCCGGTAATAAGTCAATAACGAAGTCAATTTCCCATTCGGGAGGAATTCCAAGAAGGTCATTAGGAAAGACCTCAAGAAATTCCCTCACTATTGGGACAAACTCAATAGGAGGAATCTCGGATTCTAGACAACCCTTGGGTATCATCTTACAAACTTCTATACAAAAAATGATTCGACCTCTAGAAATAGAATCCCCTCCTTCCATTCTAAAAAGGGCTCATTTGGAAAATTGAACTTGACTACCCTTGTTCGACAATCTATTGAAGCAAAACATGCATGCAACCAATCCATTCAAAAAATGACATCAAAATCAAACATGTCAAGTTCTACCAAATCAACAAGAGTAACTCTATGGGATAACATTACAGAACAATTCCTATATACTCTTTTTGCAACTACTGAATCACCCACCAGGGTAGACACCATATAAGGTTCATTTAATATATCGGGCAATACATCAAACTTTCTAGATACCAACAGAGTAACAAATGACAAGGTAGCATTGGGATCAAGTAAAACATAAACATTAATAGATAAATCTTAAACATACCGGTCACCAAATTGGAAGAACTCTCTTGTTCAGCCCTAGCCTTGAGGGCATAAAAGTGGTTTCTTTTTGGAGCTTCGGAGCGTGGACCACTTGATTGATTTTGGCCACTCTCGTTCTCATGACCCCTCAAATTAGGACTATCTCTCACATTGTGGACACTCTTGCCACAACCAAAGTAATTATTTGATCCCACAAGACATTCACCTTTATGTTTCATACCACACTTTCCACAAGTTGGTTTCTCACTTGGTGAATCAACACCTCTTCCCTTTTGGGACCTTGGTTTTAGACAACCTATCATTGAAAGACTAGGGGAACTTAGAGGGAACTTGGCTGGAAAATATCTTTTTGAACCTAGGCTTGTCTTGAACATCAAGCCTACCATTAGAAGAACAACCTTAAAAAGACCTTGCTTTCTTAGCATCCCTATTTTTCTTCCTTAGCCGACTCTCCTCAACTTGTTGAGAATGAACCATAAACCTAGAAAGATCCATATCGTCATAAAGCATTGCTGCACGACATTCTTCTTCAACATCTTCAGACACGCCCGTTAAATAACGGTTCATTTCATCCCTAGCATTGGAAACCAAAGAGGAAGCATACTTGGATATCTTGATGAACTTCAAGGAGTATTCCTTAAAACTCATACCTCCTTGATTAAGATTGATGAACTCCTCAATCTTAGCTTCCCTTTGCTCTCTAGGAAAGAACATATCAAGAAAGACCCTCCTAAAGATCTCCCAAGTAACGAGATCACCTCTTAAAGCTCTGTTATCCTTCCATTGTGTGAACCATGTTTCGCTACATCTTTGAGTTCATAGGTGGCTAGCTCGGCCTTCTCACTAGAACTCACTCCCATAGCATATAATATGTTTTAGAACTCATCAAGGAAGTATTGGGGGGCTTTATAAACCTTAGACCCAAACAACATAGGAGGATTCATCCTAGTGAAATCTCTCAAACGTGAAGCCATGGTACTAGCATTTGGGTTCACTCGGGGTCCAAAATCCCAATTTGCTTGAGCCGTCATGGCTTGCACTTTAGTAGTTACAGCATGGTCTTGAGTAGTCATAGATTGAGACAAACATAAAAAATCTGACCTTATCTCTCCATCTGTCATAGGTGGAGGAATGACTGGAGCATGCTCACCCAAAGGAACTTGCTCTTGAGGAGGAGCTTGTTTGCCTTGCGGAGTAGCTTGGTTGTCATGAAGAGGAGCTCCCTCATTATCTATCTCTTCCTCGACTCTTATTGTGGTTGTCCTTCTAGTAGTCATACCTATAACTACAATAAGAATGTTAGGTGAAAATAACACATAGAGTTAAGACTCTAGAGGCACGACATAGGAATACCAAGAAGACGAGAATTTCCCTAAGCATCACATAGTCTATCCTTCATAAGTGTGGGGCTATTAACAATTATGAATAAGAATCTATATAGACGTGGTTTAGTGAGACATCAATCATAGGGCTACTTAGCCTCGTTCTATGATACCAAGTTTGTCACATCCGGGGAGCACCCCCTAGATGTAACCGACGTTGTCGTCCTCGGAAAGGACTTAGACAAGCCCTTAGCATTCATCATTACACGTCATAGGCCAAAACACGGAAAATTTAAACTTTTACATATACATAGTAAGGTATACATATACCTCTCACATACTACATAGGGAGTATACATAGACTCCTCACATAGGAAGCTTACTTAGGTTTCTCTTAGCCAACATCCAATACATAAAAAGAAAGTGTAATAACCGTGTATCACATTAAACCATCTAAGCTAGTACAACTTTGAACATAGCCATTTCAAAATCAATACTTCATTATAGGCTTACATCAATACTCTTAAACGATAAAGAAATGAAATAGAGTCTTTAGACAATAAAATTTCATAGCTAGATGAGATAAATGGTAAAATCCCTGAACATGAGACCTATAAATAACATGCAGAAATATGTCCAAGTATTCTTCAATCGGCCTCTTCGAACCTTAATGGTTGGAACCTACATATTTGTAGAAAACACAGAAATATGGGTTAGTACACCTCTTGTACTATGTATGGAAACAATGCACATAATACATTTGAAAGCATGCATGAAAGGAACCATTTCTTCAGAAAGTATGCTAAGTCATTTGAAAATCCTTTAATGCATATACAAGAGAGCATATACAATATAAGGATCACAATAACATAAGACATGTTCATAACAAAAGACAACATCAACATAAAGTCATATCAACATTTAATATTCAATAACTCATATCAACATAGCATACAAAACCCTTACCAAAAATCTCATCCCAAGTCTACAAGTTCAATGATCACGTGAAGCCCAATAACCCCACAAAATCAAGTAAACAAGATAAGATATCACAAGTAATCCTTTGCTACATAACCCATATCATCATAGGTAGTCATAACCACATATATCCATTTAAACCAATGTTATGATCATTCAATATAACTAACATCATATAAGAGTATCATCATTATAGTCAACATTACATATTTCATGATATCATAATACATAGGACCATTTCCTAGGAATCCTTTTAGAGCTAACTTTTGCAATGTCTATGTAGATTCCCATACCTCTACCAATACTAAGTAGACCCCTCAAGTCACTCTAATCAATGTCCCTATTTAATATATTTAGTCATTCATTTTACTGTCGGAAATAATTTCCTTAACCGACATAGACCACATAACCTAAATGTGGAATCCGTTGTCATGAAACCCTACACAAAAAGAAGGTGGTCTACTCTCTAAGATAGAACCAAACATGTACATACCATTCTACTTGGATCCACTAGCTAGTATTCCTATGGGGAAACATAGTTCAAGAACTAGGAGACATATTAGAGACCCTTTTTATGCCATTAGCATTGAAATCTCTATCTCATGAGACATAGTGAACCTACTATTCCACTTGGAAGGAACACATATCACAACAAGTTCACTCAATGTTAAGCTAGAGTCCCTTTTTTATATGCCTTAAAGTCAAACATAGTTTAGGTCATAGGGACTAACCCCTTGTATAATCATGTCATTAGATCAGTAGGTATAGGATGAGAACTACCTTTCATCAACACCACCATTTGTGAGGTCATTACATCATAATCAAATCATAATAAGGCACACAAGTGTTTCACATTAAAAATTACACAATAATATCCTATCAAGACCTCACAACCATCCTATTCATATCAAGGCATCACAATAATCATATCATCTTATTCTCAATGTTATCAAATATAATACTTCAATTGTACATAATCATCAACTAAAATCCATCATCATTGAAGTAAAGGGTTAAGATCACAAAGTCTTACCACATAGCGTTTATAAGCCCTCTTCAAGATCTTACCATTAATTTATCACAATTACCCAATAATCCACATTACCATCAGCATAATATAGTGAATTAAACAATAACATAGTCAATTGAATCAACTCTAATCATCTACAAGTCGAATTCATAACAAAGGTTAGGAAAAATGGTTCAATCAAGAAGCTTTCGGGGAAACTAGGTCAACGACTAAGAGATACAACAATTAGCCATTAATAACTCATAATCTATAAATAATAATCAATCTAACATCATAAGAAATAAACTTGAAAGACAAATTACGAAATTGGAGTGAAACCCATCTTTTGAAGAACATAGAAATCATATTTTGAAAGAGCATTTTGGGGAAAGGGTTCCCAAGAGTGAATAACTTCCACAACTTAAGATTTTCATTAGAATTAATGGAGAAAAGCTGAACCTTGGAGCCTTAGTGAAGCTTGACCACGGTCTTCAATGGTGGGTCTTTGGGAGAAAGAGAAAGTAGAGAGAAGTTGGAGAGAATTGGGTTTGGGAGTTATGTGGTGTTGGGTTAGTTTAACGAGGGTTAAGTCTTATATAGTTCCTGTCACATCCCGAGACCACACCCTAGAAGATATGGCACTCTCGGAGTGCAACCGGCGTAGTCGACCTCTCTGAGGTCTTATACAAGCCCTTTTGTATCGTTCATTGCATATACATAATGAAAAGTAGTGCGGAATTAAAACTTTTCACAAATATTATCATAGTCTTTAAAAATTCTTTCATATTAAACTAATAGGAAATACTAAGTCTCAATCTCATCAAAGCGTAGACACAAAGTACTTGGGACACGGCCGATAAACAATAGAAATATAATACTACTAAGTCTATTACAATACTTCAATAAAAGAAATAAAAGACATCTATGCCCTCGAGTCAAATGAGGACGTACTTCAACTTCACTTGAACGATGCTACGATCCAAGTCTTGATACCCAAATGCTTCTTACCTACCAACAACTATAGAGATAGATAAAAGCATGGAATTAGTACAACCACATGTACTAAGTATGACATAATGCATAAAATACATGAAAATGGACATTTATTGAAATATGCATCTTTTCATTTAAATATCATAATATAATCATAAGAACAACATTTAACAACTTAGAAGAACATAAGAAGTCACTTAGTCAGTTTAGAACAATTTTAAGGCAACATTACAGTGACCTCAACTCAATGTACAATGAACTCCTTCACTATTATAGTGAAGTTGATTACTTCTTCCTTAGTCACTTTATAGCATATAATTATCTCACTAAAAGTTATCTTAAGACTCACTTAAGCAACACAAAGAAGCATGCCTAAATGATCGTAAAGACTACTTATAATGAGACACATACACAATTACAAGACACCAAACACATGAACATATAAGACATGACATTCTCCTTACCAAGGCTATCAAAAGACTTACTTATGTACTCCTAGAAGAGAAAGCCCATACACTCTGCTCAAGGTTACCTAAATAATCCTTAAGACTTCCTATGTTTAGATCATGCCCAAAGTATCAACAAACTTCCCTAACTATAATTCTTCTCAAGACTTCCCTAGATAAGACATAAAGAGATCATCCCTTATGGCCTCTTCACACTTTAACTAAGGAATCTTTAAGTCACTTTAGATTAGGTACTCATTCATTTACATGCTTTCTAAAATAAGCCATTGTTTCATTAGTTCATTAAGAGACACTCATCACATAGAGGACATTGAAGTAGTGGTCTTGGAGAAGACCTAGGGACTTTCACTAACATCTTCAAAGCCTATTGTGCAATGTCTAGATAGCGTCTCATACCACCACCTAAGCTTCATAGAACTTCTCCAATACTATTAGGTATCCCACATAATGAGAATAGGCAATAACAGATATAAACCATGATCTCTAAACATGGAATCCGGAGTTCTAACCTACTCCGATGAGGGTGTTCTACTTGCCAATGGTAGAACTTGGAAACATCCAATGTATGCACATGGTTAAGGAATATGAAGGGCTTACTTTGTATTCTAGCCTCATGTTTTAACTAGAACTACTTCCCTTACCATACTTACTCGGTGTTAGCCTTTGTTCTCATAGAGTAATTCACATTAAAGGTTCATAGAAAGGGTTCCATATCATGTTCATAACCCAATTACATTTACCCTTTCAAAGAGGTCCCCTAGGGATGCCTTACAATGATGAAAAGAAGCTCATAATGACTTTCCTAAAAATTGATATGATATTGTTCACGTCAACAATCCTTAAGTCCATCATTTATTACAAAAAGGATACCATTACGGCTTTTGGCTTCAACTTTCATAACCTTACCACTAGGTTTTCACATAAAGGACCTTCTTAAAATCATTCAAGGTCTCACACCATTAATACATACAAAACTAAGAGGCTTTAGCATACTAAGTCAGGACATCACAGATTCATATTCATACATTCATCAAGTAAGGTATACAAGTCTACCAAAACAAGACAATACATACCACTTTAGCACATATTACATGTCATTCTAGAAGCACATAGGAGGAACCACTATCTTAAGTCATCCTTTAAACTACTATATCATCATCAATATAACCATCAAAGACTCATATAGTCAATTAGGAACAACCATGCATCCACTTTAAGACTACACACAAGAACACATAGTCATAGTCTGACATGATCACAAAAATAGCATCAATAGAAGAAACCAGATAATTTCACATTACTTAGCATATAGGTAGATTTGATCATACTTCACATTAAACTACACAAATCATCATATTACTTCAGGTAGTTTGCCGACAAGGTCATGATCATCATAATACTTAAAATAACACCGACATGGCCACATCATCACATAACACGGCCACCATAAGTTGTCCACACCAATCACATAATAATTCAAGAGTTATAATACTTAAAATAAATAGAATTGGGTCAGCGTACCACCAATCCATTATCTCCACTTCAATCCATGTCTAAATCATCCAATTCAGTACCATAAGGCCCTTACTCATGGCCATGCACATCAATTCAATACATAAATCATAATACTAAATGAAACTAGGTTAATTCAATATAGATTTATCAATCTAATACAACATATCCATCAATCAAATACAATTCTTACATCATTCAATAGCCCATAGAAAACTACACTACAATTTATAAGCATTAATTCAATATCAAGTAACACATAAAGTAGTCAAAAACTAGGGTTCATCAATTGCATGGGTTCATAGGTAAATTGATTTAAAATCATATAATTAACAGCAATATAATCAATACATAATGATTCAAAACCTTTAAGGCAAAAACCCATGGATAGATCATGAAATTGGACAAGTTCATCTTTGAAAACTTTAGAAAACATCTTTGAATTTGGGCTCCTTGATAAATAGAGTTTCAAGGATCAAAAAATATAACTCAATGATTTTAATCATTCAATTTGATGAAGAATCACCACTTCAATCTCCAATCCAAGATCTTCCTTGAGTTTTGGCTTCAATGGAGTTCTAAGGAATTTCTAAGAGAATTTGGGTTTGATTTTTAAGAATGAATTATTCGAAGTGTCAAAGACTGATTTACCGGTCTAAAATACCCAAAAGAACCTTAAGGAAGCACAAAACTTCTTATTTGGACGTTGGGTGAATTTACCAATTCACCCTTCACTTAAAAGTGAACCTGCGCAGGAAGGCAGCCTCACAGACGGAAGACCATCGACGGCCCATCCCTTAACCAACGGACAGTCCTGTTGGTCTGTGGTTTGGGATTTAGGCTTGTATTTGGCTTATCCTTCCCCACGCCTAAGTGTACACCAACTACTCGTCACCTACGGTGCGTCGACTTACCCACTGGGCGTCGATTGCCTCCGTAAGTTGGGCTGGCTTGGGCAGTCTTGGCTCAATGAAAGGGTCCTTCCTAAAGGACGCTTGGATGGTCCATGGGGATGTTTTCCCGAACGTTTCAAACCCAAACATGCTCGTATATGAGTTTACAACCTCTCACATGATTTTCATCTAAAATAAACATGTAAAACTCGACGAAACATGCTTAGACACACAAGGTCATTTTAAGGGAAACCTTTCTAACGTCATGGACGTTTTGGGGCGTTTGACCTCCAAACTTCACAAAACTTGACACAATGCCTATATACACCATAAAAACTCATTTAAAAACCTTATAGAATCATTAAAACCATGTAAGGTTGTAGCTTCACCTATGTCATTTTCTGGATCTTACAATCTGCCCCATTTGGACAAAATTCGTCCTCGAATGACACTTGCCACTCTACGAACACTTCCAAGAATAGAGATTCAACTAGCAGCTCAAAACCATAACACATAACACATCATCAAATACAAACATCTAGAAGAAACATCAATATCACATAGTCAAGAGATTCACAACACAACTAGAAACTAGCATACATTCTATAACTCATCATGCTATAAAACTCACATCTTTCATTCCAAATAGCAAAAACTTATTTTATATTCATTACCATACTCATATACATCAGTTCTAACAACATTACAACAATATTTGACCAAAGAATGAATTAGTAAATTTCTCAAAAATTTCACAGTAAACTGTCAAAGCTACAGTGAATTTTGCAATCTTTTTTAAAAAATGCAACTTTTAGGTAATTGATGATAGAGACATGCTAATATTAAATGAAAAATCATATAAACAACTTTTAAAACATAAACATAGCTTCATAAAATACACAATGCAAGAAATAAAATGAAATTCAATTCCCACAAGATTCCTAAGACCATGCACATGCAACAAACTTCTAGGACATTTCTAGACCATTTATTTAACCATACTCCCCCACTTAGAAGAAACTCATATCCTTGAAGAGAAATAGAAGGACTTACCATAATCATCAACACCTTCATCCGGCTTTTCTCCCCTAGTCAAGAGTGCATAGAAACGCCTCTTTGTTGGAGCATCATCTTTTGGAACATTAGGAGCAACATTCTTACCATCTCTAGTAGGACAATCCCTCACTTTGTGTCCATCTTATCCACATCCAAAACAACTCCCGGTACCCACTAGACACTAACCATAATACTTGTTTCCACAAGTGACTCATGTAGGCTTGCCATTTTGAGAACCACCTCCTTTCTCAAATTTCACCTTAGGACATCTTGAGTTTGAGCCCTCTTTTTGAACCTAGGTTGTCCTTGATCACTTGAACCACTTCTCTTCAAGTTTCTAGCAATCCTACCAAGTTTAGACAGTTAAATAGATTGAGCATACACAATGAGTCTAGCTAAGGTCATATCATCATATAGCATGGCCATAAGTCATTCTTCCCTCACTAAGTCGGCGACACCGGTCACAAATCAACTCATCTCATCCCTAGGATTAGATACTAAGGACGGTTCATATCTAGACAACATAGAGATCTTCAAATAGTACTCCTCAACACTCATATTGCCTTGATTTAGATTGATAAACTCCTCTACCTTCACCTCCCTCCTCTCACGGGGAAAGTATTTTCCTAGAAAAGCTTCCTTAAATTCTCCCCACTAAATAGGACCCGACTCACCCGGCCTATTATCCGTCAATTGAGTGTACCAAACTTAAGAAACATCCCTTAATTGATATGAATCAAACTCCGCCTTCTCCCTAGATGTAACCCCCGTAGCACTCAACACCTTGTACACACCATCAAGAAACTCTTTGGGATCCTCTCCCACATTAGTGCCAAGAAAGATAGGAGGATACATCCTCACAAACTCTCTCAACCTAGAGGTCATAATTCTCTCCACCACATTCACCCAAGGCACCATACTCAAATTCGCTTGAGTAGTTACAGCTCGGGCTAAAGCAAACAAAGCCTCTCTAATATCTCTATTAGACAATTCCGGATAAACCTCCGGGACCTCATTACCTTCTTTCACATTAGGGACTTGATCACCTTGGGAGGCACTTGAGCACCTTGTACTCCTTGAGCACCTTGAGGAACTTGCTGAACTTGAGGAGGAACTTCCTCATTCACCCTTTCCTCTTCCAACCTTCTTGCGGCCATCCTTATAGTATTCATCTCCTAGAAACACAAGGAAACACATTAAGAAGTGTCACGACCCGAAAGCACCCCCTAGAAGTTAGGGAAAACCTTCGAATCATGACCGGGCGTACTTGACCATTTGGGGTCTCGTACAAGCCCTCTAACTGGCGTTCATAACATAAAGAATGAAAAGTAGTGCGGAATTAAAACTTTTCACGATGGCAATAATAAAATAAGTCTTTTCATAAATACTAGGAAATCTTGTCGTCACAAGCCAACTTAAAGACACAAGATAGAATCTCAGGGACACGGCCCTTTACAATAAAAAGGAAATACAAATTAAGTCTTAATAATGAAACTAAAAGACATAAACTATGTCCTCGAATATATCAGGACATACCCAATTCTTGAGAGATAGAATTCCCAAGCTTCAACTCCGATCCTCCAAAAGGCTTCCAACCTATACTCATAAGGTATATAAAAGTATGGGGTTAGTACAACAATGTACTAAGTATGGCATATGCAAAAACATGCAAAAAGGGACATTTTAGTAAAATAACCTTTCATGCAATTTAAATATAACATTCATGAATTTAGGAGCAAATCAACATAAGAACCATCATTTAGCACTTAAGGAATAACTCACATAATTTTGAACACAAAGAACACTTTACAGTAAGTTTACAAAAACTTACACTAAACTAAAAGGACATTACATGAACTTACTAAAACTTACAGTAAAATTGAATAAGCATTACAGTGAACATTTTGAATTCTTACAATGAAGACCTTACAGTGAATGGCATGGTGCAAGTCATATGAACTCTTTTTCCTTTGAAGTTTCCTTAACCCAAGGTCATCCTAAGACTCCCTAAGGTGAGCCAAGAAGGGATCTTCATTACACCTCCCTTCAAAGCACACCAAAGCGACCCTTAAAACCACCAAATCTTAGGCTTACTTCGTCGGAAATCAAATCCACGCCCTTGGCTAACATATGCAAAACACTCATGGAAATATAGGTCACACTAAGTGCAATGTGAGAGTGGCATCCCATACTACCACTCCCACTTAGTGCTCCTAATGGATTCCATTTACCCAAGTACTCCACAATAATCATCCATAATACCACACCATAATACTCATTCACACGGATTTCATGAAAGTACTCTTCTCCCATAGTAGGTATAGGTCACACCAAGTGCAATGTGAGAATAGCATCCCCTACTACTACTCCCACTTAGTGCTCCTACTAGGTAACTAATATGGATCGAGCACTTCACGACTTACATACACAATATCAACAATATACAAGTTAACTAGTTTCAAATCAATTCTTTTATGGGAGTTAGCTTAACCGACAAAGACCATGAGAGCTAGACATGGAATCCCGATATTAACCCCTATCGGATGAGGGATACTTACTTGCCTAGTGTAAGGTCATGCTTCTTAGCGTTTACATGGATTTTCCAATAGCTACACCTATGCGGGCACATAGTTAAGGGATAAGGAGATTGCTACTAATTAACTCACTCTATACTAACGAGGAGTACTCATCTCAAGAGGTACTTTGGATTACAACATCTCAACTCACAAAGTGTAATCCACCTCCCCTTCATATCCTCTCGGTGCTAGGCATAACTCAACACGGATTTCTCAACATAATAGTCTATCTTAGAAAGCTCACTAGGAATGGAGAGGTTGTTACTAGACACTACATCTCAACTCACAAAGTGTGTCCACCTCAATATTCCCCTTTTTAATCAACTTGGCATAATACGTTCTTTAAAGTGTGTATGTGTGTACATGTGCACACCTTGCATATAAGCATAATTCATTCTTATCAAGGTCTACACATACTTTAACCTTGATTCATCACGTTACACATTCTACATACTTCTCATAATCATATACTTCATTTAGACATAAACTAGGCCAAACATGCAATTCAAGCTACAACAAATAGAATACAAGACCCATTTCCAATATCTCTTCATTTCACATATTAGACCTTCAAGATTACATATTCAAAACATATTAAATAACATCAAGTTCATAAATTAGCACCGCCATCCATAAGATGGACCATATCACTCGATATAAATTCATAATAAGAACTATATAATGAAAGAATCTCAACATCAAATCAAACCATGATCACTCATAAGAAATTTATCAATATTTAACCATATTAAGGCCCTTAGGGCAGTAGCTACACCAAGATGACAAATACAAGAAGACCCAAGTTCATACCCTACTCAAATCATGCTCACATAACCCATTTTCAAGCAAAAAGTTGAAGTATGCATAAACAAGAGTTTCATGGAGCTTTAACATCCAAATCATCAAATCAAACCAAGATAAATACATTTAAACCATTAGAACTTAAATACAAGAAGACCCATACTAGAAATCAAAGTTAGGAGAAGTTTGAGTTTAGAAACCCTTTTGAAAACCTTTTTGGAAGTTGGCTTCTTGAATGAAAAGATATTCAAGAATGGATACCATACCTTTAAGAGAAGGAAACCTACTAATTTTAGTGAAGAAACACGTCCAAAGCAGCCATCCTTTCCCTCCTTGAGTCTTGGCTTCAATGGTGACTTTGAGAGAGTTTTCTTTTTAGAGAGAGAGTTTGAATGTTGAAGTGAAGGTCTTGTCTAGGTCTACAGTTTAAAACTATTTTAATATAACCTTAAAACACTAAAATTATCCACCTAGGGTCTTAAAAGACATGGGGTGTATTTACATAAACACCTCAAGTGGGGCAGCAGCTTCACCGACTTTCATGACCTCACAGACGAGACCTTCACCAACGGACCATCTGTGCTTCAACGGACCATTGGTAGGGTCTTGTGGGTGGATACTTAGCTCCAAAAATGAGCCTGGCAACCAAGACCTTCTGTTCCAATCGACGCCCTAGGTCAACGGACCGTTGGTGGACCAACGGACCGTCCTTAGGGTCGTCGATGGCCACTGCTTTTTGGCAGTTTTGCCTAAGTCTTGGGCCCTTCATCTAGGTCCCCTTGTGGGCCCTAGGTTGGATCTATCCCGGACGTTAAACCCCTAAACTAAGTTGTCTAGGTCTTAGTAACATCCCACCATAGTTTCAAGGAAAACGAACACGTAAAACTCATCCAAACACAACAAGACACACAAGTACATTCTAAGGCATACCTTCCGAACATCATGGACGTTCTTGGTCGATTGAACTCCAAACTTAACCAAACTTCACACACTGCCTAAGGACACCAAACGAACTCAGTTTAACTTAAAATATACTCAAGAAACAACCAAGAGGCTCTAGTTCACCTTAGTTCATTTTGGGGCGTTATATTGTCCCCCACTTGGAATAACATTCGTCCTCCAATGACACTTAAATTTTAAGAACAACAAGGACTCACTTGCATCACATAATACACTTAGATCATGATAAAAACATCAACAATCAAAGGATCAACTAGCAAGGAACATCATTTCACACTTTCAACACTTAGCAACATAGGCAACTTTTGCCAAACTTCACAAAGTCAAAACACAACCTTAAACTTCTTTTATGGAGGAACTACCTTCTGCAACATTAAAAATGCTCATATACCATACTTTTACTCACATTGAAACTTCAATTCAAGACAAAACAATTTTCTTCAAAAAATCAAAATTCTACGGTGAAGTTCACTGTGTTCACTGCCCAGCTACCAAAATTTTTCGAAAATTCAGTCTTTAAGCAATTCATCAAGATGACATGATCATATGAACTATAAAACCACATAAACTCATTTCATAACACAAAAACAACAATAACAAAGAGTTAAAACTTACCAAAACCATCAATCTGAATAAATTATCCTTCCTAGCCCCCATCCCAGAGAAAGGGTTCTTCTTGGGAGCATTAGGATCTAGGAAAGCTTGATTGACATCTTTCACCCTTGATTTGAGGTTTAGGTAGTCCCTCATCATGTGGCCCTTATTACCACATGCAAAACAACCATCCGTACCGGCAAGACACTTACCCCCATGTTGCTTGCCACAAGTAGGGCTCCTAGCCCTTTCATAGGAATGACCACCACCTTGAGAATGCTGATTTGGAGCCCTATCCTTGTTTCCCATGGAAGAATCTTGGCGATAAAACCTCTTCTTAGGCTTTTGGTGACTAGAATCATCCGACCTAGGTCTCTTACCCTCTTGCCTTATCTCCGTAATTTTGAACTCCTCAATTTGTTGCGCATAAACCATGAGCCTAGAGATATCCATATCATTAATCGTACGACACTCTTTCTCCACCCTGCTAGACACGCACATCACAAACTTGTTCTTCCTAGTCCTAGGGTTGACTACCATGGTTGGGGCATACTTAGAGCCTGTTTGGATGGGCTTAAAAGCTAGGCTAACTTACTTAAAAGTCAGTTTTTGACTTATTAGAGTGTTTGGCAAATATCAAAGTAACTTATTTTAAGTCAAAAATGACTTATGTTAAGCTAAAAGCTAAAAGCTAGGTGAGGGGTGCTTTTTTTTCAACTTAAAAGTCATTTTATGTTGAACGTGTATATTAACTTTTTACCCTTAATTCTTTTATTTTTAATTTTATTTTTATTTTTATTATTATTATTTATTTATTATAATTATTGTTTTACTTTATTATTATTATTATTATTATTATTATTATTAATATTTTATTATTTAATTATTATTAATTATTTATTTTATTATTCTTTATTATTATAATTATTATTATACATTATTATTATTATTATTATTATTAATATTTTATTATTTTTATTATTTATTTTATTATTCCTTATTATTATTATTATTATATATTATATATTATTATTATTATTATATTATTATTATTATTAATATTATTATTATTATAATTTTCATATTATATTATTATTATTATTATTATTATTATTATTTATAATTATTATATATTATTATTATTATTTATTATTATTATTATATTTTTAATATTTTTATTATTATTATTATTATTTATTTTATTATTTATTTATTATTACTATTATTATATCTTATTATTATTATTATTATTATAATTATTATAATAATAGTAATAATTATGATTACTATTATTTTCATATTGTTATATTATTATTATTATTTATTATTATTATTATATTTAATTATTATTATTATTATTATTATTATTATTTTTTTTTATTATTATTATATATTATTATTATTATATATTATTATTAATACTTTTTTTAATTATTATTATTATATATTATTATTCTTTATTATTATTATATATTATTATTATTATTATTATATATTATTATAATTATTATTATTATTATTATTATTATTTTCATATTATTTTATTATTATTATTATTATTTATTATTATTATCTTTCATCCAAACACATAACTACTTATTTTAAAAATAAGTTCCAGCACTTTCAAAAGTACTTTTTAAAAGCTACTTTTTTTTAAGCCCATCCAAATGGGCTCTTAGAGAGTTGGGGAATTTGAGAGAGTACTCTTGCACACTCATTCCCCCTTGAAGAAGGTTCATGAATTCAACCATCTTCTTCTCCATCCACTCTAAGGGAAAGAACCTATCTAGGAAATCCTCTTTGAATTCATCCCAATCAACCGGACCTCTTCCTAAGGGTATCTCACCCCTCTATTGCTCATACCACACTTGAGCCACCTCCTTATGTTGGTAAGCAGCTAACTCCGCTTTTTCCCTAGGGGTCACACCCATAGCATCTACCACCTTGAAAACCTCATCTATGAAGCCTTGTGGATCTTCATCCACCTTAGTGCCATGAAAGGTAGGAGGGTTCAACCTCATGAAATCCCAAATTTTAGAAGTCGGAGTACTAGCATTTGGTAGGGGCCTATCTCCTTGGTTAGCTTGGCCCACAAAGTGATTGTTGACAACATGAGCTTGAGCCGTTGTAACAACCCTAAAAATGAATAAGATAAATGCTTAAGGTGTAAGGAATGCTTGCGATTAGACCAAGGTTCACACGAATTGATACGCGTACAACCAGACCTCAGAACCCTTACTACGGCCAAGCCAACTAACTTGGGGAGTTAGTTGAGCTTGGAAAGGTTGGAACCAACCATGTAGGGATCTCGAAAACGAAGATCTAATCGAAGAGTCTTTACCGAACTTAAAAGAGGAAATTTTAAGTTTTGAGGGTCCAGGGGTAAAATGGTCTTTTCCAGGACAAGGGTAATATCGTAAATACCCTAAGGAATTAATTAATTAATTAATTAATTTAATTATAGAACCAATTAGGCTCGGGTTAACCAGAAATGGTCCATTTCGCAAGGGTCACTCCACCCGAGTTCGAGCCCCAATGGAAGCAACAAATTGATGATTTAATTGTTGATTAAAATCTAATTTTCATAGGGGCAAAGTGGTCCTTTCACGTATAATTAAATAAATCAGATATTTGTTTGTTAAGGAGAGTCCTAATTTGACTAAGTCCTTACCTAACCCTAAACCACTTCTCACATTTCACTCTCTCACGTCTATCACATCACTCACACGTTCAAAACTCTCTTGTTCTCTCTGCCAATTAACGTGAAGAACAGAAACTATAACTAAAGTTCTTCACACTTGAAGAACACACAAAAATTTTAAGAAAAACAAAGTAACCAAAAACGTTAAGGCAAAGAGAAGTTGTCCGTCGAGTGGTGTGTACGTTGAGGAGGCTTGGAATGATTTTGGAGAGGGTTTTGGGCAGCAAATTCAATGTTTGAACATCAATTAAAGGTATGGGTTTCTTCTCTCTTGGTCCCTTTCCCAAGAGACCCTTAAGATTCAAGATAATCACTCCAAAAACTAGGGTTGTTCCTCTTTGCAAGTCCCTGTCACTAGCTCCCAATGATTCGTAGGTTGGATTTTTTGTTTGCTGGTAGATTTAGGTATGTGTGATGTTTTTGTGTTTAATGTGAATATGTTTATGTACGTGAAATCACAAAAATGACAACCAATGTGTGATCAAAAAAATGATGTGTGTGTGTGCACGTTTGGCAGTGAACTTAGTCATTGTTGGAGGTATGAAATGGCATGTTTTATCCTTATAGTTTATGTGCAAAAGTTGTACACAACGTGATGTTCATTGTATTGAAATGTGGTTGATTGAATAACAATCTTCTAGCCAAATAAATCTATGAAAGATGCACCTAAAAATGTGTTTAAAGGGTCTATAAACTACCCTATGAATCAAGCAAAAATATTAATGAATATGAGCTGAAAAATGGCTAAAATTTCCACCATCTTGTAAGTTTAATTTAGGTAAAATGTTGATGAACAAAATCTGGAAATTTAAGTAAAAGATAAAGGGGTGAGGTCACTAGGATTCGAACCAGTGACCTCCCCTAGTGGCAAGTGTAGTTCGCGAAATAAGGAAAGAAAAGGGGGCTGGGGGGAATCGAACTCGGGCTGCTGGAAGAGAAAGGAGAGAGTAATTAATTAATTAAATAAATGGGAGGCATGGTAATCGAACCCACGATCTCCAGGCAGCAAGTGAAAGAAGAGAAAATAAAGAAAAGAAAATATGAGGCGTGGGAATCGAACCCACGACCTCAAGGCTTAAAGGAGAAGGCAAAATAATTAAGAAAAAATGAAGTGAGGCTGTGGGACTCGATCCAACAACCTCACAGCCAAAGCGCCTAGCCTAGGGAATTTAATTAAAACTAAAATAGGAGGCTGTGGGGGTTCGAACACACCACCTCACAGCCTCTAGCGAAATTAAAAGCAATAACAAGGAGGCTGTTGGGGTTCGAACCCACAACCTCCCAATTTTCCAGCGAAATAAAGAGCAAATTAAAAGAGGCTGTGGGGGTTTGATCCCACAATTTCTTGGTTTGGGCAAAAAAGGGAAATGAGATGTTAATGAAAAATAAAAAGGGGTTGTGGGGGTTCGAACCCACAATCCTTCGGCCAAGTTAAGAGGAAAACCAAGTAGAAAACTAAAGGTACAGTGTTAATGTTGGGGTTCAATTTAGAGTCCCAATATCTTGGAGATTAAAAATAAAATCAATGAAAAATGTAAATGTTATCCAAGTGATTCGAACTTGGGTTTCCTTGCCCAAACTTCCGTATTGATACATAAGTCATACGTGAACAAAATATCCAAGAATAATGTCACCTACTTAGATCGAAATCAAGATCTTGGCATATATACAAGATACATAAGTCTTGTACTACATAATCTTAGGAATGTATGAATCACTTAACGAATTACAAATGAAGCCTCATGGCTTATGTGTATGGACTCATAAGTCTAGCATACGTTTTAAAGAAGGGAACCTAAGATGTATGTAATGAAAGGATGTAACCCTAGAAGGGTTAAGTCTGAGTATAAAACACACTAAATGGCCTAGTGCATTGGCATACAATGAAATGATTATTATGTAATGAAATGACGAAACCCTAGAAGGGTTAAGTAAGAGTATGAAACACACAAATGCCAAGTATATTGGCATATGATGAAATGAACATTCACGTAAAATGGGGTGAGTAATTATAAAGAGTAAATGTGCTAATGTTAATGAATGTGGTGACAACATGATATGAGGCTAATGTAAAAGATGAGAACAATCTCAAATGAGCCCAAGTAAGTGTTACCAAAACGTACTGACCTATGAGAGTGTAAAGTTAATGAAGAGACCAGTCTCTATGAACACTCTATTGAAAGTATTGAGATTAACACACTTAATACTAATGATGAGATGAGAAATCATCTATTGAGCTATGATGTCCTCACACTAGAAGCCAGCTTCAATGACGTATGAGTTGAATGTAATGGAACTTTATACTGAGTATTGATAGACTAGCTATGAGCGGTGATGCCTTCTTTAGGGAAGGGCGGAGGTTCACGTAACTCTCATGAGATGAGATTGTCTGGCTTGCCGGGTATGGGTCTCCTTATATCTCCTGGTCTTCGAACCTATACTACTAATATAGGGATCTGGCGGGGTTAAATTCCCATGTACGCTAGTATGTTTTTAGGTCACCTTGGTCGGTGATTCCACCTCTTTTCGGTGTGGGGGAGACACTGGATTTCATGATGCTCACATGATCTATGTCAGTTAAAGTTAAAGTTCCCAATGAATGAATGAGGCCAGCCTCAAATGAAGCACATAATGAAATGAATGATACCAAAGGTGTTAGGATAGGATAATCAAGAGGTGAGCTAGACTCAGGTAATGACACTAGGTTATTCTTGATCATTGCACAACAAATCGATGAAAGTCTTAAACTACACCCTAGGTATAGCTGGTGTTCACACTGGCCTATGAACGAAATGAAATGAAGTACGTATGAACGAATGAAGCAGACTCTGTGTTTGCTAACGAAGACTCCGTAGTTGAGGTCCCATATGTTGAGCCCTCATTTTGGAAAGTCTTAATGTCAACTCCATGATTCCAAGATCTCATGGCATATGAATGAATGTTATAAAATATGTTATGTGTTGTATGCTATATGATATGTGCTATGTGTAAGATGTTATGTGCTGTGTGCAATATGATAATTATGATGATGCATGTTACTCTTATGACATGACTTTCCTAATCCAAATTTGGAAGGTTCACTAACTTTCCTAATCTCAATTTGGCAAGTCCACTGACTTGACTTTCCATAATCATGTTGTTAGGAAAGAGCTATCTTTTCTCATGCATGTCCTTGGTGTGTGCTTGCATATACCCATACTTAGTACAAGTGTGTACTAACCCTATACAACTATACAATTTTAGGTGCAGGCACAGTGGACGCTAGAGCTACAGGTTGACGCTGAAGCTATTCGGACGTCGAGCATTCATCCGGACTTGGTAGGCCCTCATGCTTTCGAGGATGCTGCCATTTATATTATAGCTTAGTTTTAGAGTTGAGCTAGTGGAGTATGTTCCACTAGCGTTTCTTTCCTGTTTTATTCAGACATTGTATTGGTGCCATTTTGGCAAGTACATCTTTATTACTATGTTAGACTATTTCTTTCATTTGATAATCTTGATATTAGATGGTTGATGGTGAACAATTATGTATTAATGAGAATGTTTAATAAGTAAGTTAAGAAACAAAAATTTTCAAATTTTCCGCTAAAATTAACCTAGATGAATTAAGAATGATGTATGTAGGCTTGTCTGCGACCTCTGAGAGGTCAACGACGCCAGTCTCGTGTGGGGTCTAGATTCCAGTCGTGACAAAGTTTGTATCAGAGCACTAGGTTAAGTTCTGAGAATAATGAGTTTACATCAATCACATTGAGTAGTTTCTAAGTCATGGTAGTGAAGTGCACCACTATCCTGGATTAGAGACTCTATGATGCGTAGGAAAATTTCCCTTCTTCTGATCTTATCGTGCTTTTCCTAATGTCTGATTTCTTGGTGTTATGAGCGTGTCTAACATCAATTTTTTTTCCAGAGAATGAATACTAGGAGGAATGTTGGTAAGAGGAGAGGAGGAGCAGCTGATGGGAACAATCAGGTTCCACCCAACGCTCCAGCTGAAGGAGTGGATATACCAGTTAACCCAACTGGGTTGACTGATGCTGAGGTGAGGGCATCTCTGGCCCAGATGGTACAGGCCATTACTATGCAGGCCCAGGCTATGACTGCCCAGGTCAACCGGCAGGATGTTCAGAGGGAGAACCCACCGGTTCGTAGCTTGGCTGACAGGCTGAGAGACTTTACGAGGATGAATCCTCCTATTTTCATAGGGTCCAAGACTTGAGAGGATCCCCAGGAGTTTGTGGACGAGGTACATAAGATTTTGGTGGCTATAGGGGCCACTGATAGTGAGAAAGCTGAGCTGGCTTCCTATCAGCTCAAGGATGTGGCACAAACTTGGTGCAATATGTGGCAGGATAGCCGAGCTTTGGGCGGAGTTCCAGTCACTTGGGAGATGTTTAAATAGCCTTTCTGGAGAGATTCTTTCCCAGAGAAATGAGGGAGGCCAAGGTTGAGGAGTTCATCAACCTTAAGCAGGGATCTATGACAGTCAGGGAGTATTCCCTGAAGTTTGTTAAGATATCCAGGTATGCTACTTTCCTTAGTATCTAACAGCAAGGATAAGGTGAGTACTGAAGTTTGTTAAATTATCCAGGTATGCTACTTCCCTTGTGTCTAACAGCAGGGATGAGATGAGCAGGTTCCTCACATGAATCAACGGAGATCTAGAGGAGGAGTGTCGGTCTGCGATGCTCCATGATAATATGGACCTCTCCATGTTGATGGTGCATGTCCAGCAGGTAGAGGAAAGCCGCAAAAAGAGGGGTATTCGTGATGCTATGAGGCCTAAGCCTCAAGATCAGGCAGGTCCCAGCCGTGGAGGCCATAGAAACAATTTTGGCGTCATTGAGCACCCCAGGTTCAAGAAGGGGCAACAGAGTTCTGGGAACTCAAACTTTCAGAGGAGTACAGCACCTAGAGGAGGCAGACCTGAGCCCAAGAGGGGTAATGGAGGTGAGATGCAGCGTCCTAAAAAGAATTGTGCTAAGTGTGACCGATCTCACAGTGGAGAATGCAGACAGGGCACTAATGCCTGCTTCGATTGTGGTAAGAGTGGGCACATGGTTAGAGACTGCCCACAGAATAGAGGTCAGGCTGGAGGTAATGCTCAGCCTAGGCCTAACCCACAGGGTGCAGCAGCAGCCGAGCCTCCTAAGAGGAACAGGTTCTATGCCCTGAAGGGCAGGGAGGAGCAGGAGAAGTCCGCTGATGTGGTCACAGGCATGCTGCAAGTATTCTCAACTTCTGTTTATGCTTTACTTGATCCAGGGTCTACGCTTTCCTTTGTAACTCCTTTGCTTGATCTCACTTTTGAGATATTGCCTGAAGTTCTGCATGATCCTATAGTGGTTAGTACACCGTTAGCAGAAAATGTAAAAACTGATAGAGTCTACAAGGATTGCCCAATAGTGACAAGTGGTAAGACTATGTGTGCAGACTTGGTTGAGTTACCCATGCATGATTTTGATGTTATTCTTGGCATGGACTGGCTTCACAGTTGTTATGCTTGTTTGGACTGTCGTAGTAGAGTGGTGAGATTTCGTTCCCTAATGAAGAGGATCTAGTCTGGGAGGGGTACAACTCGAGTCGTCCTAACCTCTTGATTTCTAACCTTTAAGGCCAATAAAATGATGTCCAAGGGGTTATTGTGTCATCTTGTGAGTGTTAATGATTTAGATCATGACATTCCTTCCATACACTCAGTGCCAGTAGTGAATGAGTTCCTAGATGTATTTATTGATGATTTGCCTGGAGTCCCTCCCTTCGAGAGATTGATTTTGGTATCGACTTAGAACCCGATACTAAACCAATTTCAATTCCTCCTTAGAGAATGGCTCCAGCTAAACTCAAAGAGTTGAAGCTGCAGTTAAAAGATCTCACTGACAAGGGTTTCATTTAGCCGAGCATATCCCCTTGGGGCGCTCCAGTGTTGTTTGTAAAAAAGAAAGATGGAACCCTTAGAATTTGTATCGATTATCGGCAGCTCAACAAAGTCACTATAAAGAATAAGTATCCACTTCCCAAAATAGATGATTTGTTTGATCAGCTCCAAGGGTCAAGCTTCTTCTCTAAGATTGATCTTCGTTCAGGGTATCATCAGCTTAGGGTTAGGGATTGAGATATCCCAAAGACAGCCTTTCGTACTCGTTATGGTTAGTATGAGTTCTTAGTCATGTCATTTGGTCTTACGAATGCACCTACTGTGTTTATGGACATCATGAACCGAGTCTTCCATGAATACCTTGACTCCTTCGTCATAGTATTCATTGATGACATTCTCATCTACCCTAAGACCAAGGAAGAGCATGAACAATATTTGAGACTAACCTTGCAGGTACTTAGACAACATCAGTTGCATGCCAAATTCAGCAAGTGTGAATTTTGGCTTAGATCAGTGACCTTCCTGGGTCATGTTGTGTCCGATCACGGCGCGGAGGTGGATCCCAGGAAGACTGAGACTGTGAAGAACTGGCCAAAGCCTCTTACCCCCACTGACATCCGTAGCTTTTTGGGATTTGCTGGTTACTACCGCAGGTTTGTGGAGGGATTTTCTTCCATTGCTGCCCAATTGAAAGCTTTGACTAAGAAAAAAGCCAAGTTTGAGTGGACAGGGACTTGTGAGAAGAATTTCCAGAAGCTCAAGGACATACTCACTTCAGTCCCGGTGCTTACTTTGCCTAAGTGTGGTGAGAATTACTTTGTTTATTGTGATGCATCTAGGGTTGGTTTTGGTTGTGTTCTTATGCAGGTTGTTAAGGTGATAGCCTGTGCGTCCAGACAGCTCAAGGTTCATGAGAAGAATTATCCCACTCATTGTAACAACCCTAAAAATGAATAGGATAAAGACTTAGGTTGTCAAGAATGCTTGCGATTAGACCAAGGTTTGCACAGACTGATACGCGTAGAACCAGATCTCAGAACCCTTACTACGACCAAGCCAACTAACTTGGGGAGTTAATTGAGATTGGAAAGGTTGGAACCAACCAAGTAAGGCTCTCGAAAATGAAGATTTAATCGAAGGAGTCTTTACCGGACTTAAAAAGATGAAATTTTAAGTTTTGAAGGTCTAGGGGTAAAATGGTCTTTTACCAGGATAAGGGTGATATCGTAATTACCCTAAATATATATATAATTAATTATTTAATAAAATGGAAGGGCAATTTTGAGAGTGAGAGCCGAATGTGTGCTCTAAAAGTGAAGTCTTGCTCCACCCGGGTTCGAACCTAGGTGGAAGCAATGATTTAACTTGTTTTTATTTAAATGGATAAATTTAATTAATTAATTAGTAAATATTAGCTGATTTAAGAAAATGAAAAATCAGATTTTAATTAAAGGTTTAACAAGGAGTCCTAGTTTGACTAATTCCCAAACCAAAACTCCTAACTTAAAGCCACTCTCTCTCACACTCTCTCTCTCTCTCTCTCTCTCACGTTTAACCACTCATTCTCACGTTTTATCTCTGCCAAAACAAGTTCAAAATCAGAAAATATATTGAAGTTCTTCACACTTGAAGAACTCACACGAATTTTTTAAGAAAAATAAAGTAACCAAACGATAAAGCAAAGAGAAGTGGTTATCGAGTAGTGTGGACGATTGAGAAAGCTTGGACTGATTTGTGGAGAGGATTTTGGGCAGAAAATTCGTGTTTGAACAAGGAAATTAAGGTATGGGTCTTCTTACTCTTGGTACCTTTCCCAAGAGACCCTTAGGACTCAGACGATTATAATCCGAAAACTAAGTTGTTCCCCGTTGCATATCCCTGTCCTTAGCTCCCATCAAATCATAGGTTGGTATGTTTGCTGGTAGAAATTAGGTGTTGCAATGTTTTTTCGTGATGAATATGTTCATGAACATGTATTTGGAATCATATGAAGGACAAGCTTTGTTGCCGAAAATATGTGTGTGCATGTGAAAAAGTTTACTGTAAACTTACTGTGAATGAGTTTTGATTTATGGCTTCAAGTTTGATATGGTTTTAGTTGTCATTCCAAGTGTATAAACTTATGTAAATGATGATGTTCATTTAAGTGTAATGTGGCTGAATTTAATGAAAATTCTTGGCCAAAATATGTCCATGAAAATGCACCTAAAGGACTCACTAAACACTACTCCAAATGTATGAACTTTTAACGTTAAAGAGTAGAGAAAATAGGCTGCAAAAAGCTAATCAAAATTTCAGCTTGTGATGTTTATTTCGGGCAGGTTCTGGAAATTTTGGAAGAGTTTTAAAAGTGATTAAAATAGGTGAGGTCAAGGGGAATCGAACCCAAGACCTCACATGACCAAGAGGCTTTAATTTAAAAAAAAAATGTGTTGGGGCTAAGGGGATTCGAACCCCTTAGCTGCTGCCCACGAAATGAATTAATAAAAAAAATGGGGATGGGGGGAATTGAACACATGACTCGTGGGAAGCAAGGAAGAAGGAGAATAAAGAATAAAAAAAGGATGTGAGGCGTGGGAATCGAACCCATGACCTCAAGGCTGGAACTAGAGGAGGCGAAAATAAGTTAATAAAGCAAGTGAGGCTATGGGGGATTGATCCCACGACCTCACTGCCAATGCCCTCAACTTAGCAAAAATAAAAAGAAAAATATATATGGGGCTGTGGGGGTTCGAACCCACCACCTCACAGCCCCTAGCGAAAATTAATCAAAAATATGGAGGCTGTGGGGGTTCGAACCCACAACCTCCCTACTTAGGCTAATTAAAGAATACAATAAAAGAGGCTGTGGGGGTTTGATCCCACAACCTCTTGGTTTAGGCGAAATTGGGCAAGGAGAAGTTAATAAAAATTAAAAAATGGTTTGTGGGGGTTCGAACCCACAACCCTTCGGCCAAATTAGGATTATTACTAAGGAGAAAATTAATCCTTCAATGTTAATATTGTGATTTAACTTAGAGTCATAATGTTATGAATATTAGAATAAAATCAATTAAAAATATAAATGATATCCAACTGATTCAAGACTTGGGTTTCCTTGCTCAAACTTCCTTATTGATACATAAGTGATACGTGAACAAAGTATCCAAGAATAATGCCACCTACGTAGATCAAAATCAAGATCTTGGCATATATTCAAGATACATAAGTCTTGTACTACATAATCTTAGGAATGTAAGAATCACTTAACGAACTATGAATGAAGCCCCCTGGCTTGTATGTATAGTCAGATAAGTCTAACATACGTTCAAAAGTATGTGAACCTAAGATGTATGAAATAAAATGATGAACCCTAGAAGGGTTAAGTATGAGTATAAATACACTAAATGGCCAAGTGCATTGGCATATGATGAGATGAACAATGAAATGATGAAATGAACAATGAAATAATAAAACCCTAGAAGGGTTCAGTAAGGGTATGAAACACACCAAATGGCCAAGTGCATTGGCATATGATGAAATGAACATTCACGTAAGAAGAGGTGGATAACTATGAAAAGCAAAGGTGCTAATGATGATGAATGTGGATACAACATGATATGAGGCTAATGTAAATGATGAGAGCAATCTCAAATGAGCCTAAGTAAATGTTACCAATACGTACTCACCTATGAGAGTGTAAGATAATGAAGAGACCAGTTTCTATGAACACTCTAATGAGAGTATTGAGCTTAACACACTCAATACGAATGATGAGATGAGAAATCATCTAATGAGCTATGATGTCCTCATACTAGAAGCCAGATTCCATGACGTATGAGATAAATGTAATGGAACTTTATACTGAGCACCGATAGACTAGCTATGAGCGGTGATGCCTTCTTTCGGGAAGGTCGGAGGTTCACGTAACTCTCATGAGATGAGACTGTCCGGCTTGCCGGGTATGGGTCTCCTTATATCTCCTAGTCTTCGAACCTATACTGCTAATATAGGGATCTGGCGGGGTTAAATTCCCATGTACGCTAGCATGTTTTTGGGTCACTTTGGCCGGTGATTCCACCTCTTTTAGGTGTGGGGGACACACTGGATTTCATGATGCTCACATGATCTATGTCGGTTAAAGTTAAAGTTCCCAATGAATGAATGAGGCCAGCCTCAAATGATGCACATAATGAAATGAACGATACCAAAGGTGTTACGATAGGATAATCAAGAGGTGAGCTAGACTCAGGTAATAACACTAGGTTATTCTTGATCATTGCACAACAAACCCGATGAAAGTTGTAAACTACACCCTAGGTATAGCTAGTTTTCACACTAGCCTATGAACAAAATGAAATGAAGTACGTATGAATGAATGAAGCAGACTCTGTGTTTGCTAATGGAGATTCCCTAATTGAGGTCCCATCTATTGAGCCCTCATTTCTGGGATGTCTTAATGTCAAGTCCATGATTCCAAGGTCTCATGGCATATGAATGAATGATATGAAAGAAGTTATGTGCTACATGCAAAATGTACTGTATCTTATATGATATGTGCTATATGTAAATGTTATGTGCTGTGTGCAAATGTGAAAAGTATGATGATGTATGTTATTCTCATGGCATAACTTTCCTATTCCAAATCTGGAAAGATCATTTACTTTCCTAATCCAAATTTGGAAACTTTCCTAATCCCAATTTGGCAAGTCTACTGACTTGACTTCCAAAAATCACGTTGTTAGGAAAGAGCTATTCTTTCTCATGCATGTCCTTGGTGTGTGCTTGCATATACCCATACTTAGTACAAGTGTGTACTAACCCTATACAAACTCTACTATTTTAGGTGCAGGAACAGGTGGACGATAGAGCTACAGGATCATCGTTGCAGTTATCCGGACGTCCAACATTCATCCGGTTTTGGTAGGTCCTCATGTCTTCGAGGATGCTACTGTTTTATATTCTAGCTTAGTTTTAGAGTTGAGCTAGTGGAGCATGTTCCACTAGCGTTTCTTTCCTACTTTTATTCAGATTATGTATTGGTGCCATTTTGGCAATTATATGCTTTATAAGAATTGAACTATTTCTTTCAGTTGCTTATCTCTTAATGTTAGATGGTTGATGGTGAACAATTACGTATTAATGAGAATGTTTTTATAAGAATATTTAGAAACAAAAAGTTTCAAATTTTCCGCTAAAATTAACCTATGTAAAGTAAAAATGACGTAAGTAGGCTTGTCTGTGACCTCTGAGAGGTCAACGACGCCGGTCTAGTCTGGGGTCTAGATTCCAATCGTGACAAAGTTGGTATCAGAGCACTAGGTTACATTCCGAGAATAATGAGTTCACATCAACCACATTGAGTAGTTTCTAAGTCATGGTAGTGAAGTGCACCACTATCCTGAATTAGAGACTGCATGATGCGTAGGAAAATTTCCCTTTTTCTGATCTTATCGTGCTTTTCTGAATGTCTGAATTCTTGGTGTTATGAGCGTGTCTAACATCAATCCTTTTTGTTTTTCCAAAAAATGAACACTAGGAGAGGAAATGGTCAGAGGAGAGGAGGAGCAGCTGCTAGGGGTAATCAGGATCTACCTCAGGCTCCAGCTGAAGGAGTGGCCATGCCAGTTAACCCAGCTGGGTTGACTGATGCTGAGGTGAGGGCATCTCTGGCCCAAATGGCACAGGCCATTACTATGCAGGCCCAGGCTATGACTGCCCAGGTCAACCGACAGGATGTTCAGAGGGAGAACCCACCGGTTCGTAGCATGGCTGCCAGACTGAGGGATTTCACGAGGATGAATCCTCCTATTTTCACCGGGGCTAGGACATCAGAGGATCCCCAGGAGTTTGTGGATGAGATTCATAAGATCCTGGTGGCTATGGGGGCCACTGATATTGAGAAGGCTGAGCTGGCTTCCTATCAGTTCAAGGATGTTGCACAGACTTGGTGCAAGATGTGGCAAGATAGCCGTGTCTTAGGTGGAGTGCCAGTCACATGGGAGCTGTTCAAAACAACATTTCTGGAGAGATTCTTTCCCAGGGAGATGAGGGAGGCCAAGGTTGAGGAATTCATCAACCTCAAACAAGGCTCTATGACAGTCAGGGAGTATTCCCTAAAGTTTGTTAAGCTGTTAAGGTATGTTGTTTTCCCTAGTATTTAATAGCAAGAATGAGGATAATACTGACTTTGTTGAAATCACCCAGGTATGCTACTTCCCTGGTTTCTAACAGTAGGGATGAGATGAGCAGGTTCCTCACAGGAATCAATGGAGACCTGGAGGAGGAGTGTCGATCTGCTATGCTCCATCATAATATGGATCTTTCCAGGTTGATGGTGCATGTCCAGCAGGTAGAGGACAGCCGCAGAAAGAGAGGTGTTCGTGATACTAGGAGGCCTAGGCCTCAAGATCAGGCAGGACCCAGTCATGGAGGCCATAGGAACAACTTTGGTGTCCGTGAGCAGCCAAAGTTTAAGAAGGGACTCTCCCACCAAAGGGAGTCAAGTTCATCCAGTGGTCTCTATGATAGGGATTCCGAGTCCAGAGATAAGAGAAGCAATGAAGTATATACACCTAAGGAAAGGCAACCTTGCAGGAAGTGTGGCAGACAGCATGGAGGAGAGTGTATGATGGGCTCTAACGCTTGTTACTGCTGTGGAAAACTGGGACACATGGTGAAGGATTTTCCGAATAGAAGAAGTCAAGAACAAGGGAAGGAGAGAGTTCAGACTAATGGCCCAAATGAAGAGGCTCCAAGGAGGCAACGATTCTTCGCACTCAAGTATAGGGGTGCAGGGGAAGGCAGTTTTGATGAAGCCTCCGGTGCGTAGCCTTAATTAGCCTTTCATATATTTGACTGTATATGGTGTTTTTGCCCTAGTATGAGGTTAATATGTTTGAAGTCATCATATTGGTTGCTGATTTATATGACTTTTATGTTGACTTTGTGTTGTATTCTTTGATGAGACTAGTTTAGGGAAGAATTCCTTAGTCTATTAATGTGAAGCTACTAGTAGGTCTCAAGGAGGTGTTCCATCATGTTAAGAAGTGAATCAAATATTCACCCATGGAAGTATTGAAGTACCTACGTATGTGTACGTTCTATAGATGACATACTTATTGTTAGTAAAGAGTAGTGTCATTCGGGGACGAATGTTCCTAAGGGGGGGATAATGTAACAACCCTAAAAATGAATAGTATCAAGACTTAGGTTGTCAAGAATGCTTGCGATTAGACCAAGGTTTGTACAGACTGATACGCGTAGAACCAGACCTCGGAACCCTTACTACGACCAAGCCAACTAACTTGGGGAGTTAATTGAGCTTGGAAAGGTTGGAACCAACCAATTAAGGCTCTCGAAAATGAAGATTTAATCAAAGGAGTCTTTACCGGACTTAAAAAGACGAAATTTTAAGTTTTGAAGGTCTAGGGGTAAAATGGTCTTTTACCAGGCTAAGGGTAATATCGCAATTACCCTAAATATATATATAATTAATTATTTAATAAAATGGAAGGGCAATTTTGAGAGAGAGAGCCGAATGTGAGCTCTAAAAGTGAAGTCTTGCTCCACCCGGGTTCGAACCTAGGCGGAAGCAATGATTTAACTTGTTTTTATTTAAATGGATAAATTTAATTAATTAATTAGTAAATATTAGATGATTTAAGAAAAACAAAAATCAGATTTTAATTAAAGGTTTAACAAGGAGTCCTAGTTTGACTAATTCCCAAACCAAAACTCCTAACTTAAAGCCACTCTCTCTCTCTCTCTCTCTCTCTCTCACGTTTAACCACTCATTCTCACGTTTTATCTCTGCCAAAACAAGTTCAAAATCAGAAAATATATTGAAGTTCTTCACACTTGAAGAACTCACACGAAATTTTTAAGAAAAACAAAGTAACCTAACGATAAAACAAAGAGAAGTGGTTATCGAGTAGTGTGGACGATTGAGAAAGCTTGGACAGAGGATTTTGGGCAGAAAATTCGTGTTTGAACAAGGAAATTAAGATATGGGTCTTCTTACTCTTGGTCCCTTTCCCAAGAGACCCTTAGTACTCAGACGATTTTAATCCGAAAACTAAGTTGTTCCCCGTTGCATATCCCTGTCCTTAGCTCCCATCAAATCATAGGTTGGTATGTTTGCTGGTAGAAATTTGGTGTTGTAATGTGTTTTCGTGATGAATATGTTCATGAACATGTATTTGGAATCAAATGAATGACAAGCTTTGTTGCCGAAAATATGTGTGTGCATGTGAAAAAGTTTACTGTAAACTTACTGTGAATGAGTTTTGATTTATGGCTTCAAGTTTGATATGGTTTTAGTTGTCATTCTAAGTGTATAAACTTATGTAAATGATGATGTTCATTTAAGTGTAATGTGGCTGAATTTAATGAAAAATTCTTGGCCAAAATATGTCCATGAAAATGCACCTAAAGGACTCACTAAACACTACTCCAAATGTATGAACTTTTAACGTTAAAGAGTGGAGAAAATAGGCTGCAAAAAGCTAATCAAAATTTTCAGCTTGTGATGTTTATTTCGGGCAGGTTCTGGAAATTTTGGAAGAGTTTTAAAAGTGATTAAAATAGGTGAGGTCAAGGGGAATCGAGCCCAAGACCTCACATGACCAAGAGGCTTTAATTTTAAAAAAAAATGTGTTGGGGCTAAGGGGATTCGAACCCCTTAGCTGCTGCCCACGAAATGAATTAATAAAAAAAATGGGGATGGGGGGAATTGAACACATGACTCGTGGGAAGCAAGGAAGAAGGAGAATAAAGAAAAAAAAAGGATGTGAGGCGTGGGAATCGAACCCATGACCTCAAGGCTGGAACTAGAGGAGGCGAAAATAAGTTAATAAAGCTAGTGAGGCTGTGGGGGATTGATCCCACGACCTCACTGCCAATGCCCTCAACTTAGCAAAAATAAAAAGAAAAATATATATGGGGCTGTTGGGGTTCGAACCCACCACCTCACAGCCCCTAGCGAAAATTAATTAAAAGTAAGGAGGCTGTGGGGGTTCGAACCCACAACCTCCCTACTTAGGCTAATTAAAGAATAAAATAAAAGAGGCTGTGGGGGTTTGATCCCACAACCTCTTGGTTTAGGCGAAATTGGGCAAGGAGAAGTTAATAAAAATTAAAAAATGGTTTGTGGGGGTTCGAACCCACAACCCTTCGGCCAAATTAGGATTATTACTAAGGAGAAAATTAATCCTTCAATGTTAATATTGTGATTTAACTTAGAGTCATAATGTTATGAATATTAGAATAAAATCAATTAAAAATATAAATGATATCCAATTGATTCAAGACTTGGGTTTCCTTGCTCAAACTTCCTTATTGATACATAAGTCATACGTGAACAAAGTATCCAAGAATAATGCCACCTACGTAGATCAAAATCAAGATCTTGGCATATATTCAAGATACATAAGTCTTGTACTACATAATCTTAGGAATGTAAGAATCACTTAACGAACTATGAATGAAGCCCCCTAGCTTGTATGTATAGGCACATAAGTCTAACATACGTTCAAAAGTATGTGAACCTAAGATGTATGAAATAAAATGATGAACCCTAGAAGGGTTAAGTATGAGTCTAAATACACTAAATGGCCAAGTGCATAGGCATACGATGAGATGAACAATGAAATGATGAAATGAACAATGAAATAATGAAACCCTAGAAGGGTTTAGTAAGGGTTTGAAACACACCAAATGGCCAAGTGCATTGGCATATGATGAAATGAACATTCACGTAATAAGAGGTGAATAACTATGAAAAGCAAAGGTGCTAATGATGATGAATGTGGTGACAACATGATATGAGGTTAATGTAAATAATGAGAGCAATCTCAAATGAGCCTAAGTAAATGTTATCAATACGTACTCACCTATGAGAGTGTAGGATAATGAAGAGACCAGTCTCTATGAACACTCTAATGAGAGTATTGAGCTTAACACACTAAATACGAATGATGAGATGAGAAATCATCTAATGAGCTATGATGTCCTCATACTAGAAGCCAGCTTCCATGACGTATGAGATGAATGTAATGGAACTTTATACTGAGCACCGATAGACTAGCTATGAGCGGCGATGCCTTCTTTCGGGAAGGTCGGAGGTTCACGTAACTCTCATGAGATGAGACTGTCCGGCTTGCCGGGTATGGGTCTCCTTATATCTCCTAGTCTTTGAACCTATACTGCCAATATAGGAATCTGGCGGGGTTAAATTCCCATGTACGCTAGCATGTTTTTGGGTCACTTTGGCCGGTGATTCCACCTCTTTTCGGTGTGGGGGATACACTGGATTTCATGATGCTCACATGATCTATGTCGGTTAAAGTTAAAGTTCCCAATGAATGAATGAGGCCAGCCTCAAATGATGCATATAATGAAATGAACGATACCAAAGGTGTTAGGATAGGATAATCAAGAGGTGAGCTAGACTCAGGTAATAACACTAGGTTATTCTTGATCATTGCACAGCAAACCCGATGAAAGTCGTAAACTACACCCTAGGTATAGCTAGTTTTCACACTAGCCTATGAACGAAATGAAATGAAGTACGTATAAATGAATGAAGCAGACTCTGTGTTTGCTAATGGAGATTCCCTAGTTGAGGTCCCATCTGGTGAGCCCTCATTTCTGGGATGTCTTAATGTCAAGTCCATGATTCCAAGGTCTCATGGCATATAAATGAATGATATGAAAGAAGTTATGTGCTACATGCAAAATGTACTGTATGTTATATGATATGTGCTATGTGTAAATGTTATGTGCTGTGTGCAAATGTGAAAAGTATGATGATGTATGTTATTCTCATGGCATAACTTTCCTATTCCAAATCTGGAAAGGTCACTGACTTTCCTAATCCAAATTTGGAAAGATCATTTACTTTCCTAATCCAAATTTGGAAACTTTCCTAATCCCAATTCGGCAAGTCTACTGACTTGACTTCCAAAAATCACGTTGTTAGGAAAGAGCTATTCTTTGTCATGCATGTCCTTGGTGTGTGCTTGCATATACCCATACTTAGTACAAGTGTGTACTAACCCTCTACAAACTCTACTATTTTAGGTGCAGGCACAGGTGGACGATAGAGCTACAGGATCATCGTTACAGTTATCCGGACGTCCAGCATTCATCCGGTTTTGGTAGGTCCTCATGTCTTTGAGGATGCTACTGTTTTATATTCTAGCTTAGTTTTAGAGTTGAGCTAGTGGAGCATGTTCCACTAGCGTTTCTTTCCTGCTTTTATTCAGATTATGTATTGGTGCGATTTTGGCAATTATACGCTTTATAAGAATTGAATTATTTCTTTCAGTTGCTTATCTCTTAATGTTAGATGGTTGATGGTGAACAATTACGTATTAATGAGAATGTTTTTATGAGAATATTTAGAAACAAAAAGTTTCAAATTTTCCGCTAAAATTAACCTATGTAAAGTAAGAATGAAGTAAGTAGGCTTGTCTGTGACCTCTGAGAGGTCAATGACGCCGGTCTCGTCTGGGGTTTAGATTCCAGTCGTGACACTCATGACCTGGAGTTGGCAGCTGTGGTGTTTGCACTGAAGCTGTGTAGGCACTATTTGTATGGAGTGCATGTGGATGTATTCACAGACCACAAGAGTCTCCAGTATGTGTTCACACAGAGGGAGTTGAATCTATGTCAGCGGAGATGGTTGGAGCTGTTGAAGGATTATGACGTGAGTGTTCACTACCATCCAGGTAAGGCTAATGTTGTAGCTGATGCTTTGAGCAGGATGAGCATGGGAAGTACAGCCCACGTTGAGGATGATAAGAAGGAGTTGGTGAAAGACGTACACAGACTGGCCAGACTGGGTGTGCGATTGGTTGACTCTACTAGTGGGGATGTTTCAGTTCATCCTAGTTCTGAATCATCCTTGGTAGTTGAAGTCAAGCAGAGTCAGCATCTAGATCTTGTGTTGATGGAGCAGAAGGACTCAGTGTTGATAAAGATGAATGAGTCTTTCACTTTGGGAGGTGATGGCATACTTAGATATCAGGACAGGCTGTGTGTACCAGATGTGGATGATTGCGGACCAGTATTGTTACAGAGGCCCATGGTTCCAGATATTCCATACATCCAGGTTCCACCAAGATGTATCATGATCTTAAGAAGATTTATTGGTGGGACGGCATGAAGAAGGACATTGCAGAATATGTGGCCAAGTGTCCTAATTGTCAGCAGGCTAAGGCAGAGCATCTTAAGCCTGGCGGTCTGACTCAGATTATTGAAGTTCCGACTTGGAAGTGGGAGGCCATTAATATGTACTTCGTGGTTGGTCTTCCGAGGACTAGGAGGCAACATGACTCCATATGGGTTATTGTGGACAGATTGACTAAGTCTGCCAACTTTATCCATGTGAAGTCTACTTATAGAGTTGAGGATTATGCGAGACTCTATATTGATGAGATTGTGAGATAGCATGGGATTCCTTTGTCTATCATTTCAGATAGAGGAGCTCAGTTTACTTCACATTTCTGGAGATCTTTCCAGAAGAGATTGGGCACGCAGGTAAAGCTTAGTACTGCCTTTCATCCTCAGACTGATGGGCAAGCAGAGCGCACAATTCAGACATTGGAGGACATGTTGAGAGCGTGTGTGATCGACTTACGAGGTAGCTGGGATGACCATCTGCCTTTGATAGAGTTCTCGTATAATAATAGATATCACTCCAGCATTGGGATGGCACCATTTGAGGCACTGTATGGTAGGAGGTGTAGATCTCCAGTTGGGTGGTTCGAGGTTGGAGAGTCATCTATTTTGGGTCCAGAGATCATTCATGAGGACTTAGAGAAGGTCATAGTGATTAGGGACAGGTTGTCTACTGCTTACAGTCGGCAGAAGTCATATGCAGATAACAGAAAATAGCCCTTAGAGTTTGATGTTGGTGACCAGGTTTATCTGAAGATATCACCTATGAAGGGGGTGATGAGATTTGGCAGGAAGGGGAAGCTGAGTTCGAGGTATGTTGGGCCATATGAGATCCTACAGCGTGTGGGTGAGGTGGTCTATGAGTTAGCATTGCCTGCGGAGCTATCTTCTCTTTATCTAGTCTTTCATGTTTCTATGTTGAAGAAGTGCCTAGGTGATCCAGCATCGATTCTACTTGTGGAATGTTTGGGGGTTGATGAAGACTTGTCTTATGTGGAGGTACCTATTGAGATCTTAGACAGACAGGTAAAGCGGCTGAGGAACAAGGAGATTGCCACAGTGAAGGTATTATAGAGAAATCATCCTTTTGAGGGTGCTACGTGGGAGGCTGAGGCCGACATGAGATCCCGCTACCCTCATCTTTTCAGCTCTTGAGGTTATACTTCCTACTCTTAAGTCTAAGTTTCCTTATTTCTCCGTATTTTGTTGTTATTGCTTGACTGTGCATAGTTATTATGTTATGATCTGACAGGCATTACGATATCTAGTGGTAGTGTCATTCGGGGATGAATGTTATTAAGGGGGGATAATGTAACAACCCTAAAAATGAATAAGATAAATTCTTAAGGTGTCAAGAATGCTTGCGATTAGACCAACGTTCACACGAATTGATACGCGTAGAACAAGACCTCAGAACCCTTACTACGGCCAAGCCAACTAATTTGGGGAGTTAGTTGAGCTTGGAAAGGTTGGAACCAACCATGTAGGGTTCTCGAAAACAAAGTTCTAATCGAAAGAGTCTTTACCGGACTTAAAAGAGGAAATTTTAAGTTTTGAGGGTCCAGGGGTAAAATGGTCTTTTCCAGGACAAGGGTAATATCGTAATTACCCTAAGGAATTATTTGATTAATTAATTAATTTAATTAAAGAACCAATTAGGCTCGGGTTGACCCGAAATGGTCCATTTCGCAAGGGTCACTCCACCCGAGTTCGATCCCCAATGGAAGCAACAAATTGATGATTTAATTGTTGATTAAAATATGATTTTCGTAGGGGCAAAGTTGTCCTTTCACATATAATTAAATAAATCAGGTTTTTGTTTGTTAAGGAGAGTCCTAATTTGACTAAGTCCTTACCTAAGCCTAAACCACTTCACATATTTCACTCTCTCACGTCTATCACATCACTCACACGTTCAAAACTCTCTTGTTCTCTCTGCCAATTAATGTGAAGAACAGAAACTATAACTAAAGTTCTTCACACTTGAAGAACACACGAAAATTTTAAGAAAAACAAAGTAACCAAAAATGTTAAGGCAAAGAGAAGTTGTCCGTCGAGTGGTGTGTACGTTATCACAACCCGAGACCATACCCTAGAAGATAGGGTGCAATCTTGGATTGCGACCGGCGTCGTCGAACTCTCAGAGTTCTAAGACAAGCCTCATTCATATCATTCATCGCATATACATAGTGAAAAGTAGTGCGGAATTAAAAAATTTCACTAAAACTTAAAATAGTTTATATAACTCTTTCATATAGAAATACTAAGTCTCAATCTCATCATCTTAAGACACAAGAGTACTTTAATACGAAAATAGAAATAACATAGTCTTATTACAATACTTCATAAAAGAAACATAAGATGACATATATGCCCTCGATACAAATGAGGACATACTTCAATTCTTCTACTAGGACGATTCTTCTAAGCCCAAGTCTTCACTTCACGAGCTCTTAACCTACCAAGAACTATAGATAGAAAATAAAGCATGGAATTAGTACAACCACATGTACTAAGTATGGCTATATGCATAAAATCATGAAAACAGACTTTATTGGAAATATGCATCTTTTCATTTAGAAATCATAGTTTAAACATAAGAACATCATTTAGCAATTAAGAAACACATAAGATAACATTTAATCAAAAATAGCATTTAAAGGCTCACTTTACAGTGAGTTCACTTCACTGTACATTGAAGTCCCTTCACTGTTACAGTGAAGTCCAAACCTTCCCTTTTAACATCTTCTAGCATGTAATTCCCTCACTTAATGTCATCCTAAGATTCACTTAAGTCACACAAAGAGAGACCGCCCATACACCCTCTCTAGATGTGTCTAAACGACCCTTAAGATTACCTACAATGAGTCACATACATACTTAGAAAAACAATCATAAACATCTATGTAAGATTCTTCTACCAAAGGCCAATTCCAAGGTTGTAAGATTCTACTACCAAAGGTCAATTCCAAGGTTCATTTGAGTGAGTGTGGAGCGACCGCCCATACAATCTCTATCACACGCACACACAAGAGATCCTATAGACTACCTATAATAGAATCATTCTCACTAAACACACCAACACTTAGATTAGAAGACATTCTCCTTCATAAGCCTATCAAAAGACCTACTTAAGTAAATCAAGAAGATATAGTCCATAGTGTAGTGACCTCTCCAAGATTACCTAAATAGTCCTTAAGACTTCCTAAGGTTTAGATCATGTCAACAAGATTAACCAACTTCCCTAACTAGAGTCATCCTCAAGACTTCCAAAGATAAGACATGAAGAGACCATCCTTCCATGTCCTCCTCACACAGCTAAGGAATGCTTAAGTCACTTTATATTAGGTACTCAACCATTTACATAATTAGTAACATAGGTCATTAGTTCATTAGTTCATTAAGACTCATACATCACATAAGACACTCACATAAAGCATGACATAAGACACTCACATAAAGCATGACATAAGACACTCACATAATGATCTTTGGACAAGACCTAGGAACTCCACATAACACCTTCAAAGTCTATTGTGCAATGTCTAGATAGCGTCCCATACCACCACCTAAACCTCATAAACTTATCTAATGCTAATAGGTATTCCACATGATGAGAATAGGCAATAACCGACATAGACCATGGTAGCAAGACATGGAATTCGAAGTTCTATCCTACTTCGATGAGGTTGTTCTACTTGCCAATGGTAGAACTTGGACACATCCCATGTAGGCACATGGTTAAGGAATATGAAAAGCTTAATAAGCATTCAGTCTGTTCTTTAACTGAATCCACTTAACCCTACTCATACTCACTCGGTGCTAGACTTCGTTCTCATAGATTAGTTCACATTAAGGTCATATAAATAGGTCCCTTATCTAGTTCATGATCCCCTTTACATTCACCCTACCAAAGCAAGTTCCAGTAGGGCATATCTCACTTTAGCGACAAGAAGCTCATAGCAATTTTCCTAAGGTATGATATGATGCCGTTCCAGCCAACCATCCCTAAGTCCATTACTCATAACATGAAGGATACCATTACGGCTAACTACTTCACAATTCATAACCTCGCCACTAAGTTCAAGGTTCCACATAACATTGACCTTCTTATCATTAAGGCCTCACTTATATTTATTTATTCAAGACTAAGAGTTATGACACCCTATATCAAGACATCACATATCCATAATCATATATACATCAAGCAAGAGATACAAGTCAACTAAGTCATCCTATATATCATCATAACATCATTAATATACTTCACATAGACTCACAAAGTCAAGTAGGAATAACCAAGACTTAACCCTAACACTATTCTCATATTGTCAAGTCAAAGTCTAACATGATCACTTAAGGCAACATAACTAGAAGAATACATACATGACTATATAACTTCACATGTAGATAAGTAATGACATACTAACATCATCAACTACACAAATATCCACATAACTTCAAGTAATTTCCTATAAGGCCATGCTCATAATATTGCATAAAGTAACGCCGACAAGGCCACATCAATTGTAAGTAAAACACATAACACCGCCACCATAAGTGGACCATACCAATCACAATAATATCGAAGTATAATTATTATCAAATTAAGGAAAACGGAGCAGCATACCTTCATCCCCTTATCGACACCTCAATTCAATGCCAAATCAACCAATCCAACATCATAAGACCCTTACCCATGGCCATGAACACTAATTCAAAGCAATAACCATAAAACTCAATGAATCTACATCAATTCAATCTAGTTTTAACAATATAATATCAATTACATATCACTTGAACACAATTCTTATATCATTAGAAAGCCCATAAGAAACTACACCACAATTCATCAACATTAGCTTAATATCAAGTAACCCAAAAAGTAGTCAAAACTAGGGTTCATCAATTCACATGGGTTCATACGTAATTTATGTTGAAATCATCAATACAATATCAATTAGATCATAATTCAATGTTTAGAAGTCATTTATGCAAGAACCCATGGTAGAATCCCGAAATTGGACAATTCACTTTAGAAAACTTTGTAAAACACTTTGAGGATTGGGCTCCTTGATGAAATAAGTTTCAACGATCAAAATCCATACCTCAAGGACGATAATTATTCACTTTGATGAAGAATTTCCACACAAGAACCCCTCACCAAGCTGCCTCTTCAATGGAGTCTTCAATGGAGGTTTTGGGATTTCTAAGAGACTTTGGGTTTTGATTTTTGAAGAATAATGAAGTCTCTAGGGTCTTAACCACTTAAATAGTTAATTAAAATACCCATAAGACCCTAAACAAACTGCATAAACTATTATTTGTACGTGGGGTGAATTTACAAGTTCACCCCTAACTTAGAAGAAAAATCTGCGCAGGAGACTTGGCTGCGACGACCTGCCTTGTGACGGGGCATCACGGCTGACACGTGCTGTCATGACCCTCCGTTGCAAGCTCCAGTGGCTTGACAAGGGTCACCCCTACACCCTTGGACAAGGCCCCCATGGAGGAACCTTGTGACGGGGCGTCACAGCCATGACTGGCCGTCAACTGCTCCATCGCCAAGGCTGCCTGGGATAGCCTGCCATCAGGTTTTGGGTCCATTCCTCAAGGACCCTTTGATGGTCCTTGGAGATAATTTCCCGGACGTTTCCAACCCAAATACGATCATCTATGAGTTTAACACCTCTCAGATGAATTTAATCCAAAACGAACATGTAAAACTCGACGAAACTCGCCTAGACGTACAAGGTCGACTCAAGGCACATCTTTCAAATGCCTTGGACGTTCTTAGTCGTTTGAACTCCAAACTTCACGAAACTTTAACTACTGCCTATACATGATATATTAACTCTATTAAAAACCTTAAAACACCATGAAACACATATAAACACATAGAACCACATAAGAGATAATTAGGTGACTTAGTCGTCAAACGTCTTAGTCATCCCTTGACATTCGACTTCCAACACCTCTAATACTTTACCTAATGCCTCTATACCACATATTAAACATATTTAGTACCTTATAAAACTAATACAAACATGTTAAGATCTAGTTAACCTATGTCATTTTCGAGGTCTTACAATCTCCCCCACTTGGACACATTCGTCCTCGAATGACACTTGCCACTCTCCGAACACTTCCAAGAATAGAGATTCAACTAGCAGCACATAGCCAAGCCATACAACACATATCTAAGAAGAAACCATCAATTTCACATAATCAGGAGATTCACAACACAACAAGAACTAGAAGACAATTCTATAACTCGTTATGATACAAAACTCACATGCTTCAATCCAATTAACAAAAACTCATTTTATATTCAACATCATACTCATGTACATCAGTTCTAACCACATTACCACAATTTTAGATCAAAGAATCAAATAGTCATTTTCTCAAAAATTTTACAGTGAGCAGTTCTTAAAGAAACAGTGATTTTTAGCAACTTTTTCAAAAATGAAATTATTAGGCAATTCTCTATATAGACATGCTAGAATGCAAGATAACATCATGTAAACACATCATACAACATGCTCAAAGCTTCATAAAACACACAATGCAAGAAATAAATGAAATTCAATTTCAATCAAACTCCTAAACATCATGCACATGCAATAATTCAAGAACTTCTATCCCATCTACAAACTATACTCCCCCACTTAGAAGGAACCCATACTATCAAAAGAGAAACAAGAACTTACCAACATCATCATCACCATCACCCGACTTCTCAATTCTAGTACGGAGTGAATAGAAACGCCTCTTAGTTGGAGCATCTTCATTTGGAACACTAGGCTCAACTTGCTTACCCTATCTACCTGTAGAAGCAATCATAGGACAATCTCTAGCCTTATGTCCTCCCTTACCACAACCAAAGCAATTTCCGATACGCAATAGACACTCACCATAGTGACCTTTGCCACAATTAGCACAAGTAGGTTTACCATCCTTAGAACCACCTCCTTTCTCAAACTTCTTCTTAGGAACACTAGGTCCATCTTGAGTTTGAACTCTTTTCTTGAACCTAGGTTGCATTTGGTCACTAGCAACACCCCTTTTCAAACTTCTAGCCATCATACTAAGTTTAGACTCCTCAATAGATTGTGGATACACCATGAGTCTAGATAGGGTCATATTATCATGAAGCATAGCGGTACTACATTCTTCCTTCACCAAGTCGGATACTCCGGTACAAAAGTGACTCATTTCATCTCTTGGATTGGACACAAGAGAAGGAGCTACTATACCTAGACAATGTTGAGAATTTCAAAGAGTACTCCTCAACACTCATATTGCCTTGCTTGAGATTAATATACTCCTCCACCTTGACTTCTCTTCTCTCTCGGGGAAAGTACTTGCCAAGAAAAGCTCCCTTAAACTCTTCCCACTCAATAGGACCCGAATCCTCCGGCCTATAGTCCTTCCATTGAGTATACCAAATTTGAGAAACATCTCTTAATTGATAAGAAGCCAACTCCGCCTTCTCCCTAGATGTAACCCCCAAGCACTCAAAACTTTGTACACACCATCAAGGAACTCTTGGGGATCCTCATTCACCTTGGAACCAAGAAAGATAGGAGGATTCATCCTCACAAAGTCTCTCAATCTAGAGACATAGTGCTCTCCATAACCCTAGGCACCATACTCAAATTGATTTGAGTAGTTACGGCTTGACCCAAACCCCTCAAAGCCTCTCCAATCACCCTATTAGACAACTCCGGTACCTCATCACCTCCATACACATTAGGAACATGATCACCTTGGGGAGGCACTTCATCACCTTGCCCATCTTGGACACCTTGCTCATCTTGAGCAACTTGCTCAACTTGCTCAACTTGAGGAACCTCCTCATTCACCCTATCCTCTTCCAATCTTCTAGCGGCCATCCTTCTAGTATTCATATCCTAGCAAACACAAGGAAACTCATAAGAAGGATAATCATAACATTTACTCTACCGCACGATATAGGAGTAGAAAAGAAGGGAAACTCTATCGTCCAATAGCCTCTCGCCCATAGAAGTGTCGCGACTCACACCTATGGTCAAGACTCTACTAGACGTGACTTGATGAGACTTTTTGATACCTAAAACTACTTTCACCAACCTATGCTCTGATACCAACTTTGTCACAACCCGAGACCATACCCTAGAAGATAGGGTGCAATCTTGGATTGCGACCGGCGTCATCGAACTCTCAGAGTTCTAAGACAAGCCTCATTCATATTATTCATCGCATATACATAGTGAAAAGTAGTGCGGAATTAAAAATTTTCACTAAAACTTAAAATAGTTTATAAAACTCTTTCATATAGAAATACTAAGTCTCAATCTCATCATCTTAAGACACAAGAGTACTTTAATACGAAAATAGAAATAACATAGTCTTATTATAATACTTCATAAAAGAAACATAAGATGACATATATGCCCTCGATACAAATGAGGACATACTTCAATTCTTCTACTCGGACAATTCTTCTAAGCCCAAGTCTTCACTTCACAAGATCTTCACCTACCAAGAACTATAGATAGAAAATAAAGCATGGAATTAGTACAACCACATGTACTAAGTATGGCTATATGCATAAAATCATGAAAACGGACTTGATTGGAAATATGCATCTTTTCATTTAGAAATCATAGTTTAAACATAACAACATCATTTAGTAATTAAGAAACACATAAGATAACATTTCATCAAAGATAGCATTTAAAGGCTCACTTTACAGTGAGTTCACTTCACTCTACATTGAAGTCCCTTCGCTGTTACAGTGAAGTCCAAACCTTCCCTTTTAACTTTTTCTTGCATGTAATTCCCTCACTTAAAGTCATCCTAAGATTCACTTAAGTCACACAAAGAGAGACCGCCCATACACCCTCTCTAGATATGCCTAAACGACCCTTAAGATTACCTACAATGAATCACATACATACTTAAAAAAACAATCATAAACATCTATGTAAGATTCTTCTACCAAAGGTCAATTCCAAGGTTCACTTGAGTGAGTGTGGAGCGACCGCCCATACTATCTCTATCACACACACACACGAGATCCTATAGACTACCTATAATAGAATCATTCTCACTAAACACACCAACACTTATATTAGAAGACATTCTCCTTCCAAAGCCTATCAAAAGACCTACTTAAGTAAATCAAGAAGATATAGTCCATAGTGTAGTGACCTCTCCAAGATTACCTAAATAGTACTTAAGACTTCCTAAGGTTTAGATCATGTCAACAAGATTAACCAACTTCCCTAACTAGAGTCATCCTCAAGACTTCCAAAGATAAGACATGAAGAGATCATCCTTCCATGTCCTCCTCACACTTTAGCTAAGGAATGCTTAAGTCACTTTAGATTAGGTACTCAACCATTTACATAATTACTAACATAGGTCATTAGTTCATTAGTTCATTAAGACTCATACATCACATAAGACACTCACATAAAGCATCACATAAGACACTCACATAATGGTCTTTGGACAAGACCTAGGAACTCCACATAACACCTTCAAAGTATATTGTGCAATGTCTAGATAGCGTCCCATACCACCACCTAAACCTCATAAACTTATCTAATGCTAATAGGTATTCCACATGATGAGAATAGGCAATAACCGACATAGACCATGGTAGCAAGACATGGAATCCGAAGTTCTATCCTATTTCGATGAGGTTGTTCTACTTGCCAATGGTAGAACTTGGACACATCCCATGTAGGCACATGGTTAAGGAATATGAAGAGCTTAATAAGCATTCAGTTTGTTCTTTAACTGAATCCACTTAACCCTACTCATACTCACTCGGTGCTAGCCTTCATTCTCCAGTACGTGTGTACACAGAGGGAGTTGAATCTACGTCAGCGGAGATGGTTGGAGCTGTTGAAGGATTATGACATGAATGTTCACTACCATCCAGGTAAGGCTAATGTTGTAGCTGATGCTTTGAGCAGTATGAGCATGGGAAGTACAACCCACGTTGAGGATGAGAAGAAGGAGTTGGTGAAAAATGTACACAGACTCGCCAGACTGGGTGTGCGATTGGTTGACTCTACTAGTGGGGATGTTTCAGTTCATGCTAGTTCTGAATCATCCTTGGTAGTTGAAGTCAAGCAAAGTCAGCATCTAGATCCTGTGTTGATGGAGCTGAAGGACTTAATGTTGATAAAGATGAATGAGTCTTTCGCTTTGGGAGGTGATGGCATACTTAGATATCAGGACAGGCTGTGTGTACCAGATGTGGATGATTTGCAGACCAGGATTGTTGCAGAGGCCCATAGTTCAAGATATTCCATACATCCAGGTTCCACCAAGATGTATCATGATCTTAAGCAGATTTATTGGTGGGACGGCATGAAGAAGAACATTGCAGAATATGTGGCCAAGTGTCCTAATTGTCAGCAGGTTAAGGCAGAGCATCTTAAGCCTGGCGGTATGACTCAGACTATTGAGGTTCCGACTTGGAAGTGGGAGGCCATTAATATGGACTTCGTGGTTGGTCTTTCGAGGACTAGGAGGCAGCATGACTCCATATGGGTTATTGTGGACAGATTGACTAAGTCTGCCCACTTTATCCCTGTGAAGTCTACTTACAGAGCCGAGGATTATGCAAGACTCTATATCGATGAGATTGTGAGATGGCATGGGATTCCTTTGTCTATCATTTCAGATAGAGGATCTCAGTTTACTTCATATTTCTAGAGATCTTTCCAGAAGATCTTGGGCACGCAGGTAAAGCTTAGTACTGCCTTTCATCCTCAGACTGATGGGAAGGCAGAGCGCACCATTCAGACATTGGAGGACATGTTGAGAGCGTGTGTGATAGACTTACGAGGTAGCTGGGATGACCATCTGCCTTTGATAGAGTTCTCGTATAATAATAGCTATCACTCAAGCATTGGGATGGCACTGTTTGAGGCACTGTATGGTAGGAGGTGTAGATATCCAGTTGGGTGGTTCGACGTTGGAGAGTCATCTATTTTGGGTCCAGAGATTATTCGTGAGGCCTTAGAGAAGGTCATAGTGATTAGGGACAGGTTGGCTACTGCTTACAGTCGACAGAAGTCATATGCAGATAACAGAAAATGGCCCTTAGAGTTTGATGTTGGTGACCAGGTCTATCTGAAGATATCACCTATGAAGGGGGTGATGAGATTTGGCAGGAAGGGGAAGCTGAGTCTGATGTATGTTGGGCCAT
>JABWTJ010001042.1:0-154193 GCA_016801875.1 Solanum sitiens | reverse complement strand
AAGTGTCACGTTCTGTACACATAGAATTAGGGGATTCGGAGTGTCACGTCAGACACCATAGTATTAGTGGATCGGGGTTGTCACGAACCGACACGTAGAATTAGGGGATCGGAGTGTCACGTTCCGACACATAGAATTAGGGGATCGGAGTGTCACGTTCCGACACATAGAATTAGGGGATCGGAGTGTCACGTTCCGACCCATAGTATTAAGGGATCGGGTGTCACGAACCGACACGTAGAATTAAGGGATCGGAGTGTCACGTTCCGACACATAGTAGTAGGGGATCGGAGTGTCACGTACCGACACAAGAGGAAGAAAGATAATAAATCTTGAGAGATGTTTATATACTCAATGTAATGAACCTAATTCCCAAATGAGTGTGGTATTGAGGCTTGAGTCCTCATGGATGAACTTGGTAGTACTTATTGATGATTATAGTACTTGTTACTACATGTTGAGTATTGTAGTTGATTTATGATATGAACTGATATATACTGTTTTCTATTTTGAGTTGGCCGATGATACCTACTCAGTACTTGTGTTTGTACTGACCCCCTACTTGTTGTTTCTTTCTTTGTTATTTGGGGAATGCAGCAAACGTACCGTTGTCTTCAACTCAGCAGCACTTCTAGCCAGTCGTCACTACACCGGATTTCAGGGTGAGCTAATGCTTCTAGCTTGGACTGGATCTTCTCTTCAATGTCTTGATGCCTTGAACTTCCGGCATGGACTAGCCTTTTATTTATTTTAGCTTCTTAGATACTTCTAGATTTGTAACTTGAGGATAGATGTTCTTGTGATGATGACTTCCAGATTTGGGGATAATGAGTTTTAAGTCTTCCGCTTTGTATTTTTGTTCAATATGTTGGAGTTTTAGATTGGTTGGTTCGCTCACATAGTAGGATAAGTGTGGGTGCCACTCGCGGCTAGATTTTGGGTCGTGACACCTTCTCATAAGAAAAAGGATTCTATAGGAGTTATCAAATCAGTTGATAACTTTACTCCTGATATAAAAAAAATCAATAAGTGGTGGATGAGTTCCAAACATGCTTTAAAGAAAGCATGGTATGTGGATACATACACAAGAGAACAAAGAGTCTTGTTCAAAGACAAATGGTTTAAAGATATGAAGAGATTCAAAACAGAAATTGAATTCTTCAAATGGTTTGAATGCTCAAGCCAAATCGATGAAACCAATTCATCGCTTCAGGTTTTGATAAACAGATGGCATACCAAAGATAAGGTTGTCGAAAGTATTACTCCTCCTCCGGAAGGACTAAACATTCCTTACAGGAAGGATGTTTTAAAGGCAGCTCCTTTCAAGAAGCCTTCTGAAAACAAAGAAACTGCTTTTGTAACAGTGGAGGATATCAACAAGGTTTTCGAACAAAATAATTATACTAACCAAGTTCTTCATGTTTTTTCCAAACAGATTGAAGATTCCAAGTATAATTATAGTGGTACCAGCCAGATTGGTAATAAACCAAGTTCTTCCAAAGGTTTCAAATTAGAATCCAGCCCCATTTTTAAAATCCATAAATTCTCTCCTGAAGATTTTCCTAAACCAGCTAGTGAGTTCAACAATTCTCCTGAAATCCTAGAAAGAATTAATGATCAACTTAAAAGGCTTAAGATTACTCAGGGAGATAAGGTAGGTGCCTTAAAGGAAAGGCTTCCTCACTCCAAAAACTTTTATTCCAGACCATCTTTTCCTGACATCCAGTTTGAGGAAAACAATATGCATCCTCAGAGTGTTTCAGATGGCACAGGAATAACAGAATGGAATATTGATGGAATGGCTGATGGCCAAATCTACAATAAACTCCAAAAAATGGGCATGAACATCACAGCCTATAAATGGAAAAATGCTACCGATAAGCAAGCAGCTAACAGGATAGTTGCAGGTTTTACAGGTACACTTAGAAATTGGTGGGACAATTATCTCACAGAAAAAAATCGAAATGAAATTCTTAATGCTGTGGCAAACAAGAATGTTGTTAAGACTGAAGGTGGACTTACCACTACATCTGTAGAGGTAGTTGAAGATGCAACTGCAACTCTACTTTATAGCATTGCTAAACATTTCGTGGGAGAACCACGTCTATTTCAAGATAGAAGTTTAGAGATACTAAACAATCTTTACTGCAAGAAATTAACAGATTTCAGGTGGTATAAAGATATGTTTATTACAAAGGTCATGCTTAGAGATGACTGCAACAATGATTATTGGAAAGAGAGATTCCTTAGTGGACTACCTCCTTATTTTGCAGAAAAAGTTTGATCCAAAATAAGAGACCGATGTGAAGGTAAAATTCCTTATTCAGAAATTACTTATGGAGACCTTACCAGCTTGATTCATTTCGTAGCAATGGAGCTATTTACTAATCTGAAGCTAAAGGAACAGCTTAAGAAAGATCAGAAATTCTCAAGTAATGAACTTGGAAGCTTTTGTCAAGACTTTGGATTTCCAAGTCTAAAACCCCCTTCAGCAAGAAAGGTTCGAAGAAAGAACGATCTGGAGAATCGTCACAAAAAAGAAGGTCCTCAAGAAAGAAAGGACATTCAAAGAAGAAGAGCAAGAAAACTTCTCACAGCACTTCTCAAGGAGACAAGTGTTGGACATGTGGAAAGTCAGGACACAAGTCTCCTGATTGTCCAAGAAACAAAAGAAAAAAGAAGAAGATTAATCTTCTTGAAGTAGATGAAGAAACTAAAGAAAAGTTTCTCTCTATTTTAAACGAAGAAGAATCAGATTCAGATTCCTCTTCAGAAGAAGAAACTGAGGACGAAGAGTTCCTTAATGTTGCTCAAGACTAAGAAGATAGTGGACAAAAATGCAATTGCCAAGGAGCATTTTGCCATTGTGATGGTCAATCTATCAGAGTACTCTCAGAAGATTCTACAGAAATCTTATTTGCAACTATTTAGCATATCAAGGATGATGATGCTCGTAGAAGTTATCTTTTAGAGCTTCAAAAGCTTGTTACTAAACAGAAAGAGAAAGAAGTTGCAAGGAATGTAACTCCTTTCAGCATAAAAGAAATCATGCAGCGATACACAGATAAGAAGGAAGAACCTTCTATTAGTGAACTTCGAGCAGAAGTTAATTTCCTTAAAAAAGAAACCAAAGAAGTTAAGACAAGACTTGACAAGATTGACATTAATGCCTTAGCAGAGCAATTCTTAAAGGATGCTAAGGAATCATCTAAAGGCAAAGAGCTTGCTACTTCAGCTAATGAAAATGAAGAAGATAACTCTTCAAACTCTCAGACTTCCCCTCCACCACATAAAGGTAATGAAGATGCAGGTATCAGTATGATTACAAAAGTGAGACCTCAGAGTTCTCATATTATGATTAAGCTAGTTGTTAAGTCAAATTTTATACTTAACAAAATTGCTTTGTTAGATAGTGGTGCAGATAGAAATTGCATTGTCGAAGGTTTAATTCCAACTAAGTACCTCCAGAAAGGAACTACTAAGCTATACAGCGCGACTGGTGAGCGTATCTGTATAAATTATAAACTTTCTAATGCCTATATCTGCAATGACGGTATTTGCCTTGCTAATGATTTTGTCATAACAAAAAACATTAATGAGGAAATTATTTTGGGTATACCTTTCATTACTCAGATAAAACTTTATCTTTCAGATTTTGATTCAATCAAAACAAAAATTTTAGGAAAAGAAATTTCATTTCCTTTTATCAAGACACTTTCTCTTGAAGAAAGTTAATTTTTGCATAAACAAACTGCATTTAAAATCAATCAAATTTGTTTTCTCAAAGAAGATATTAAAATTAAGATAATTGAGCAAATTTTAAAACCCCCGAGAATGGTGGTTAAGATTGCCAATCTTCAAAAGAATTTTGAAAATGAAATTTGCTCAGAATTTCCAAACTCTTTTTGGGATCGAAAGACCCATATTATAGATTTATCATACATTGATGGATTTGATGAAAAGGCCATTTCTACGAAAGCTAGGCCTATTAAGATGAACCATGAATTAATGGAAATCTGTAAGGAAGAAACAAAAACTCTTTTGAATAATAATATTATTCGTCCTTCAAAATCACCTTGGATTTTTTCAGCATTTTATGTTAACAATGCAGCTGAAGAACGAGGTTCTCCAAGACTTGTAATTAATTACAAGCCTTTAAACTCCGTTTTAAAATGGATTCGTTATCCGATTCCAAATAAAAGGGATCTTTTAAAAAGAACTTTTAAAGCAAATGTTTACAGTAAATTTGATTTAAAATCAGGTTTCTGGCAAATTCAAATTGCTGAAAAAGATAAATATAAAACTGCTTTCAATGTCCCGTTTGGACAATATGAATGGAATGTCATGTCTTTTGGGCTTAAGAATGCCCCATCTAAATTTCAAAATATTATGAATTCAATCTTAATCACATAAGCAATATTTCAATTGTTTATATTGATGATGTATTAATCTTCTCTGAGGACATTGATTCTCATTTCAAACATTTAAATGTTTTCTTTAAAATTATTAAGCATAATGGTTTAGTCATTAGTGCTAAAAAGATTAAATTGTTTCAAACAAAAATCAGATTTTTAGGACATGATCTTTATCAAGGTACCTATAAACCAATTTGCAGAGCCATTGAGTTTTCCGATAAGTTTCCCATTTTCATTTTGGATAAAACTCAGTTGCAGAGATTTTTAGAAAGTCTCAATTATGTTGCGGATTTTATTCCCAAAGTTAGACATATTTGCAAACCTCTTTTTGACAGGTTGAAAAAGAATCCGTCTCCTTGGAGTGACAATCAAACCAATGCGGTTATCTTACTTAAGACTATGGGTAAACATGAGCAGACCACAGATTAGGCCCATAGCAGGTAAACAACCAACCAGGCCCAATACAAATGGCCCAACAAGAGCATCAGGCCCATTTGCAATAAGGCCTGAAATAAGGTCCGATTTAAACAGGTATTCGGCGTTGGCCCAACTGCCTCCAATTATTTCTTCTGAACTTCCTCAAAGTAGTTCATCAAAAATGTTAATTTTGAAGAAGCCTTTTCAAAAGGAACAAGAACCCATCTCATCTTCATCACCAAACAGAGAACTTAGAGTTTCCTAGAAGCAAAAAAGTGATTGTTACGCAATGAAACAGCCTCAAAGTTTTGCAGAAGCAGTTTCTCCCAGTAGCGTTAAAGTTACTCATAAGGAGAAAGAGAAATTTGAAATGGTTTCTCTACAAGTTTTTCCTATCCTTGCTTTAGACAAGGAATATGAAGGGTATGAGATTAAACATCTCTTAAAACCAATTTATACCAACAGGAATTACGTAGAGACAGATAATTCCTTAAAAACTAGAAAATATTTTGAATTCATCCTTGTTGATACAGGATCGGTTGAGATTGAACATGAGTTAGCAGACAAATCTGACCCAGATAGTATTACTTACTCTAAGTTCACAATTAAAAAGATTTTATCTCCTTTCCATTGGCCTGTAGACCATTTGCAAACTCCAATTAATCTTTCCAAAAGATTCAACCCACAAACCTATAACTGGTATGATTACAAGAATGCATGGGTAAACTTCTTGTATGTTAGACCTACAACCCACACCTGGTTTGTGAAATACTGTCTAGAAGTTGCAGCTTCTATTATCCCAAGATGGTTCTACGAATGGTGGAGCTGTTTCGGTGGAAATAAACAAGTTATGCCTCGACAGTTTGCTGAAAAATATCCTCAGTTCCAGATCGATGAAGGCATATCAACATTGCCAGCGAATATAAAACTCTGTAAGCTTTTCTTTAAAAAAACGTTTATCTTATATTATAAGTTGGACGTTTGTTATTGCAGATTTTGACAGGATTAAGTTTCTTTCTAAAGAAATCAGAGTCAAAGGTTGGTCTCCAGCCAAAAAGAATACACCTCCATCTTCAAGTAAGAAGACATTATCAAAAGTTTCACCCTCAAAGACTGAATTGAAGATGAGACTCGAAAAGGCACTATCTGAATTAGATAATGATCCAGATGAAGTTGCATATAATCAACTTCTAGATGAAGCATCCTCTCAAAGCGATGATAATGGTGATATGCTAAATCCGAAGGCTTTAGCAAATTCATATTTAAATCCATTTGATTAAAATTTTAATTGAGGTATTAAAACCGGAATAATTAGTCTTTCTAATAGAGATCTAAAAAGGATCAGAATTATTAAGAAAGAAACAAAGGAATCTCAAAGAGATGGAATCTTTGTTAAAATAATCAAAATGGAATAATGAATTTCATCATCTAAAGTCCTAATCAGAAGGACCCTGTCAGGACCCGCAAAGCGTGGCCGACAAAGTGGGCAGACAAAGACTTTACTAAAGATAAAGTTAAAAGTAAAAGATGCCTTCAAAAACCAGTAGAGGAAAATAAAACAGCTATCATGCTTTATCAAAAGCAAAACCAATGAAGGAAAACAGCTATCATGCTTTATCAAAAGCAAAAGCAATGGAGGAAAACAAAAAGCCAATCAGAAGATAACCTTTATGATTTTCTTTATCTCTTCTTGTCTATATAAGACAATGTAATTTATCATTCTAAGCATCAGAAAATTTACGAATACTAAATTTTTCTTGAATGCTCTCTCTCTATGTAAACATTATGGAATAAAGCTTTTTGTTTTTGTAAGTTCTTTATTCTTCTTTAATGTTCTGCACTACAACATAATCATAAAAGAACACTATGAGTGTAAGGTCCCAAAAATGACATAGGTGAACTATAACATTGTTGTCAAGGTGGTCTAAGGTACTAAATATGTTCATTATGTTGTATTGAGGCAGTAGCTAAAGTATTAGGTGCATTGGAAGTCAAACTTCAAGGGTCGACCAAGACGTTCGACGACTAAGTCACCTAAGTGCTTTGTATGGGGGCCTATGTGTTTATGTGTGTCTCATGTGATTTTATGGTTTTAAATGAGTTTAATATGATTTTATAGCTAGTGTGTCAAGTTTCGAGAAATTTGGAGGTCAAACACTCAAGACGTCCATGGCATTCGAAAGATGTGCCTAAATTACCTTGTGTGACTAGCCATGTTTCGTCGAGTTTTACCTGTTTGTTTTTTAGTGAAATTCATGTGCGAGGTCCTAAACTCCTATACGGTCATGTTTGTTTTGGAAACGTCAAGGACATCATCCCCACCGACCAACCAAGGGTCTTTGAGGAATAACCTATGTTGGTTGCCGAAACTGCCTAATGCAGACTCACCTATGGATGGCAATCGACGGCCCGTGGCCTGGTCGACGGTCCGTGGGTGATGCGAGTGGGTAGTTAATTAGCCTGGGTGGCTAAGATACCAGTCCCAGGTCTCTAAACCCATCGATGGAGGACAACACGGGCTGTAAGTGGACCTACGGCCCGTCGATGGGCAACCGTCGATGGGCAAGACCTTGTCCAAGACCACGGACCAAAGAAAGGTTCTAGGTGGTTCAGTGGGTAGGGACTTAGGCTGGGAAAGGATGTGGATCCACATCCAGCCTCTGTACCAATCGACGAGAGGAAAGGACGGTCCGTTTGTGGACAAACGGTACGTCGACTACCCACCGTCGATGGTGATGGTCCCTGCGTGCAGTTCACTGTTAAATATAGGAGTGAACTTGTCAATTGATCCCACTTCCAAATAAGAGTATTGGAGGTTCCCTAAGGGTCTTTTGAGTATTTAACATGAGTTTATAAGCCTTAAACACTTAGAAGATTTCATTCTTTAAAATCAAAACCCCAAAATACCTTATAAATTCCCCAAGACTCCATTAAAGCTAAAACTCAAGGAAGAGCTTGGATTGGTGGATTGAGTAAGATTCTTCATCAAAGTAAATAATTAATATTGTTTAGGTATGACTTTTTATCCTTTAAACTCGTTTCATCAAGAAGCCCAACTTTCAAAGAGGTTTTCTAAAGTTTTCAAAAGATGAATTGACCTATTTCATGATCTACCATTGGTTCTTGGATTAAAGGTTTTTAATCATTATTTAGTTATTGAGTTGTGGTCATTAATGTGATTTTAACTCAATTAACCTATGAACCCATGAAATTGATGAACCCTAGTTTTTGACTAATTTATTGGTTACGTGATATTGGTCTAATGTTCATGAATTTATGTGTAGTTTCTGATGGGCTTTATAATGATGTAAGAATTGTATTCAATTTTTATCTAATTTATATTAGAATTTTTAATCTATATTGAATTGTTTTAGATTTCATTGATTATTATAATTGTGTATTGAATTGGTGTTCATGGCCATGGGTAAGGATCTTATGATATTGAATTGGATGATTTGGTATTGTCTTGAAGTGTTGAGGATTAAGAGGTGGTACGCTGACTTATTTTCCTTTCTTTAATGTTAATTAGTCTTCAATTAGGTTATGATTGGTTTGGTCCACTTATGGTGGCGGTGTTATGTGAATTGATATGGCCTTGTCGGCGTTATTTTAAGTATATGATGATCATGGCCTTGTCGGCAACTACTTGAAGTTATATGGCTATTTGTGTAGTTGATTATTTGATGTATGATCATATCTACACCTATATGTGAAAGCATGTGTTAGACTATTGATGTTTTTTAGGAAATCATGTTATGCCATGACTATGTGTTAAGTGTGTATACTTAGAGTTGATACATGGTTGTTCCTAACTTGGCTATATGAGTCTATAATGTTTATGTTGATGATGTTAAGGTAATGAATATGTTGACTAGAATATGTTAAAGGTCATCCCTAAGTGTGTAAAGAAAGATAGACTATATTTGTTAAATGGAAGTATGTTGTGTCTTGTTTAGGTAGACTTTTGTCCCTTACTTGATGCATTTATGAATATGAATATAATGTGATGTATTGACTTAGGAACTTAAATAGTTTTAGTCATAAATGAATGAATGTTAGGTGAGACCTTGAATGATGATAAGAGGGTCCTTTATGTGAAACCTTGAACCAAGTGGTAAGGTTATGAAACCTGAAGTTGAAAGCCGTAATGGTATCTTTCATGTAATGAATGATGGACTTAAAGTTGATTGGCTGGAACGTCATCACATCAATCCTTAGGAAAGTCATGATGAGCTTTTTGTCGCCATAGTGAGATAGCCCTAGCGGAACTTGGTTTGGTAGGGTAAATGTAATTGGGTTATGAACTTGATATGGGACCCATTTGTATGAATCTTAATGTGATTTAGTCTATGAGAACGAAGGCTAGCACCGAGTGAGTATGGTAAGGGAAGTAGTTCTAGTTAAAGAATGAGACTAGAATACAAAGAAGCCCTTCATATTTCCTTAACCATGTGCCTACATGGGATGTGTCTAAGTTCTACCATTGGTAAGTAGAACAACCTCATCGGAGTAGGATAGAACTCCAGATTCCATGCTTTGCTACCATAGTCTATGTCGGTTATTGCCTATTCTCATCATGTGGGATACCTATTATTATTAGAGAAGTTCTATGCGGTTTAGGTGGTGGTATGGGACGCTATCTAGACATTGCACAATAGGCTTTGAAGGTGTTAGTAAGAGTCCCTAGGTCTTCTCCAAGACCATTACTTGGATGTCCTTTATGTGATGTATGTCTCTTAAATGAACTAAGTAATGTAATGACTTAATGATATAAAGCATGTCAATGAATGAGTACCTAATCTAAAGTGACTTAAGGATTCCTTAGTTAATGTGTGAAGAGGGCATAAATGATGATCTCTTCATGTCTTATCTATAGAAGTCTTGAGAATGACTCCAGTAAGGGAAGTTGGTTGTTATGTGTGACATGAGCTAAACCTAGGAAATCTTAAGGATTATTTAGGTATCCCTGAAGTGGATGTATGGGCGTTCTCTTCTAGGAGTACTTAAGTAAGTCTTTTGATAGCCATGGTAGGGGAGATTGTCATTTTATGTATGTCTTGTATTTTGATGTATTAGAGGTGTGTATGTGTCTCGTTAAGAGTAATCTTGAGGAATGTTTAGGCACATGTAGAGAGGGTGTTTGGTCGATCTCTCTTTATGTGACTTAAGTGAATCTTAGGATGACGTTAGTGAGAAATCTACATGCTAGGAAGTATTAAAAAGTAAGAACGAGTACTTCACTGTAACAGTGAAGAAATTCACTGTACAGTGAAGACGAGTTACTGTAAAGTGACGTATCAAACTATGTTATTTGTTTTAAACGATTTCTTATGTGATTCTAAGTTGTTAAATGTTGTTCTTATGATGAAAAGATGATATTTAAATGAAAAGATGCATATTTCCAATAAATGTCCATTTTTATGATTTTTATGCATAATGCCATACTTAGTACATGTGGTTGTACTAATTCCATACTTTCTTTCTATATATATAGTTCTTGGTAGGTGAAGAACTTTGGGAAGAAGACTTGGACTAGGAGATCGTTTAAGAGAAGTTGAAGTATGTCCTAACTTGACTCGAGGGCATATATGTCATTTTATGTTTTGTTTATGATGTTTTGTAATAGACTATATAGTAGTATACTTTCTAATTCATATGGTCCGTGTCCCAAGTATTCTTATGTCTTAAGATGATGAGTCAAGATTTAGCTTTTCCTATTACTATATATGAAAGATTTTTGAAGACTATTATATTGTTTTATGAAAAGTTTTAATTCCGCACTACTTTTCATTATTTATATGCAATGAATGATATGAAGGCTTGTATGAGACCTCCGAGAGGTCGAGTACGCCGGTCAAAATCCAAGATTGCACCCTTACTTCTAGGGTGTGGTTTTGGGATGTGACAAGCTTGGTATCAGAGCATGGGTTAATGGTAGTAGTCTTAGAAATCAATAAAGTCTCGACAACTCACGTCTAGTAGAGTCTCGACCATCGGTGTGAGTCGCGACACATCTATGGGCGAGAGGCTATAGGACAATAGTGTTTCCCTTCATTTCTACTCCTATGTCGTGCGGTAGAGTAATGTTATGAGTATCCTTCTAAATGTGTTTCCTTGTGTTTCTAGGAGATGAATACTAGAAGGATGAGCGCTAGAAGGTTGGAAGAGGGAAGGTTGAATGAGAAAGCTCCTCCTCAAGTTGAGCACGTGCTTCAAGATGGGCAAGGTGTCCAAGGTGCTCAAGGTGCTCAAGTGCCTCCTCAATTTGATCATGCCCCCAATGTGGAAGGAGGTAATGAGGTTCCGGTGGTCCCCCCCAAATTGACTAATTGAGAGATCAAAGAGGATTTGGTTGCTTTAGCCCAAGCCGTGAATACTCCTATGTCATCTACGTTGAGAGACTTTGTGAGGTTGAATCCTCCAATCTTTCTTGGCTCTAAGGTAAATGAAGATCCCCAAGAATTCCTTGATGGTGTGTATAAGGTATTGAGTGCTATGGGGGTTACATCTAGGGAGAAGGCGGAGTTGGGTCCTATTGAGTGGGAAGAATTCAAGGAAGCTTTTCTTGGTAAGTACTTTCCCTGTGAGAGAAGGGAAGTGAAAGTAGAGGAGTTTATCAATCTTAAGCAAGAAAATATGAGTGTTGAGGAATACTCTTTGAAATTCTCCACTTTGTCTAGATATGCACCATCCCAAGTGTCTAATCCAAGGGATGAAATGAGTCGCTTTGTGACTGGTGTAGCCGACTTAGTGAGGGAAGAATGTCGTACGGCTATGCTACATGATGATATGACCTTAGCTAGACTCATGGTGTATGCACAATCAGTTGAAGAGTCTAAACTTAGGAGGATGTCAAGGAACTTAAAAAGGAGTGTTGCTAGTGATCAAGTGCAACCTAGGTTCAAAAAGAGAACTCAAACCCAAGATGGACCTAATGCTCCTAAGAAGAAGTTTGAAAAAGGAGGTAGTTCTCAAAATGGCAAACCTACATGTGCCACTTGTGCTAAGAACAATCTTAGTGAGTGTCTAGTGCGTAATGGTATTTGCTTTGGATGTGGAAAAAATGGTCACAAAGTGAGAGATTCTCCTAACATTGCTTCTAGACAAGAGGGTAAGAAAGTTGATCCTAGTGTTCCAAAGGAAGATGCTCCAACTAAGAGGCGTTTCTATGCACTCCGGACTAGAGGTGAGAAGCCAGATGAGAGTGATGATGATGTTTGTAAGTCCTTATTACTCTTGTTGTGATATGAGTTCCTTCTAAGTGGGGGAGTATGGCTAGATAGACGTGTTAGAAGTTGCTGCATGTGCATGATGTTTAGGAGTTTGGTTGAAATTGAATTTCATTAACTTCTTGTATTGTGTGATTTATTAAGCCATAAGCATGTTGTTAAAGGTGCTTATATGATGTTACCTTGCATATTGGCATGTCTATATCATGAATTGCATAAAACTTGCATTATTGAAAAATAGCCGAAAATCAGTGTAGCTTGGAACACTATTCACTGTTCATTGTTCACTATTCACTGTGAGTATTTGTAAGATTTATCTAATTGATTCTTTGGTCTAGAATTGTTGTAATGTGGTTAGAACTGATGTGTATAAGTATAATAATTATTATAAATTGAGTTTCTGTTATTTGGAATGACGCATGTGACTTTTGTAGCATAATGAGTTATACAATTGTATTATAGTTTCTTGTTGTGTTGTGAATCTCTTGACCTTGTGCAATTGACTTTTTTTATCCTTGATTGTGAGTTATATGGTTTGGTTATGTACTGTTAGATGATTCTCTATCTTGGAAGTATTCGGAGAGTGACAAGTGTCATTCGAGGACGAATGTTGTCCAAGTGGGGGAGAATGTAGGGTCCCAAAAATTACATAGGTGAACTAGATCCTAACATTGTTTTCAAGGTGGTATATAGTCCTAAATATGTTCATTATGTTGTATTGAGGCGGTAGCTAAAGTATTAGGTGCATACAAAGTCAAACGTCAATGGTCGACCAAGACATTGGACGACTAAGTCACCTAAGTGCTTCATATGGGGGACTATGTGTTTATGTGTGTATCATGTGGTTTTATGGTGTTATATGAGTATTATATGATGTATATATGTAGTTTTTCAAGTTTCGAGAAATTTGGAGGTCAAACACTCAAGAACGTCCATGGCATTCGAAAGATGTGCCTTGAAATGACCTTGTGTGTCTAGGCATGTTTCGTCGAGTTTTACATGTTCATTTTGAGTGAAATTATGTGGGAGGTCCTAAACTCGTATACAGTAATGTTTTTGTTGGAAAAGTCCGGGCAAACATCCCCAAGGACCAACCAAGGGTCTCTGAGGAAGAAACCATGTTGGTGGCCGAAACTGCCTAATGCAGCCTCACCTGCGGATGGAAATCAACGGCCAGTGTCCTTGTCGACGGTCCATGGGTGATGGGAGTGGGTAGGTACTTACCCTGGGTGGCTAAGCTACAAATCCCAGGTCTCTGAACCTATCGACGGAGGATAGCATGGTCCGTAAGTGGATCTACGTCCCATCGATGGGCAACCGTCGATGGACAAGACCTTTGCCCAGACAACGGATCAAAGGACGGTCCGTAGGTCAAGGGACGGTCCATCGGTGGTTCCGTGGGTAGGTACTTAGGCTGGGAAAGGATGAGGATCCATATCCAGCCTCTGAAACAATCGACGGGACGACAATATGGTCCGTTTATGGACTAATGGTCCGTCGACTGCCCACCGTCGATGGTGATGGTCCCTGCGTACAGTTCACTGTTAAGTCTAGGGATGAACTTGTAAATTCACCCCACTTCCAAACAAGAGTATTGGCGGTTCCCTAAGTGTATTTTGGATATATTACATGTGTTTATAAGCCTTAAACACTTAGAAGATTTCATTCTTCAAAATCAAAACCCCAAAATACCATAGAAATTCCCAAGACTCCATTAAAGCTAAAACTCAAGGAAGAGCTTGGATTGGTAGATTGAATGAAGATTCTTCATCAAAGTGATGAATTAGCATTGTTGAGGTATGGCTTTTGATCCTTGAAACTCGATTCATCAAGGAGCCCAACATTCAAAGACGTTTTCAAAAGTTTTCAAATGATGAATTGACCTATTTCATGATCTACCATGGGTTCTTGCATTAAAGGGTTTTAATAATTGTTTAGTGATTGAATTGTGGTCATTAATATGATTTTATCTCAATTAACCTATGAACCAATGAAATTGATGAACCTTAGTATTTGACTAATTTATGGGTTACTTGATATTGCTCTAAAGTTCATGAATTTATGTGTCGTTTCTTATGGGCTTTCTAATGAAGTAAGAATTGTATTCAATTATTATCTAATTGATATTAGAATGTTGAATTTTTATTGAATCGGTTTTGATTTCATTGATTATTATAACTGTGTATTGAATTGGAGTTCATGGCCATGGGTAAGGGCCTTATGATGTTGAATTGGATTATTTGGTATTGGCTTGAAATGTTGAGGATGAAGAGGCGGTACTCTACCCTATTTTCCTTTCATTAATGTTAATTAGACTTCAATTATGTTATGATTGGTTTGGTCCACTTATGGTGGCGGTGTTATGTGAATTGATGTGGCCTTGTCGGCGTTATTTTAAGTATATGATGATCATGGCCTAATCAGCAACTACTTGAAGTTATATGGCCATTTGTGTAGTTATTTATTTGATGTTATGATCATATCTACCTATATGTGAAAGTATGTGTTACACTATTGATGCTTTTTAGGAAATCTTATTATGCCATGACTATGTGTTAAGTGTGTAGACTTAGAGTTGATACATGGTTGTTCCTAACTTGGCTATATGAGTCTATAATGGTTATTTTGAATATGTTAAGGTAATGAATAGGTTGACTAGATTATGTTAAGGGTCATTCCTAAGTGTCTTAAGAAAGATAGGCTATATGTGTTAAATGGAATATGTTGTGTCTTGTTTAGGTAGACTTGTGTCCCTTACTTGATGCATGTATGAATATGAATATAATGTTATTTCTTGAATTAGGAACTTAAAGAGTCTAAGTCATAAATTAATAAATGTTAGTGAGACCTTGAATGATGATAAGATGGTCCTTATGTGAAACCTTGAACCCCAAGTGGTAAGGTTATGAAACTTGAAGTTGAAAGCTGTAATGGTATCCTTCATGTAATGAATGATGGAATTAAGGTTGATTGTATGGAACAACATCACATTCATCCTTAGGAAAGTCATGATGAGCTTGTTGTCACCATAGTGAGATAGCCCTAACGGACCTTGGTTTGGTAGGGTAAATGTAATTGGGTTATGAACTTGATATGGGACCCATTTGTATGAACCTTAATGTGATTTAATCTATAAGAACGAAGGCTAGCACGGAGTGAGTATGGTAGGGGAAGTAGTTCTAGTTAAAGAATATTACTAGAATACAAAGAACCCTTCATATTTCTTTAACCATGTGCCTACATAGGATGTGTCTAAGTTCTACCATTGGCAAGTAGAACAACCTCATCGGAGTATGATAGAACTCCAGGTTCCATGCTTTGCTACCATGGTCTATGATGGTTATTTCCTATTCTCATCATGTAAGATACCTATTAGCATTACAGAAGTTCTATTAGGTTTAGGTGGTGGTATGAGACGCTATCTAGACATTGCACAATAGGCTTTGAAGGTGTTAGTAAGATTCCCTAGGTCTTCTCCAAGACCATTACTTGGATGTCCTTTATGTGATGTATGTCTCTTAAATGAACTAAGTAATGTAATGACGTAATGATATAAAGAGTGTAAATGAATGAGTACCTAATCTAAAGTGACTTAAGGATTCCTTATTTAAAGTGTGAAGAGGGCATAAAGGATGATCTCTTCATGTCTTATCTATGGAAGTCTTGAGAATGACTCTAGCTAGAGAAGTTGGTTGTTATGTGTGATATGATCTAAACCTAGGAAGTCTTAAGGATTATTTAGGTAGCCTTGAAGTGGATGTATGGGCGTTCTCTTCTAGGAGTACTTAATTAAGTCTTTTGATAGCCTTGGTAGGGGAGATTGTCATGTTATGTATGTCTTGTATGTTGATGTATTATGGGTGTGTATCTGTCTCATTAAGAGTAATCTTGAGGTTCATTTAGGCACATCTAGAGAGGGTTTATGGGCGGTCTCAATTTATGTGACTTAAGTGAATCTTAGGATGACGTTAGTGAGAAATCTACATGCTAGGAAGTATTAAAAAGGAAGAACGAGTACTTCACTGTAACAGTGAAGACGAGTTACTGTAAAGTGACGTTTCAAACTATGTTATTTGTTTTAAATGATTTCTTATGTGATTCTAAGTTGTTAAATGTTGTTCTTATGATGAAAATATGATATTTAAATGAAACGATGCATATTTCCAATAAATATCCATTTTTATGATTTTGATGCATAATGCCATACTTAGTACATGTGGTTGTACTAATTCCATACTTTCTTTCTATATATATAGTTCTTGGTAGGTGAAGAACTTTGGGAAGAAGACTTGGACTAGGAGATCGTTCAAGAGAAGTTGAAGTATGTCCTAACTTGACTCGAGGGCATATATGTCATTTTATGTTTCATTTATGATGTTTTGTAATAGACTATATAGTAGTATACTTTCTAATTCGTATGGGTTGTGTCCCAAGTATTCTTGTGTCTTAAGATGATGAGTCGAGACTTAGCATTTCCTATTACTATATATGAAAGATTTTTTAAGACTATTATATTGTTTTATGAAAAGTTTTAATTCTACACTACTTTTCATTATATATATGCAATGAATGATATGAAGGCTTGTATGAGACCTCCGAGAGGTCGACTACGCCGGTCGCAATCTAAGATTGCACCCTAACTTCTAGGGTGTGGTTTCGGAATGTGACAACTAGAATCATCCTATAGGATCCCACATGTGCATTGTGTAAGAGAAGTCCAATACACTCCCTCATAAAATGTAGTAAACTTTAAGACAACCCTAATAAGAGTTCACATATATAACTTGTTCATACTTTTACATAAGGGACATAAGTACCGTAACCGACATGAGACCATGTGAGCTACATGGAATCCGGTGTTCTACTCCCAAACGAAAAAGAGAGGGTTAGCACTAGCCTAAGGTGACACGATTCTTACGTAGCTATCTAGGTGGATCCACTAAGCTAGAGTCATATGTGGGCACATAATTAAGGGACAAGGAGATTGCTTCTAGAAGCCTTGATTGACTAACGTGAGGGTTTCCATCTAATGAGACAACAGATATATTGGGAATCCGGACATACTAACGTGAAGAAACCCATGTGGTAGGCCGGACTTACTAACGTGAGACCTCCTTCTCATTTACATGCCCTTTAGGTGCGAAGCAATTATTCCGTCTAGTAATTTTCTTATGACATCATACATGTTCACATTAGTCTCTTCTAGACCCTTATGTAGACATGTTATCATAATAGCTCATAGGTGATCACAAGTGAGAACTATTCTTTCATTTTAGAAACTTTATTATAATCATGAAACTACATTTAATCATATAATAATCACATCGTAACATACATACATACTTCATAACCAATTCATGATTCTAGGGTTAGGGATGGGGAATTCTTGCCACCAACATCACAACAACACATTAGCTATGGCATTATTACAATCTAAGTAGTTTCACCTTCCACAATTGAGATCAAAGAAGGATAAAGATCATACCTCATTGCCCTCCATGGGACTTCATACTTCAATACCCAAGAACTCACAAACAACATATGAAATAGGGAAATTTGTGAAGTATTAACATAACTAAAATCAAAGTAACCAAGTGACATGTTCATCACCCTCAACAATTCACCTTAATCAATTCAAGAAATTAGGGATTTGGGGGAAAGACATGGGTCAAGGGAAAACTCATAGGAATTCATCAATTAGACATCAATTCATACTTAAACAACATTAACTCATTACAATTGATCCACAATTTCTTTTTTAGAATAAGACCCATGTGAGGAGAAAAACCCTTGTTTTGGGGGAAATCTAGAAATCATTTTATAAGGACCTCTTGGGGAAAGGATTCCCAAGAGTTAAAGAAACCATACTTTATAGAAGATTTATCCACAAACTTTGAGTGAAAACCTTGGAGACTTTGTATTCTTCCCTAAGCTTCTTGTTCTTCAGTGGAATATGAAGGAAGAGAGAGAAAGAAGAGAGAAGTGAGAGCAATTTGGGTTTCAATTTGGGTTTGTGATTTGGAGTAGGAAATGAATGAAAATTGACCTAAAGTCAATATATAGTCCACCCCCAAAATACCGAAACTACCCCTTATTAAATAAGATTTCAAAATTGAAGTCCAACATTTACTTCAATGTACGACCCCGTCCACCTTCACGCCCCTCTTCATTAACCGTGAAGACTTACATAATTCGTGGTGGTGGTCGTGAAGATTGAGGCAGTAGCTCCTCCAAAGGAGCCCCCTCCATTTTTCCCACCAAGTAAAGACCACGGATTCCTTGCACCTCTCCGTTAAGATGCACCACGGCCCTTCAAGTTGCTTGTAGTGCTCTTAGGCAGTAGCTCCACAATGCCTAGCCAAATTCTTCCCGTTTGTCTAAGGCATTTTCACGGCTGCCCTCCCCCTTCCGTCAAGTTCACCATGAGTCGTGAAGTGAATCGTGGTGTCTTGGAAACTAGATAGGGCATAGGACCTTCTTCCTCCATGGACAATTAACCTTCACAAGCTCCCCACCTTGGCCATTGTCTTCACCACGGGCCCTGGTCGTGCCCGTAAAGGGTGAGGCAGTAGCCTTCCTTCTTGGGTAGCCTTAGCCTTTTGTCTTTGGCTTGCCCTTGAAGGATGTCACTCCTCACTGGTCCAAGGTTCCTTTGACACTTTACTAAACTCCATGTCTATTCTCATTCCCTCACCTTGATCAACCCTTTAAACACTTCCTAGAAACCATCAACACCACCCACTAGTCAAAGTTACAACTTCACCGGATGTCGTGGATGTTTTTTTGACATTTGGCTCTAATACTTCCTAATTAGGTTTGCTACTGTTATTTTAGGTCTAAACCAGTATTACTCAACCTATAAGTCTCTAGTATAGGTCATGGAATCTCTCGGGTGTGTCAAATACTCTCCCCTTAGGAACATTCGTCCCCGAATGACACTCTAGACCTTTTTATAGAAAGAAAGACTCATGACAAGCAGCGAACTAACCAACAATATTGTAATGAGTCACAGATTATAGGATGAAATATCAACCCCTTTCAACACATAAACATAGCATCAACCATTAGGAACTTAATCCTTACATACCATAACAAAAGCTCAACTTTTCATATCACATAAGGAGGTAGTACCTTTCCCATTTCAATATGAGCTCAATATTAATATTAAAAGTTGACATGCTGATTTCTTATCAAAACAATATAAATTATGCTCATTATAATCTTCCATGAATACTTATAGCACTCAACACACTTAAGTGAAATCCAACGTAATAAACATGTTTCATGGAAAGAAAAGAACTCAACTTAGGCATGAATTTCTACTATAAAATGCACATATATTTAGAAATAAAATGATAAGATAAATATTATTGATAATAGTCATATGAGGAACTACTAACCTCAATCTTGTCTAGGATTAAAGGTAAAAAGGTGATGATAGAGGGACTTCATGTCGGCCTCGGCCTCCCATGTTGCGCCCTCAACAACGTGATTCCTCCATAGAACCTTTACGGAGGAAACCTCCTTATTCCTCAATTTCTTAACTTGGAGATCAAAGATCTCAACCGGTACCTCTTCATAAGAAAGGTCCTCTTCTACCCCTAAGCCTTCTAGAGGGAAAATGGATACCAGATCACCTATACACTTCTTAAGCCTAGAAACATGGAACACCGAATGAATCATGGCCAACTCATTTGGCAAATTCAAATAATAGGAAACACTACTGACTCTCTTAAAAATTTCATACGTGCCCATATAACGAGGACTAAGTTTCCCGTTCTTTCCAAACCTCATCACCCCTTGCATGGGTGAAATTTTCAAATAGACCCAATCTCCTACTTCGAATTCAAGGTCCCTCTTTCTATTATCGGCATAAGATTTTTGCCCACTTTGAGCCATTTTACTCAATCTCTTATGACCCAAAACTTCTCGAGGGATTCATACACCAAGTCGGGACCAAGTAGAGCAAACTCACCTACCTCATACCACCCAACCGGGGATTTACACTTTCTCCCATAAAGTGCCTCGAAGGGTGCCATAAATATAGTTGAATGGTAGCTATTGTTGTAGGCGAACTCTATCAAAGGTAGGTGGTCATCGCAATTACCTTTGAAGTCAGTGACACACACCCTCAACATATCTTCAAGAGTGTGAATAGTGCGTTCCGCTTGACCATCCGTCTTGGGGTGAAAACCGGTACTAAGCTTCACCTTCGTACCGATCCCACTTTGGAAAACTTTCAAAAAATGGTAGGTAAATTAAGTACCTCTATCATAAATGATGAAAAAAGGGGCTCCATGTAACTTCACTATCTCTTTGATGTACAGTTTTGCATAGTCTTCCGCCGAATATGTTTCTTTGACAGGAAGAAAATGTGCGGACTTGGTTAGCCTATACATGATAATCCATATAAAGTAATATTGTCTTTTAGTATGAGACAACCCTACTATGATGTCCATGTTAATATCCTCCCATTTCCATGTAGGATTATCAATATTTTGAGTCAAGCTACCCGATCTTTGGTGCTTGTCTTTGACTTGTTGGCAGTTTGGACATTTAGCAGCAAAATTCGCTATGTCCCTTTTCATACGGTTCCACAAATAAATTTGTCTTAATTCGTGGTACATCTGTGTGGAACCCGGATGGATAGAATAGTTTTCCATGATAAATTCCCTTAAACCATCCACATCAAGTACACACAACCTTCCTTGGTGCCTAAGCACCCCATCTATCCCTTGATAGAAAGAGTCATTAGACTTACTAAGGATTGTTTCCTTCAACTCCATCAACAGAGGATGAAGGTGTTGCTTGAATTTCACTCCAACCACTAAAGATGACTCAGAGTTGTGGCGAATCACAAAACCACCCTTTGGAGAGTCTTCAAGTCGGACAACCAAATGAGCCAACCTATGAACCTCTTTTACTAACTCTTTCTTATCATCAACCACATGAGTCACACTATCCATGGACACTATACTCAAGGCATCCATTACCATATTATCTTTTCAAGGATGGTAAAGGACATTCATGTCATAGTCCTTTAAAAGTTCTAACCATCTTCTTTGACGTAGGTTCAAATATTTTTAGGTAAACATATATTGTAAACTCTTGTGATCAGTGAATATATTAAATTATACCCCATAAAGATAATGTCTTAAAAATTTCAATGCAAATACCACGGAAGAAAGCTCAAGGTCATGAGTTGGGTAATTCTTCTCATGTGACTTGTGTTGTCTAGAGGCATATGCTATGACTTTCTCATGTTGCATGAGCACACATCCTAGACCCACTCGGGAGGCATCACAATAAACCACAAACCATTCGGTACCCTCCGGTAAGGTCAATACCGGAGCAAAGGTAAGTCTATCTTTCAATAATTGGAAACTCCTTTCACATGATTTCGACCATTAAAATTTGGACTTCTTTTGGGTTAAGGTATTTAATGGGGATGCGATAGATGAAAATCTCTCAACAAATCTCCTATAATAACCGAACAACCCAAGAAAACATCGAATGTCGGTAGGACTCAAAGGTCTAGGCCAACTTTTTACCACTTACGTTTTCCTCGGATCAACCTCAACTCCTTCACTAGAGACAATGTGACCAAGAAAAGCTACCAACCTCAATCAAAATTCACATTTACCAAATTAAGCAAAAAGATGGTTATCTTTGAGAACTTGCAAAACTATTTTCAAATGATCCATATGATAATTTTTGCTCCTTCAGTATATCAAAATATTATCAATAAAGACAATCACGAACAAATCAAGATACTTTTTTAAAAAATTAATTCATAAGATCCATGAATGCCGCTGGGGCATTTATTAGACCAAATGACATCACGAAGAATTCAAAGTGACCATATCTTTTTTGGAATGCCATTTTTGAAATATCAACCTCCCTTACTCTAGGTTGATGATAACCCGACCTCAAGTCAATCTTTGAAAAGTAACTTGCTCCTTGGAGTTGATCAAACAAGTCATCAATCCTAGGGAGCAGGTACTTATTCGTTATAGTGACTTTGTTCAATTGACGATAATCGATACGCAATCTCAAAGACACATCCTTCTCCTTAACTAACAATACTGTGGAACCCCATGGAGATATTCTCGGTTAAATAAAACCCGTATCTAGCAAATCTTTGAGTTGAGCCATTAGTTATTTCAACTCAGCCGGGGCATTCCGATAAGGAGGGATTGATACAGGTTGTGTATCCGGCTATAAGTCTAGGCCGAAGTTAATCTCCCGTTCGAGAGGAATTTTGGGAAGGTCACTGGAAAAGACCTCCAGAAATTCCCTCACTACGGGTAACGACTCTATGGGAGGGACTTCGGATTCATGATCTCTAACACTCACTATGTGGTAGAGACAACCCTTCGTAGTCAATATGGAAGCTTTTAGACATGAGATGATGTTACCCCAAGGATTTGAGTTTCCTCCCTTCCACTCAAAAATGGAATCATTTGGAAATTGAAATTTGATTACCCTTGTCCTACAATCAATAGAGGCAAAACAAGCATGCAACCAATCCATTCCCAATATGACATCAAAATCAAGCATATCAAGTTCTATCAAGTCAACTAATGTAACTCTATTGGGCAAGGAAATTTGACAACCTTTATAGACTCTATTAACCACCACAGAATCACCCACCAGGGTAGAAACCGTAAAAAGTTTGTATAATATGTTGGGTAATATATCAAACTCATGGATACAAAAGGGGTCATAAATGACAATGTAGCTCTTGGATCTAACAAAGCATATACATCAAAAGAAAACAATTGTAACATACCGGTTACCACATCCGGTGAGCTCACTTGATCACCTCGGGATTGGAGAGCTTAAAAGTGATTCTTCTTAGGAGCATTCGGATTTGGGGCACTTGCTTGAGCTTGAGCATTTTCCCTTCCTTGAGTCTTCATCACAGGTCAATCTCTTTCATATTACAATTCTTGCCACAACCATAGCAATTACTCGTGCCAACTAGGCACTTACCATCATGTCTCTTATCAGATTTTGCACAAAAGAGGTGTCTAAACATAAGATCTTCCACCTATATCTTCTTGAGGCTTTGGAGTAGGCACCTTACTCTTGTTGACCCATGTAGCATCAGAAGAGCCTTGATTGGAAAACCTCTTCTTGAACCTTGGCTTGTCTTGAACCTCAAATCTAGTCTAATAAGGATTCCCATCTTCAGTTCTTACCTTTTTCAACTCTGTACCAACTTGCTTAAGCTTTTGTTCCTTAATTTATTCGGCATGAACCATTAGACGATAGATTCCCATGCTAGGAATAAACATATCCGACCTACATTCATTAACCACAAGATCGGATATCCCCATGAATTTGTTTTTCATCGTGGCCCTAGATTCCGAACCATAGTAGGATCATGCTTTGATAGTTGAGTGAACTTGAGACTATACTCCTTCACAATCATACCCCCTTGACGAAGGTTGATGAATTCTTGCATTTTACTCTCCCTTAGTTCAAAGGGAAAGAACCTATTAAGGAAAGCCGTATTGAAAGCTCCCTAAGTAATACGACCTTCTATAACCGGACTCGCATCGTTCCATTGCCCATACCAAACTTGAGCAACATCTTTGAGTCGGTAGGCAGCTAGTTCCACCTTTTTTTGATAAGACACACCCATAGAATTAAGAACATTGAACACTTCATCAATGAACCCTTGTGGGTCCTCCTCCACCTTAGAACCATAAAAAGTAGGGGGATTAATCCTTGTGAAATCCCTAATCCTTGAAGCGGTAGTGTTAGCATTGGGGTTCACTTGCACCCTTGCATCCCTAGAAACTTGGGTATGCAACACTTAAATCAAGCTATGAATGCTGAACTTATCTCAACATTAGACGTAGCGCCCTCTTCAATAGGAACTTGAGGGTTTTGAGGAGCTTGAGGGGGAACCGCCTCATTCAAATTCTCCTCTCCAGCCCTGCGTGCATTGTTCCTGATTGTATTCATTGCCTATATATAAGAAAGGACTAGTAAGTTAACACTCTTAGGCACGACTAAAGAATAACAAGAGAGTCAAAGTTCCTAGACATCACATAGTCTCTCATTCATAAGTGTGGTGCGCTTCACAATTATGAATAAGACCCTACATAGACGTGGTTTAGTGAGACATCAACCCTAAGATTTCTCAACCAGATGCTATAATACAAAGTTTGTTACGATCCAAAGTACCCCTTAGGCGTAACCGGCGTGGTCGTCCTCTAAGAGGACTAAGACAAGCCTCTTAGCATTCGTCATAGCAAATTATAAGTCAAAAACGTGGAAAAATTAATGCTTTTGCTTATATAGCCAGAAGGTTTACATAGACCTCTACATATGAAGCATGCATAGGCTTCTCGCATAAATAACATAACAACATATAGGAATTTACTCTAATACTTTGTCTCATATCAACCATCTAAACAAAGTCAAACAATCTGGGCAAAACCCTGACACCAATCCATAATTGTTACATAAGGCTTGCATCAGTATATTCAACAATAGGAAAGAAATGAATGTCTATTAGACAATACAAGTACTACTGAGATAGAGTGTGTGGTAGCATCCTCGGACTAGAGGGCATACCAAAACTTGGAGATTCTAGTCCAAGCCTTATAGCGTTAGACTCAATTATACCTCAACGGGCCGAACCTACAATGTTGGAGAAAAGGGAAGAGATATGGGTTAATACAAAACACATGTACTAAGTATGGTCCCAATGCATGAAAATCGTTAATTCATGAGAAAAGGTACAATTTAGTCAGAACCATGCACAATGACCAACCATATACACATATAATGAACATCATAATCATATCAATATATAAGTAACTCAAGCAACAGTTGTGCAATGACGAGAACAAATCCCCATAACCCTTTCCAAAGCTAAATATCATATTAAACAACCCATTTCATACATAGAACATATTCTCATGTATAACATGCTTCATATATCAATACTAGTCATAGCTTATTAACATAATCATAATCATAATCATAATCATAAAAGAACACCACTAGAATCATCCTATAGGATCCCACATATGCAATGTGTAAGATAAGTCCCATACTCTCCCTCACACTATGAATTAACCTTTAAGACAACCCTAATAAAATTTCATGTACATAACTTGTTCATACTTTTACATAAGGGACATAAGTACTGTAACCGACATGAGACCATCTGAGCTACATGGAATTTGGTGTTCTACTCCTTCACCAAGAAGACATGGTTAGCACTCTTCTAAGGTGCAACCATTCGTACGTAGCTATCTAGGTGGATCCACTAATATAGAGTCCTCTGTGGGCACATACTTAAGGGAGAAGGAGATTGCTTCTAGAAACATTGACTTACTAACGTGGGGGTTTCCATCTCATGAGAAAACACATATATTGGGAATTCAGACTTACTAACAAGAAGAAACCCATATGGGAGGCCGTACATACTAACGTGAGACCACCATCTCAGTTACATGCCCTTTAGGTGCAAAGAAATTAGTCCCTCTAGTAATTAACTTATGACATCATACAAGTTCACATTAGTCTCTTTACCCTTATGTAGACATCTTATCATAATAGCTCATAGGTGATCACAAGTGAGAACTATCCTTTCATTTTAAAAACTTTATTATAGTCATGAGAAACTACATTCAATCATATAATTATCACATCGAAAATACATACATACTTCATAACCAATTTATGATTCTAGGGTTAGGGATGGGGGATTCTTTCCACCAACATCACAACAACACATTATCTATAGCATTATTACAATCTAAGTAGCTTCACCTTCCACAATTAAGATCAAAGAAGGATCCAGATCCTACCTCGTTGCCCTCCATGGTATTTCATACTTCAATGCCCAAGAACTCACAGAAAACATATGAAATAGGGAAATTCGTGAAGTATTAACATAACTAAAATCAAAGTAACCAATTGACATCATCATCACCCTCAACAATTCACCTTAATCAATCCAAGAAATTAGGGATTTAGAAGAAATATATTGGTCAAGGTAAAAATCATAGGAATTCATCAATTAGACATGAATTCATACTTAAACAACATTAATTCATTACAATTGATTCACAAATTGTTTTTTAGAAGAAGACCCATGTGAGGAGAAAAACCCTTGTTTTTGGAGAAATCTAGAAATCATTTTTGAAGGACCTCTTGGGGAAAGGATTCCCAAGAGTGAAAGAAACCATACAGTATAGAAGATTTATCCACAAACATTTAGTGAAAACCTTGGAGACTTTGTCTTCTTCCCTAAGCTTCTTGTTCTTCAATGGAATATGAAGGAAGAGAGAGAAAGAAGAGATAAGTGAGAGCAATTTGGGTTTCAATTTGGCTTTGTGATTTGGAGTAGGAAATGAATGAAAATTGACCTAAAGTAAATATATAATCCACCCTCAAAATACCCAAACTACCCCTTATTAATTTGGACTTCAAAAGTGAAGTCCAACATTGACTTCATTGTGAGACCCCATCAACCTTCACGCCCCTCTTCACGGATCGTGAAGAGTTTGATGGGTCGTGGCGGTGATCGTGAATATGGTGGCAGTATATCCTCCAAAGTATCCTTCTACATTATTCCCACCAAGGCAAGACCACGGAGCCCTTGCTCCATTCCGTGAATATGCACCACGGCCCTTCAAGTGGCTCGTGGTGCTCTTAGACAGTAGCTCCACAATGCCTAGCCAAATTTTCCCTGTTTGACTAAGGCATTTTCATGCCTGCCCTCCCCCTTCCGTGAAGTTCACCACGAGTCGTGAAGTGACTCGTAGTGTCTTGGACAGTAGCTAGGGCATAGGCCCTTCTTTCTCCATTGAAAAGTAACCTTCACGAGCTTCCCACCTTGGTCGTGGTCTACATCACAGGCCGTGGTCGTACCCGTGAAGGGTGAGGCAGTAGCCTCCCTTCTTGGTAAGCCTTAGCCTTTTGGATTTGGCTTGCCCTTGAAGGATGTCACTCCTTACTTGGCCTAGGTTCCTTTGACACCTTACTAAACTCCATATATATTCTCATCCCTTCACCTTGATCAACCCTTGAAACATTTCCTCGAAACCATCAAGACCACCCACTAGTCCAAGTTATAACTTCACCGGACGTCATGGAGGTTTTCTTGACGTTTGCCCCTAATACATCCTAATTAGTTTGTTACTGTTATTTTAGGTATAAAACAATATTACTCAACCTATAAGGTTCTAGTATAGGTCATGGAATTTTCGGGGTGTGTCAGTATCCGAATACTTAGCCTGGGGGAGCTTAAGCCCCAAGTGTTAAGCTTCTGACCTAAACGGCGGTTGCTAGTACGGACCGTCGATGGGTCTACGAGGAGTAGCCTGTGGTGGTCGTTTGGTGCCTGCATTCCGCTGCAACGCACTGTTTCATTAAAGGGGTGAATGGGAAATTCACCCCACATTCCTAAATTACTATGGACGGTTATTAGGGGTTATTTTAGGTATATTATGTTACTTAAAAACATAAAACCCCATTCCCAATTAATTCTTCAAATTTCACCCTTCCCTCTTAAAACAAAACTTCTCTAGAAACCTCCATTGGAGATGAAGATCAAGAACAACTTGGTCGATGTGCGATGGGTTCTTCATCAAGTTTTAGTGGATTTCTCATATAATGAGGTATGGTGATCCTTTATCTTTAGATAAGCTTTCATCTAAGGAGTTCCTTCAAAGATTTTCAAAGATAATTAATGATCAAATTGTCTATCTTCTAATTTAGCCAAAGTTCTTTCTCAAATTGATTTCAAAAACATGTTTATGATTCATTTCTTATATCTACCATTTTAAGGATGATTTTCAATACAATTTCAGGATGAACCCATGATCCTCCCAATTTCTCAATTTAGCCTACATTGTGGTTATTGTGATCTTGATATTAGGATAATTGTAGTGTGATTCGACTATGATAAATTTATTATAGATATTGTCTTCTATATAAATTGATGGTGAATTATGGGTAATTGATCAATGATGATCAAGGGTTGGAGGTTTGGTAAGTTCGGCCTATATTCCTCCACCGCATATAGAATTGATGATGTAGTGTACATAACGTGATATTGATCCTATGATGGTTGAATAATGATTTCGTTTATGTTATTGTACTTTTATATACTGCCTTATATATGAATTATTGATGAGTTCTCACTATTGATGAATGATGATCAAAGCATGGAGAATTGGTGAGTTTGCACTACTTCCTCTACTTTTCTATAGAATTGATAGTTTAATTGGCTTTGTATGGCATTGTGTGGTATGGTATGCTAATGGTGGTGGTGTTTACTTTATTGTAAATAATTATTTATGTTGATCATTCCCTTCAAGGAAAGTTATGTATTATGAATGGTGGTTATGATGATCACACAATGTGAAGTATATGCCTAGTCTTTCAATCTAGAATCATGTGCTAGGTGTTGATGGTGTCTTCTACATTTGAATGAAGTTCTTAGGTGTGGTTTAGGTTCTGCTATTGATGAAGTAATAATGGTTAATTACCCTTACCTATGTACCCTATATGAATGTGTGATACTGTGAAAGTGTCTTGTCTCCTATAATATTATGTGGTGTGTGGTCTATGCTTGAATGTGCATTGTGGTATTAAGAGGGTGGATTCCTCAATGAGATGTTGATAGACATTATGTGATCATGTTGACCAATGTGCACACACTCACATCTCAAGCATGCTTATAAGTAGTACAGGTTCATGGTGTGTACAGGTTCATGGTGTCTAATGAAAGGATAATTCTCATATGCCCTCATGTCTACTACTATGCATGTAAAGTATATGTCCATGAAATATGTTTAAGTATGTAAACTAGGATGACTTGATGGGTATACTAGTGTAGGCAAGGGTATGGTAGTTTCCATATACATTGCACATGTCTACCTTGATAGATTAGTTCCTAGGGTAATTACCATATGCACATGAATATGAATGCATGATTAATATATGAGCATGAAAGTATATGCTATGATAAATATGCATAGATGTAGTGTATAAATATGTTTTTGTGAAAGGTCTTCTTATGTAAGTACACACATAGATGAATGCATATAATGAAGCATGCATAAAAATCTAGTTAAGTAGGGTCCTTTGAAAGGGTTTCTCAATTGTACTCTACCTATGCTACTCTTGAATATTCCTTGTCCATGTGAAAGGTTTTATCACATGATTTTTGTTGATGAAAAGAAATTTTCATCTATAACCTCTGATCTATGCATAGGAGGAGTTAATCCCCTAAGGCTTATTTTATGAAGTAAAGTTAATAAAGGCTTCTTCAATAAAGGGAAGTTAGCTTAGCACCGATTGAACTTGACAATAAGAGGTGTCCCTTCCCAAGATAGAAGGTAGGTTCACCAATTTCTCAAGAGATGGAAACCTCCACGTCTAGTAAGTCAAGGTTTTTAGTAAAAATCTCTTACTTTCATAAAGATGTGCCCCCTTAGGATATAGCTGGTGAATCCACATAGAAAAGTTATAATGTATGGTTCTACCTTAGTAAGTAAATCACCTCCTTTTGGTGTTGGGTTGTATAACACCAGATTCCACATTTAGCTAACATGGTCTAGTCTCGGTTAAGGATGAGTTCCCTAAAGTAAAATGGACAATGGAAGTAATGTAAGGAACCGTAACTAGAGTAACCTAAGGAAGTTGCTTAGGATGGGTGAGAGTAATGAACTTACCTATGCATTGCACAAGTAGATTTTGAAGGGGAGTTCTTGGAAGGTGTTTTATCTGTTCATGTATATGTTTATGTTCCATATGCATGACATTGTAGCGTTGTCTACATGTTATGGTGATATGAATGGTATGAGTCCTAATGTGCCCATATGATGAGGTCTTACCTTATGTTCATAATGTTGGTCTTAGTGAATCTATGATGAAGGTATTACTTGTTATGTATGAAGTTATCTATAGTTTCCAAGTTGATGTATGAGGTAAATGTTATGGATTATAGTCTCCTTATAGGTTTACTTAGTAAGTGTGAGGTTATGGGGCTTCACATGTACGTTGCACTAGTAGGCTTAGATTGACATTATGAGTAAGATCTTATGATGTCTTTATGAAGTGAAGTACAAGTATGCTATTGGTTGACTATTGCCTCTTATGATGTTATTGGTAGTGTAGACATACATGATGTCTTGGAATAAGTCTTATATGAGGTTCATGCATTATGTTGAGTTATATGTGAAACTTGTATTGTCATTATATGCTATGCCTCTATGAATATGTATATGTGTTTGATGTTAATGAAGGTTTTGTGAATGCTCACCTTTGTGACCTTAAGGTGATGCTTGAGTGTGGATGGTGGAATAATTCACTATTCATATATTGCACCAAATGTTTCTAGAGGGTTACTTTGGGGTTAATGACTTAAGGTAAATGAAGTATATCGTCTTGAAATGCTAAATGGAGGCAACCCAAGATCGTTACTTTATTTTGTTTTAGGTAAATAATGATTTGTTGATTTTGTAGATCAAACTGTGTATAATATTTGAAAAGTGCATGTTTGCAAATTAAAGGTCCATTCGGCGCATCGCCAAAATGGTCGACGTACCTGAAATCATCCGTCATTTGACTCAAGATAAGTTTGATGTGGAGTTTGTAAGACTCGAAGAGCTCAGGAACAGTTAGGCAACTCGCTCATCAGATCGATGATCTTGTCAAAGCCAGCCATTTGAACCCTTACGGTAACTGGGTGTCCTGCAAAACTTGGCGAGAAAAGTATTACAATCTAAGGGTACCCCCTTGACGTTACATAGTTTACTCGACATCTTCGAGGTCTTATATAAGCCCTTAGAAATCTTTCATTGCATATATATTAAAAGTAGTGTGGAGTTAAAAGTTTTCACAGTAATAGTCAAACTCTTTATAGAATATAAGAATGAACTAAGTCTCATCGAAAGACATCTTACACACATGAAATATCATAGGGTCACAACCCTTACATAAATTTGAAAAAAAGTACAGTCTATTACAAAGTCTTTTAGAAAAGGAAACTAAAACATAATCCATGTCCTCAAACATATGTGTACATACCAAGAATCTTTAGTGAATGCTATTTCCGAAGCTTCAACTTCAAAGAGAATTCTCACTTGCCACCTATACTTGTACAAATAAGAAACATATGTAATTAGCACATTGAATGAACTATGTATGGTAAACATAAAAGAAAACTATGCAAAAAGGCACATTTACTTTAAGATATGCTTTTCAAGCTCTATTGATAGAAACCTTCATCATGAGAGTTTAAAAAGACATAATACAAGTCAACAATTACATATAAGACAACACAAATAATCCACAAAATATTACCATAATCTCTTAGAATCCATTTAAGCATTTAGACCCCCTACCAAAGGTAATCCTAAGACCCACCGATGTAAGATATGAAACAGACGCCCATCCAACCCCTTCCCACACACCTAGGTAATCCTGAAGACTACCCAAAGTAAAGATATTCATTTTCATTACCTAACACTTAGTTCCATATTCATCAAGTAACCCTTTTCATAATTTAGACTCTCTACCTAAGGTTACTCTAAGACTTACCTAAGTAATACATGAAGAGACCACCCATAAAACCTCTTCAACAACACCTAAGTAACCCTCAATGCTACCATAGATAAGAAACTTTCTATTCAACATACCCTTTCTCAGTCAACAATATTCATTAAAATCCATTTAAGTAACCAACTAGGGGACTTCACATAATGGTCTTGGAAGGCCTAGGGAACCCATCCTAGCATCTTCAAGGCCTACTCATGCCATGTGTAGATAGTGTCGCATTTCACTACCTACACGTTGTAGAACCTATCCAATACTAGCGTGCACATCGCATATGATGAGAATAGGCGTTAACAGACATAGACCATTCTAGCTAGGTATGGAATCTGGTTTCAAAAGGAACCCACAATATGGAAGATGTTCTACTAGCCAAAGGTAGAACTAGGACAAATCCAATGTTAGCACATTGTGAAGGGATATCAAGGGCTTCTTCCTACACTAGTCTCATACTACAAATAGAGCTACTACTACAAGCATATCCTCTCGGTGATTTGCCTTGGTTCCCATAGAGTAATTTCATTCACATAATAGTATTTGAGAATGTATTATTTCTTAGTTCTACCAGCTCATAATACCACTGCCAAGCATGGGTCCACTAGGGTTGGCAGTAAACATCTATTAGGATATCTCTTATGACTTTCTAAGAGATGGTTTCTTGCCGGTCCAGTCAACCTACTTCTAAGTCCATCATTCCTCTCATGAAGGGCACCATTATGGTTTACCGATCAAGGTTCAATATTAAACTTCTTTTCATAGTCAATGTTTCACATAAGTCTTTTATAGAAGGGAACAATTTTAGGTCTACCGATCCTAAACTTTCATTCTTTCATTCACTCTTACACATAAATAACAAGGGTGCCTAAGCCTACCAAGTCAAAAGATAACATTCACATAACTTTCATGCATCAAGTAAAAGGCACCTATTTCTACCAAATCGAAGAGTTCATAATCTATAAGTTTTTATGTATAAAGAAAAGGGACCTAAGTCTACCAATCAATACACAACCTCATCATACCATCATGTAGGTGATCATACTCTCATCTCACACATGCACACACATAATATCATTCTTCACGTTGTACATCTATACAAGTTATAACATGATGATACTACAGTTCACATAATAATGGCGACAAGGCTATGTTCATAGCAATTACAACACTTAAACACTGCCACCATAAGTGGACCCTACCAATAACCGATTCAACATAACTTCTATAGTAAAAATGGAATTAGGTAAACTCACCAACTTCCAATAGTCACCATCATCATTCCTTAGCCTTTCGAACAAATTCACACAATAAGAGATCATATAAATGATAATATACACAAGACTAAGCAAACAATCCATCCATATCAATTATCCAACAAATTTCAGTATATATATTTAATACTATCAGGCAAGCTTTTAGCAATTCTACAATAATCAATACATAATTCAACAACCCATGACAATCTATACATGAATTGAGTATAATTAAGCCATGATCAATTAACCCACTTTAGAGCAAAATCATGAATTCAAGGAATACATAGTTTCATGAAGTTTGTGATAATAGAAACATCAATTAGCATTGATCAATTCATAATACATCAATTCAAACCTTTTCATGCAAGAACCCATGTTTAGAATTCAAAATAAGACTTCAAGGTTGTTAAAGATAATTGAAATCCATTGGAATTAGCTTCTTTAATGATATAAGAATCAAGGATGAAATCACCATACCTTAATTGAAGAAATACCACAAAAATAATGGATAAATCAGTGAAGAACTACGACCTAGCTTCAACTTGACTTCAAGCTCAAATGGAGGTTCGGAGAGAACTTCTTTTGATCTTGGGGTTTTGATTTTTAATAATGAAGTCTAAGAATATGTTTTAGAGTTTTAACAAACTTAAAATGCCATTAATAACCCAAAATAACCTTCTAGGTCTTAATTAGGACGTGGGGTGAATTTCCCAAATCACCCCTCACTTGGCCGAGACATCTAGACAAATGTCAAGTGTCCATCGATGGTTGCATTCAAAGAAAAACCCTTTGACCAGCGAACAGTCCTACTTCACCATGGTTTTGGTCAGAGACTCATCATTGGGGTATAAGATCCCACAACTATGTGTGGACCCACGCCATCCAACGACATGGCGTCATTTGAACCGCTGTCCATCGTTTAGGATCGTGGTTTGGGGCTGATTTTGGCAGCTTCTTGCCAATGTTTGGGTCCTCCTCAAGGCCCCCTAGGTTGGTTCTTGGGGATTCATACCCGGACGTTTAGACCCTAAACATGCTCATCGGGATATTAGGTCAAACGTCAGGTTACGACTCCCTAAAGACCACCCTAAGGGTCCTAGGAGAGGACCCTTACATTTGACCAAAAAATGTCAAAGTTGACGTATGCAACCATGAACCAAGCGACAATCCGTCGATTGATCGATGCTCCGTCGATTGCTCCATAGGTTGACACTTAGAATATTCTCCAACCTAGTACAAAATACCAGTCTCTGATCGAAATGACGCTTGTAAAATATGGGACCGTCAATGAAACTACGGGGCATAGGTCGAGGTCTCATTGTTTGGGGATTCATTTCTCTGTTAGTTTTTAGGTTGAGGGACTTAATTAGTTAGTTAATCAATTAATTAGGGCTTTGGAGGTGGTTAATTAAGTTAGTTGAGGGATTGCAAGATTCCAAAAATTACTTAGGTGAAGCTAGAGCCTAACATGGTTGTCATGATGGTCTAAGGTCCTTAAAGGAGTTATTATAGTGTATATAGGATGTTTGTCAAGTTTCGTGAAGTTTGGAGGTAAAACGCCTAAGAACGTCCATGACGTTCGAAAGGTTTGCCTTGAAATTACCTTGTGTGTCTAAGCATGTTTCGCCAAGTTTTACGAGTTTGTTTTTGATGAAATTCATGTGAGAGGTCCTAAACTGGTATACGAGCATGTTTGGTTTGGAAACCTCACGGCAAACATCCCCAAGGACGATTCAATGGTCTTTGAAGAAGGACCCTTTCATTGAGCCAAGACTGCCCATCCTACAAAGGAAATCGACGCCCAGTTGGTCAGTCGATGCCCCGTACGTAAGTAGTCGTTGTTGGACACTTAGGTGCGGGGAAGGAGAAGCCAAAGACCAGCCTGAGTCCCAATCCACGTGTTTTATCGAAAATATTATTTTATGTGAGTTTTCGACTTTTTAGAGTCGCCACTTAATTTTTCAAGAAAAATCAAGAAAAACTATGTTTTCAAAAGACTTTAAAGAGAAAAATCATTTTGAAAACTTTAAAGGGGTTCGGGGATTCAAATTTATATTTTAGGAAGGTGTTTAAGACACCTAAAATATTCGTAAATATGTTTTTTCGACAACTAACTAGTTTGGCTAAAACTTAACTTAAAATTATGATAATACTTCTTAGAGTTGTTTGAAAATGAATGCTAAAAATCGTTTAAGATTGTTTGAAAGTGAAATATTAATTAACTAACTAAGTGAACTTTAAATTTGTAAATTTTTTATAAAGCTATTTACTTGATTTATTGAGTGGTTAAAACCAAAGTGGCATTTTAAGGGGGTTGGGATTCTTTTAACCCTAAAACTAATCGACAATTAAACAGTAAATAATTAAAAGCATGTAAAGAGAGAGAGAGAGAGATTGGGTCCAAACCCGGGTTTTGTCGGCCTGGACCGGTATTTGGACCCATTTTCTTTTTGGGTTCTTAACCCATTTCCACCTGTCCTAACTAAACATATAATATTAAATAAGGGCTTAGTCCCAAAGATAAAAAAATACAAATATGTATAAAATAAAAAATGGGCCTTCTAGTTCATCTTCTTTGACTTATTCCGATTCGGGACCTGTACGTCGATTTTTAATTGACCTGACTCAATTGGAAATTTTGGGGCCTTCGTGGCCTCTCAAGACGCAAGAGAGGATTCCAAAAGGGACTCGGATAGGAGCTTATTCCGGGCAGCGAACGAGGGCTGAACGGATGAGCGATTCCACCACCTCACAAAGCTCGAGCCTTTATTGAAGAGAACGGAAATCCGGACAGAAACTTAGGCTCAAACAAGGAAAATTATCAACTCCTATTCTAACAAAGTGTATTTAGAACATTTTTTCTTTTTTGACTTTCCTAATCCTTTCCTGCAAATATCTCTGAATCTTTTCTAAACTTTCTACTTTCAAAAAATGTTTTCCCTCTAGTTGAAACCCAATTTAAGAAAATTTCTAACTCAAAAAAATCAGTCACCCTTTTTCTCAAAGCTAAAAAAAATCCCCCTTCTAATGAACATAAGAATACACCATATAGGGGAACAATTAGGGTTTCGAAAAAAAGGGGGAAAAGGATGAAAACGGATAGAAATCCGACCCACTCCCTAATTCAAACTTCAAAAATCTTTCACCAAAATAAGGGCGATCGACTTTATCTGAAGCCTTCAATTCGTTCCAAAAGAAGAAAGGGGGATCAACGATCTGGATTGATTCCATGTCCTTGGCGGAGTTACGTGGCTTAATCCCGAGCCAAGAGGACAAAGCGCGTGCCTATATTTTTATTATTGTGATAGCAGAGGGAAAGAGAACGTTGAAGGAAGGCGACAAGAATTGCAGGCCGTACTTTGCTTTCTGCGAATTCATCTTGCCCTGGAGTGCATCGGGTCGAGTTCTTTGATCTGCCTGTGCGTCGCTTCACTGGAGGAGGAAGACAAACGGGATGGATCAAAGAAATTAGAAGTAGTGGGTTAGGTCGGGTTGGGTTCTTCGATCTGCCTGCGCGTCGCTTCACTGGAGGAGGAAGAGAAACGGGATGGATCAAAGGAATTGGAAGTAGTTGGTCGGGTCGGTTGAGGTTAAATGGAGGAATTGGGCTGCTGCAATACAAAGGGTGGGCTGGAGAAAATGGGTTGGCCCTTTTATAAATGTTGAAATATTATAATGGGTCAGATTTTCTGGAATTGGGTTGAAGTGGTGGGCTGAATTTGGGAATTGATAGTGTATTGCTGGAAAATTTGGGAAAGGCCCAAAAAGATTGTAAATGATTATAAGAAATTTATTAGAAATAGAAACTCAAATAAATTCTTGATTACAACTAAATCGAGTTTAGTTGATTTAATCACAATGAAGTAAGACTAATTTACATAAATTAATTAAGGAGCTTCCTAGCGCTAACGAAATAAAATAATTAATTTTATTATAAAATGATTAATTTTTAAAAACTATATTCTATTAGATGACTAAAATAGTTAACCAATTATTAAAATAAAACTATCTTTTGAAACAATTTTCGAATATTCATGAAACATTATAATCATACATATAATTATGCCAAGTAACTATACTATCCGAGAATTATAAAAATTGACAAAGTTAGCAAAATAGTTTGCAAAACCTATACATACAGATACATATACACATATACATGTATATGTATATATATATATGTTATATAACTGATTATTTTAAATCGTTTAAGATCGAAGAAGCTCGAAGATTAATTATTGTCGGGGAGGGTCGAAATTGGATGTCAACAACTGTCCCTCATTTAACTTGGATTGATTCAAGAAATTCGAGGAAAATGAAATTGACCAAACCAATTTTGACCGACCACATACTCGTCTCTAAGAAAAGGATTTGGTACGGACTTTAGAATTATGGACAAACCCTGGAAATGGGTTTCTTATATATCTCAGGCTATATGAAAATTGAGGCCACATGTAGTTCGATATGCTTGATTTAATGCACGATTTTAAAAGAAATCAAAAGTCATCTCGATACCGGATTATGAAGGTACCAAGATGCTCGAGAATAAGATTTAAGAGAGAATGTTGGAATACAGCCGAGTTTTCGACATTGAACCCGCCTACATATCATTAAACCGTAGGAATCAAGCTGTTTGTAGTTCAGCTCAATCGGTTGAAAAGGACATCTATTATGTTAGATGACCTTGTTCTGGAAGAGTGACAAATAAAGTCGAGTAAGAAAAAGAGGCTTGCAACCTCTTAGACATGAAGGTGGAGCTCTTCACATCCATAGGTAAGAACTTACACGGACATAATTTGCAAAATTCTTGGTGTATTGTCACTCTGATTGGAAACATGCCTCCAACAGATACCGAAATTCTCGGATGCAAATCGAAACTGACAAACCAAAAGAAAAACCCACATGCCTGAGGATAGGGGTGTAGTTTGATTGTGGTGGAAGTCGTTCGTCTGCTCGCGTCCTAAGAGTTTGATATTCCTCTTTCGACTGTGTCCCAGTTCTCTGCTAAGAAAAAGTTCGAGGTTGCGCTGCATCCTTTTTGATGTCGTCCGCACCTGTGGTATGTTTTGGAGAATTCATCCTTTCGGATGCTCTCGATAAAGACTGAGATAAAGCTCGTCAGCATAAAAATGCAATTTAATGGAAGACAGTGTCTTTTACCGTGTTGACACTTAATTTTTCTCCTTGATATTTTACGTCAACTCGATTGGGTCTGACGAAAAGCAAATAAAGCTTATGTCTTATGTTTGCAATGTAATCTTCAATATATTCTTCATTTGATGTCAACATAAATGAATGTTGATGCAGTGCTGATATTTTCTCTTGATGTCGTCTCTAATGATCTGGCGTCTAATCATGCCAAATAAAGATGCAGTTGATGTCGATGGGTAAATATTTCTCTTGAGATGCACGATTCCTTCTCTGGCAGTGCATGACTTTTTGTGGGGCATGAATATCTTCCTGTGATGCTTGATTTCCTGTGGGGTATGAATATCTACCCCCGATACGTGAATATTGACTCGCGATGCATGATCTTCCTCGATGCATGAATATTAACTCGTGATGCATGATCTTCTGTGGGGTATGAATATCTTTTCGCGATGTATAATATTTTGCGAGGCATGAATATCTTCTCGCGATGCACAACTTTCTGCGAGGCATGAATATCTTCTCACGATACATGAATATTAACTCGCGATGCATGGTATTCTGCGATGCATGATCTTCTGCGATGCATGAATATTGAATCGCGATGCACGATCTTCCGCGATGCATGAATATTGACTCGCGATGCATGATCTTCCGCGATGCATGAATATTGGCTCACGATCATGATCTTTCGCGATGCATAAATATTAACTCGCGATGCGTGACATCTTGCGGGGCATGAATATCTTCGCGTGATGCATGATCTTCTGCGATGCATGAATATTGACTCGCGATGCATGGTCTTTTGTTGGGTATGAATATCTTTCCGCGGTGCATAACATTGTTTTCAAGGTGGTATAAGGTCCTAAATATGTTCATTATGTTGTATTGAGGCGGTAGCTAAAGTATTAGGTGCATTCGAAGTCAAACGTCAATGGTCGACATAGACGTTCGACGACTAAGTCACCTAAGTGCTTCATATGGGGGCCTATGTGTTTATATGTGTATCATTTGGTTTTATGGTGTTATATGAGTTTAATATGATGTATATATGTAGTTTTTCAAGTTTCGAGAAATTTGGAGGTCAAACACTCAAGAACGTCCATGGCATTCGAAAGATGTTCCTTAAAATAACCTTGTGTGTCTAGGCATGTTTTGTTGAGTTTTACGTGTTCATTTTGAATGAAATTCATATGGGTCTCAATTAACCTATGAACCCATGAAATTGATGAACTTTAGTATTTGGCTAATTTATGGGTTACTTGATATTACTCTAATGTTCATGAATTTTTGTGTCGTTTCTTATGGGCTTTCTTATGAAGTAAGAATTGTAGTCAATTATTATCTTATTGATATTAGAATGTTGAATTTATATTGAATCGGTTTTGATTTCATTGATTATTATAATTGTGTATTGAATTGGTGTTCATGGCCATGGGTAAGGGCCTTATGATGTTGAATTGGATGATTTGGTATTGACTTGAAATGTTGAGGATGAAGAGGTTGTACTCTGCCGTATTTTCCTTTCATTAATGTTAATTATACTTCAATTACGTTATGATTGGTTTGGTCCACTTATGGTGGCGGTGTTATGTGAATTGATGTGGCCTTGTCGGCGTTATTTTAAGTATATGATGATCATGGCCTAATCAACAACTACTCGAAGTTATATGGCCATTTGTGTAGTTAGTTATTTGATGTATGATCATATCTACCTATATGTGAAAGTATGTGTTAGACTATTGACGCTTCTTAGGAAATCATATTATGCCATGACTCTGTGTTAAGTGTGTAGACTTAGAGTTGATACATGGTTGTTCCTTACTTGGCTATATGAGTCTATAATGGTTATTTTGAATATGTTAAGGTAATGAATAGGTTGAATAGAAATCTACATGCTAGGAAGTATTAAAAAGGAAGAATGAGTACTTCACTGTAACAGTGAAGCAATTCACGGTACAGTGAAGATGAGTTACTGTAAAGTGACATTTCAAATTATGTTATTTGTTTTAAACGATTTCTTATCTGATTCTAAGTTGTTAAATGTTGTTCTTATGATAAAATTATGATATTTAAATGAAAAGATGCATATTTCCAATACATGTCCGTTTTCATGATTTTTATGCATAATGCCATACTTAGTACATGTGGTTGTACTAATTCCATAATTTCTTTCTATTTATATAGTTCTTTGTAGGTGAAGAGCTTTGTGAACAAGACTTAGACTAGGAGATCGTTCAAGAGAAGTTGAAGTATGTCCTCACTTGACTTGAGGGAATATATGTCATTTTATATTTCATTTATGAAGTTTTGTAATAGGCTATATAGTAGTATACTTTCTAATTCGTATGGGCTATGTCCCAAGTATTCTTGTTTCTTAAGATGATGAGTCAAGAGGCTTATATATGCAATAAATTATATTAAGGCTTGTATGAGACCTCCGAGAGGTCGACTACGCCGGTCGCAATCCAAGATTGCACCCTAATATCTAGGGTGTGGTTTCGGGATGTGACAACTAGAATCATCCTATAGGATCCCACATGTGCAATGTGTAAGAGAAGTCCAATACACTCCCTCATAAAATGTAGTAACCTTTAAGACAACCCTAATAAGAGTTCACGTATATAACTTGTTCATACTTTTACATAAGGGACATAAGTACCATAACCGACATGAGACCATGTGAGCTACATGTAATCCGGTGTTCTACTCCCAAACCGAAAAGAGAGGGTTAACACTAGCCTAAGGTGACACCATTCGTACGTAGCTATCTAGGTGGATCCACTAAGCTAGAGTCATATGTGGGCACATAGTTAAGGGATAAGGAGATTGCTTCTAGAAACCTTGATTGACTAACGTGAGGGTTTTCATCTCATGATACAACAGATATATTGGGAATCCGGACTTACTAACGTGAAGAAACCCATGTGGGAGGCCGGACTTACTAACGTGAGACCTCCATCTGATTTACATGCCCTTTAGGTGCGAAGCAATTATTCCGTCTAGTAATTTTCTTATGACATCATACAAGTTCACATTAGTCTCTTCTAGACCCTTATGTAGACATCTTATCATAATAGCTCATAGGTGATCACAAGTGAGACCTATCCTTTCATTTTAGAAACTTTATTATAGTCATGAAACTACATTCAATCATATAATAATCACATCGTAACATACATACATATTTCATAACTAATTCATGATTCTAGGGTTAGGGATGGGGAATTCTTGCCACCAACTTCACAACAACACATTAGCTATGGCATTATTACAATCTAAGTAGTTTCACCTTCCACAATTGAGATCAAAGAAGGATAAAGATCATACCTCATTGCCCTCCATGGGCCTTCATACTTCAATACCCAAGAACTCACAAACAACATATGAAATAGGGAAATTCGTGAAGTATTAACATAACTAAAATCAAAGTAACCAAGTGACATGTTCATCACCCTCAACAATTCACCTTAATCAATTCAAGAAAGTAGGGATTTGGGGGAAAGACATGAGTCAAGGGAAAACTCATAGGAATTCATCAATTAGACATCAATTCATACTTAAACAACATTAATTCATTACAATTGATCCACAATTTCTTTTTTAGAATAAGACCCATGTGAGGAGAAAGACCCTTGTTTTGGGGGAAATCTAGAAATCATTTTTGAAGGACCTCTTGGGGAAAGGATTCCCACGAGTTAAAGAAACCATACCTTATAGAAGATTTATCCACAAACTTTGAGTGGAAACCTTGGAGACTTTGTATTCTTCCCTAAGCTTCTTGTTCTTCAATGGAATATGAAGGAAGAGAGAGAAAGAAGAGAGAAGTGAGAGCAATTAGTGTTTCAATTTGTGTTTGTGATTTGGAGTAGGAAATGAATGAAAATTTACCTAAAGTCAATATATAGTCCACCCCCAAAATACCAAAACTACCCCTTATTAAGTTTGATTTCAAAATTGAAGTCTAACATTTACTTCAATATATGACCCCGTCCACCTTCACGCCCCTCTTCATAAACCGTGAAGACTTACATAATTCGTGGTCGTGGTCGTGAAGATTGAGGCAGTAGCTCCTCCAAACGAGCCCCTTCAATTTTTCTCACCAAGGAAAGACCACGGATTCCTTGCACCTCTCCGTTAAGATGCACCACGTCCCTTCAAGTTGCTCGTGGTGCTCTTAGGCAGTAGCTCCACAATGCCTACCCAAATTCTCCCCGTTTGTCTAAGGCATTTTCACGGCTGCCCTCCCCCTTCCGTCAAGTTCACCATGAGTCGTGAAGTGAATCGTGGTGTCTTGGAAAGTATATAGGGCATAGGACCTTTTTCGACCATGGCCAAGTAACCTTCACGAGGTCCCCACCTTGGCCGTTGTCTTCACGACGGGCCCTGGTCGTGCACGTGAAGGGTTAGGCAGTAGCCTCCCTTCTTGGGTAGCCTTAGCCTTTTGTCTTTGGCTTGCCCTTGAAGGATGTCACTCCTCACTGGTCCAAGGTTCGTTTGACACTTTACTAAACTCCATTTCTATTCTCATCCCCTCACCTTGATCAACCCTTTAAACACTTCCTAGAAACCATCAACCCCACCCACTAGTCAAAGTTACAACTTCACCGGATGTCGTGGATGTTTTTCTGACATTTGGCTCTAATACTTCCTAATTAGGTTTGCTACTGTTATTTTAGGTCTAAAACAGTATTACTCAACCTATAAGTCTCTAGTATAGGTCATGGAATTTCTCGGGTGTGTCAATACTCTCCCCTTAGGAACATTCGTCCCCGAATGACACTCTAGACCTTTTTATAGAAAGAAAGACTCATGACTAGCAGCGAACTAACCAACAATATTGTAATGAGTCACAGATCATAGGATGAAATATCAACCCCTTTCACCACATAAACATAGCATCAACCATTAGGAACTTAATCCTTACATACCATAACAAAAGCTCAACTTTTCATATCACATAAGGAGGTAGTACCTTTCCCATTTCAATATGAGCTCAATATTAATATTAAAAGTTTACATGCTGATTTCTTATGAAAACAATATAAATTATGCTCATTATAATCTTCCATGAATACTTATAGCATTCAACACACTTAAGTGAAATCCAACGTAATAAACATGTTTCATGGAAAGAATAGAACTCAACTTAGGCATGAATTTCTACTATAATATGCACATATATTTAGAAAAAAAAATGAAAAGATAAATATTATTCATATTAGTCATATGAGGAACTACTAACCTCAATCTTGGCTAGGATTAAAGGTAAAAAGGTAAGGATAGAGGGACTTCATGTCAGCCTCGGCCTCCCATGTTGCGCCCTCAACAAGGTGATTCCTCCATAGAACTTTTACGGAGGCAACCTCCTTATTCCTCAATTTCTTAACTTGGCGATCAAGGATCTGAACCGGGACCTCTTTATAAGAAAGATCCTCTTCTACCCCTAAGCCTTCTAGAGGTAAAATGGATACCAGATCACTTATACACTTCTTAAGCATAGAAACATGGAACACCGAATGAATCATGGCCAACTCATTTGGCAAATTCAAATCATAGGAAACACTATTGACTCTCTTAAAAATTTTATACGTGCCCACATAACGAGGATTAAGTTTCCCATTCTTTCCAAACCTCATCACCCCTTGCATGGGTGAAATTTTCAAATAGACCCAATCTCCTACTTCGAATTCAAGGTCCCTCTTTCTATTGTCGGCATAAGATTTTTGCCCACTTTGAACAATTTTTAGTCTATATCTTACGACCCAAAACTTCTCGACGGATTCATACACCAAGTTGGGACCAAGTAGAGTAAACTCACCTACCTCATACCACCCAACCGGGGATTTACACTTTCTCCCCATAAACTGCCTCGAAGGGTGCCATAGATATAGTCCAATGGTAGCTATTGTTGTAGGAGAACTCTATCAAAGGTAGGTGGTCATCCCAATTGCCTTTGAAGTCATTGACACACACCCTCAACATATCTTCAAGAGTGTGAATAGTGCATTCCGCTTGACCATCCGTCTTGGGGTGAAAACCGGTACTAAGCTTCACCTTCGTACCGATCCCACTTTGGAAAACTTTCAAAAAATGGGAGGTAAAATGAGTACCTCTATCCTAAATGATGAAAAAAGGGGCTCCATGTAACTTCACTATCTCTTTGATGTACAATTTCGCATAGTCTTCCGTCGAATATGTTTCTTTGACAGGAAGAAAATGTGCGGACTTGGTTAGCCTATCCATGATGATCCATATAAATTAATATTGTATTTTAGTACGAGACAACCCTACTATGATGTCCATGTTAATATCCTCATATTTCTATGTAGGATTATCAATATTTTGAGTCAAGCTACCCGACCTTTGGTGCTCTTCTTTGACTTGTTGGCAGTTTGGACATTTAGCAACAAAATCCGCTATGTCCCTTTTCATACCGTTCCACAAATAAATTTCTCGTAAGTCGTGGTACATCTGTGTGGAACCCGGATGGATAGAATAGCGGGATCCATGAGCCTTTTCCATGATTAACTCCCTTAAACCATCCACATCCGATACACACAACCTTCCTTGGTGCCTAAGCACCCCATCTATCCCTTGATAGAAAGAGTCATTAGACTTACTAAGGATTGTTTCTTTCAACTCCATCAATAGAGGATGAAGGTGTTGCTTGAATTTCACCCCAACCACTAAAGATGACTCGGAGTTGTGGTGAACCACAAAACCACCCTTTGGAGAGTCTTCAAGTCGGACACCAACACGAGCCAACCTATGAACCTCTTTTACTAACTCTTTCTTATTATCAACCACATGAGTCACACTATCCATGGACACTCTACTGAACACATCCGTTACCATATTAGCTTTTCAAGGATGGTAAAGGACATTCATGTCATAGTCCTTTAAAAGTTCTAACCATCTTCTTTGACGTAGGTTCAAATATTTTTAGGTAAACATATATTGTAAACTCTTGTGATCGGTGAATACATTAAAATATACCCCATAGAGATAAGGTCTCAAAAATTTCAATGCAAAGACCACGCAAGAAAGCTCAAGGTCATGAATTGGGTAATTCTTCTCATGTGACTTGAGTTGTCTTGAGGCATATGCTATGACTTTCTCATGTTACATGAGCACACATCCTAGACCCACTCGGGTGGCATCATAATAAACCACAAACCTTTCGGTACCCTCCGGTAAGGTCAATACCGGAGCAAAGGTGAGTCTATCTTTCAATAATTGGAAACTCCTTTCACATGATTCCGACCATTAAAATTTGGACTTCTTTTGGGTTACGGCATTTAATGGGGATTTGATAGATGAAAATCTCTCAACAAATCTCCTATAGTAACCGACCAACCCAAGAAAACATTGAATGTCGGTAGGACTCAAAGGTCTAGGCCAACTTTTTACCACTTCCGTTTTCCTCGTATCAATCTCAACTCCTTCACTAGAGACAATGTGACCAAGAAAAGCTATCAACCTCAACCAAAATTCACATTTACCAAATTAAGCAAAAAGCTAGTTATCTTTGAGAACTTGCAAAACTATTTTCAAATGATCCATATGATCATTTTCGCTCCTTGAGTGTATCAAAATATCATCAATAAAGACAATCACGAACAAATCAAGATACTTTCTAAAAACTTAATTCATAAAATCCATGAATGCAGCTGGGGCATTTATTAGACCAAATGACATCACGAAGAATTCAAAGTGACCATATCTTTTTTGGAATGCCATTTTCGAAATATCAACCTCCCTTACTCTAGGTTGATGATAACCCTACCTCAAGTCAATTATCACGACTGGAATCTAGACCCCAGACGAGACTGGCGTCGTTGACCTCTCAAAGGTCGCAGACAAGCCTACATACGTCATTCTTACTTCATCTATGTTAATTTTAGCGGAAAATGTGAAACTTTTTGTTTCTTAACTTACTTATTAAACATTCTCATTAATACATAATTGTTCACCATCAACCATCTAATATCAAGATTATCAAATGAAAGAAATAGTATAACATAGTAATAAAGCTGTACTTGCCAAAATGGCACCAATACAATGTCTGAATAAAACAGGAAAAAAACGCTACTGGAACATGCTCCACTAGCTCAACTCTAAAACTAAGCTAGAATATAAATGGCAGCATCCTCGAAAGCATGAGGGCCTACCAAGTCTGGCTGAATGCTCGACGTCCGGATAGCTTCAGCGTCAACCTTTAGCTCTAGCGTCCACCTGTGCCTGCACCTAAAATTGTAGAGTTGTATAGGGTTAGTACACACTTGTACTAAGTATGGGTATATGCAAGCATACACCAAGGACATGCATGAGAAAAGATAGCTCTTTCCAAACAACATGATTATGGAAAGTCAAGTCAGTGGACTTGCCAAATTGAGATTAGGAAAGTTAGTGAAACTTCCAAATTTGGATTAGGAAAGTCATGTAATGAGAGTAACATGCATCATCATAATTATCATATTGCACACAGCACATAACATCTTACACATAGCACATATCATATAGCATACAGCACATAACATCTTTTATAACATTCATTCATATGCCATGAGACCTTGGAATCATGGACTTGACATTAAGACTTTCCAAAATGAGGGCTCAACATATGGGACCTCAACTAGGGAGTCTTCGTTAGCAAATACAGAGTCTGCTTCATTCGTTCATACGTACTTCATTTCATTTCGTTCATAGGACAGTGTGAACACCAGCTATACCTAGGGTGTAGTTTAAGACTTTCATCGGTTTGCTGTACAATGATCAAGAATAACCTAGTGTCATTACCTGAGTCTTGCTCACCTCTTGATTATCCTATCCTAACACCTTTGGTATCATTCATTTCATTATGTCCTTCATTTGAGGCTGGCCTTATTCATTCATTGGGAACTTTAGCTTTAACCGACACAGATCATGTGAGCATCATGAAATCCAGTGTCTCCCCCATACCAAAAAGAGGTGGAATCACCGGCCAAGGTGACCCAAAAACATACTAGAGTACATGGGAATTTAACCCCGCCAGATCCCTATATTGGCAGTATAGGTTCGAAGACCAGGAGATATAAGGAGACCCATACCTGGCAAGCCGGACAGTCACATCCCATGAGAGTTACGTGAACCTCCGCCATTCCCTAAAGAAGGCATCACCGCTCATAGCTAGTCTATCATTGCTCAGTATAAAGTTCCATTACATTCAACTCATATGTCATGGAAGCTGGCTTCTAGTATAAGGACATCATAGCTCAATAGATGATTTCTCATCTCATCATTAGTATTAAGTGTGTTAATCTCAATACTTTCATTAGAGTGTTCATAGCGACTGGTCTATTCATTAACTTTACACTCTCATAGGTGAGTACATTTTGGTAACACTTACTTGGGCTCATTTGAGATTGTTCTCATCTTTTACATTAGCCTCATATCATATTGTCACCACATTCATTAACATTAGCACATTTACGCTTCATAATTACTCACCCCATTTTACGTGAATGTTCATTTCATCATATGCCAATATACTTGGAATTTGTGTGTTTCATACTCTTACTTAACCCTTCTAAGGTTTCGTCATTTCATTACATAATAAAAATTTCATCGTATGCCAATGTACTAGACCATTTAGTGTGTTTTACACTCATACTTAACCCTTGTAGGGTTACATCCTTTCATTACATACATCTTAGGTTCACTTCTTTAAAACGTATGCTAGACTTATGAGTCTATACACACAAGCCATGAGGCTTCATTCGTAATTCGTTAAGTGACTCATACATTCCTAAGATTATGTAGTACAAGACTTATGTATCTTGTATATATGCCAAGATCTTGATTTCGATCTAAGTAGGTGGCATTATTCTTGGATATTTTGTTCAGGTATGACTTATGTATCATACGGAAGTTTGGGAAAGGAAACCCAAGTTCGAATAACATGGATAAAATTTACATTTTTCATTGATTTTATTTTTAATCTCCATGATATTGGGACTCAAAATTGAACCCCAACATTAACATTGTACCTTTAGTTTTATACTTGGTTTTCCTCTTAACTTGGCCGAAGGGTTGTGGGTTCGAACCCCCACAACCCCTTTTTATTTTTCATTAACATCTCATTGCCCCTTTTCGCCCAAACCAAGAGGTTGTGGGATCAAACCCCCACAGCCTCTTTTAATTTGCTCTTTATTTTGCTGGAAAATTGGGAGGTTGTGGGTTCGAACCCCCACAGCCTCCTATTTTATTTTTAATTAAATTCCCTAGGCTAGGCGCTTTGGTAGTGAGGTTGTGGGATCGAGTCCCCACAGCCTCACTTCATTTGTTCTTAATTATTTCGCCTTCTCCTTTCAGCCTTGAGGTCGTGGGTTCGATTCCCATGCCTCACATTTTATTTTCTTTATTTTCTCTTCTTTTACTCGCTGCCTGGATTTCGTGGGTTCGATTCCTACGCCTCCCATTTATTTAATTAATTAATTACTCTCTCCTTTCTCTTCTAGCAGCCCGAGTTCGATTCCCCCCAGCCCCCTTTTCTTTCCTTATTTCGCGATCTACACTTTCCACTAGGGAAGGTCACTGGTTCGAATCCTAGTGACCTCACCCCTTTATCTTTTACTTAAACTTCCAGATTTTGTTCATCAACATTTTACCTAAATTAAACTTACAAGATGCTGGAAATTTTAGCCATTTTCAGCTCATATTCATTAATATTTTTGGTTGATTCATAGGGTACGTTTATAGACCCTTTAAACACATTTTTAGGTGCATCTTTCATAGATTTATTTGGCTATAAGATTGTTATTCAAGCAACCACATTTCAATACAATGAACATCACGTTGTGTACAACTTTTGCACATAAAATATAAGGATAAAACATGCCATTTCATACCTCCGACAGTGACTAAGTTCACTGCCAAACGTGCACACACACACATCATTTTTTTGATCACACATTGGTTGTCATTTTCGTGATTTGACGTACATAAACATATTCACATTCAACACAAAAACATCACACATACCTAAATCTACCAGCAAACAAAAAACCCAACCTACGAATCATTGGGACCTAGTGACAGGGACATGCAAAGGGGGAACAACCCTAGTTTTTGGAGTGATTATCTTGAATCTTATGGGGTCTCTTAGGAAAGGTACCAAGAGAGAAGAAACCCATACCTTTAATTGATGTTCAAACGTTGAATTCGCTGCCCAAAACCCTCTACAAAATTAGTCCAAGCCTCCTCAATGTACACACAACTCGACGGACAACTTCTCTTTGCCTTAACGTTTTTGGTTACTTTGTTTTTCTTAAAATTTTCGTGTGTTCTTCAAGTGTGAAGAACTTTAGTTATAGTTTCTGTTCTTCACGTAATTGGCAGAGAGAACAAGAGAGTTTTGAACGTGTGAGTGATGTGATAGACGTGAGAGAGTGAAATGTGAGAAGTGGTTTAGGCTTAGGTAAGGACTTAGTCAAATTAGGACTCTCTTTAACAAACAAAAATCTGATTTATTTATTATATGTGAAAGGACCACTTTGCCCCTACGAAAATCAGATTTTAATCAACAATTAAATCATCAATTTGTTGCTTCCATTGGGGCTCGAACTCGGGTGGAGTGACCCTTGCGAAATGAAACATTTTGGGTCAACCCGAGCCTAATTGGTTCTTTAATTTAATTAATTAATTAATTAATTAATTCCTTAGGGTAATTACGATATTACCCTTGTCCTGGAAAAGACCATTTTACCCCTGGACCCTCAAAACTTAAAATTTCCTCTTTTGAGTCTGGTAAAGACTCTTTCGATTAGATCTTCGTTTTCGAGAGCCCTACATGGTTGGTTCCAATCTTTCCAAGCTCAACTAACTCCCCAAATTAGTTGGCTTGGCCGTAGTAAGGGTTCTGAGGTCTGGTTCTACGCGTATCAATTCGTGTGAACCTTGGTCTAATCGCAAGCATTCTTGACACCTTAAGCATTTATCTTATTCATTTTTAGGGTTGTTACATTATACCTCCATTAATAACATTTGTCCCCGAATGACAGTACCACTACATATCGTAATGCCAGTCAGATCATAACATAATAACTATGCACAGTCAAGCAATAGCAACAAAATAAAGAGAGATAAGGGAACTTAGACTTAAGAGTAGGAAGTCTAACCTCAAGAGCTGAAAAGATGACGGTAGCGGGATCTCATGTCGGCCTCAGCCTCCCACGTAGCACCCTCAACAAGATGATTTCTCCACAATACCTTCATTGTGGCAATCTCCTTGTTCCTCAGCCGCTTGACCTGTCTGTTCAAGATCTCAACAGGTACCTCCTTATAAGACAAGTCTTCATTAACCCCCAAACCTTCCACAGGTAGAATCGATGCTGGGTCACCTAGGCTCTTCTTCAACATAGAAACATGAAAGACTGGATGAACATAAGCTAGCTCCGCAGGCAATTCTAACTCATAGTCCACCTCACCCACACGCTGTAGGATCTTATATGGCCCAACATACATCAGACTCAGCTTCCCCTTCCTGCCAAATCTCATCACCCCCTTCATAGGTGATATCTTCAGATAGACCTGGTCACCAACATCAAACTCTAAGGGCCATTTTCTGTTATCTGCATATGACTTCTGTCGACTGTAAGCAGTAGCCAACCTGTCCCTAATCACTATGACCTTCTCTAAGGCCTCACGAATAATCTCTGGACCCAAAATAGATGACTCTCCAACGTCGAACCACCCAACTGGATATCTACACCTCCTACCATACAGTGCCTCAAACAGTGCCATCCCAATGCTTGAGTGATAGCTATTATTATACGAGAACTCTATCAAAGGCAGATGGTCATCCCAGCTACCTCGTAAGTCTATCACACACGCTCTCAACATGTCCTCCAATGTCTGAATGGTGCGCTCTGCCTTCCCATCAGTCTGAGGATGAAAGGCAGTACTAAGCTTTACCTGCGTGCCCAAGCTCTTCTGGAAAGATCTCTAGAAATATGAAGTAAACTGAGATCCTCTATCTGAAATGATAGACAAAGGAATCCCATGCCATCTCACAATCTCATCGATATAGAGTCTTGCATAATCCTCGGCTCTGTAAGTAGACTTCACAGGGATAAAGTGGGCAGACTTAGTCAATCTGTCCACAATAACCCATATGGAGTCATGCTGCCTCCTAGTCCTCGAAAGACCAACCACGAAGTCCATATTAATGGCCTCCCACTTCCAAGTCGGAACCTCAATAGTCTGAGTCATACCGCCAGGCTTAAGATGCTCTGCCTTAACCTGCTGACAATTAGGACACTTGGCCACGTATTCTGCAATGTTCTTCTTCATGCCGTCCCACCAATAAATCTGCTTAAGATCATGATACATCTTGGTGGAACCTGGATGTATGGAATATCTTGAACTATGGGCCTCTGCAACAATCCTGGTCCGCAAATCATCCACATCTGGTACACACAGCCTGTCCTGATATCTAAGTATGCCATCACCTCCCAAAGCAAAAGACTCATTCATCTTTATCAACATTAAGTCCTTCAGCTCCATCAACACAGGATCTAGATGCTGACTTTGCTTGACTTCAACTACCAAGGATGATTCAGAACTAGCATGAACTGAAACATCCCCACTAGTAGAGTCAACCAATCGCACACCCAGTCTGGCGAGTCTGTGTACATCTTTCACCAACTCCTTCTTCTCATCCTCAACGTGGGTTGTACTTCCCATGCTCATACTGCTCAAAGCATCAGCTACAACATTAGCCTTACCTGGATGGTAGTGAACATTCATGTCATAATCCTTCAACAGCTCCAACCATCTCCGCTGACGTAGATTCAACTCCCTCTGTGTACACACGTACTGGAGAATGAAGGCTAGCACCGAGTGAGTATGAGTAGGGTTAAGTGGATTCAGTTAAAGAACAAACTGAATGCTTATTAAGCTCTTCATATTCCTTAACCATGTGCCTACATGGGATGTGTCCAAGTTCTACCATTGGCAAGTAGAACAACCTCATCGAAATAGGATAGAACTTCGGATTCCATGTCTTGCTACCATGGTCTATGTCGGTTAATGCCTATTCTCATCATGTGGAATACCTATTAGCATTAGATAAGTTTATGAGGTTTAGGTGGTGGTATAGGACGCTATCTAGACATTGCACAATATACTTTAAAGGTGTTATGTGGAGTTCCTAGGTCTTGTCCAAAGACCATTATGTGAGTGTCTTATGTGATGCTTTATGTGAGTGTCTTATGTGATGTATGAGTCTTAATGAACTAATGAACTAATGACCTATGTTAGTAATTATGTAAATGGTTGAGTACCTAATCTAAAGTGACTTAAGCATTCCTTAGCTAAAGTGTGAGGAGGACATGGAAGGATGATCTCTTCATGTCTTATCTTTGGAAGTCTTGAGGATGACTCTAGTTAGGGAAGTTGGTTAATCTTGTTGACATGATCTAAACCTTAGGAAGTCTTAAGTACTATTTAGGTAATCTTGGAGAGGTCACTACACTATGGACTATATCTTCTTGATTTACTTAAGTAGGTCTTTTGATAGGCTTTGGAAGGAGAATGTCTTCTAATATAAGTGTTGGTGTGTTTAGTGAGAATGATTCTATTATAGGTAGTCTATAGGATCTCTTGTGTGTGTGTGATAGAGATAGTATGGGCGGTCGCTCCACACTCACTCAAGTGAACCTTGGAATTGACCTTTGGTAGAAGAATCTTACATAGATGTTTATGATTGTTTTTTTAAGTATGTATGTGATTCATTGTAGGTAATCTTAAGGGTCGTTTAGGCATATCTAGAGAGGGTGTATGGGCGGTCTCTCTTTGTGTGACTTAAGTGAATCTTAGGATGACTTTAAGTGAGGGAATTACATGCAAGAAAAAGTTAAAAGGGAAGGTTTGGACTTCACTGTAACAGCGAAGGGACTTCAATGTAGAGTGAAGTGAACTCACTGTAAAGTGAGCCTTTAAATGCTATCTTTGATGAAATGTTATCTTATGTGTTTCTTAATTACTAAATGATGTTGATATGTTTAAACTATGATTTCTAAATGAAAAGATGCATATTTCCAATCAAGTCCGTTTTCATGATTTTATGCATATAGCCATACTTAGTACATGTGGTTGTACTAATTCCATGCTTTATTTTCTATCTATAGTTCTTGGTAGGTGAAGATCTTGTGAAGTGAAGACTTGGGCTTAGAAGAATTGTCCGAGTAGAAGAATTGAAGTATGTCCTCATTTGTATCGAGGGCATATATGTCATCTTATGTTTCTTTTATGAAGTATTATAATAAGACTGTTATTTCTATTTTCGTATTAAAGTACTCTTGTGTCTTAAGATGATGAGATTGAGACTTAGTATTTCTATATGAAAGAGTTTTATAAACTATTTTAAGTTTTAGTGAAATTTTTTAATTCCGCACTACTTTTCACTATGTATATGCGATGAATAATATGAATGAGGCTTGTCTTAGAACTCTGAGAGTTCGATGACGCCGGTCGCAATCCAAGATTGCACCCTATCTTCTAGGGTATGGTCTCGGGTTGTGACAAAGTTGGTATCAGAGCATAGGTTGGTGAAAGTAGTTTTAGGTATCAAAAAGTCTCATCAAGTCACGTCTAGTAGAGTCTTGACCATAGGTGTGAGTCGCGACACTTCTATGGGCGAGAGGCTATTGGACGATAGAGTTTCCCTTCTTTTCTACTCCTATATCGTGCGGTAGAGTAAATTTTATGATTATCCTTCTTATGAGTTTCCTTGTGTTTGCTAGGATATGAATACTAGAAGGATGGCCGCTAGAAGATTGGAAGAGGATAGGGTGAATGAGGAGGTTCCTCAAGTTGAGCAAGTTGAGCAAGTTGCTCAAGATGAGCAAGGTGTCCAAGATGGGCAAGGTGATGAAGTGCCTCCCCAAGGTGATCATGTTCCTAATGTGTATGGAGGTGATGAGGTACCGGAGTTGTCTAATAGGGTGATTGGAGAGGCTTTGAGGGGTTTGGGTCAAGCCGTAACTACTCAAATCAATTTGAGTATGGTGCCTAGGGTTATGGAGAGCACTATGTCTCTAGATTGAGAGACTTTGTGAGGATGAATCCTCCTATCTTTCTTGGTTCCAAGGTGAATGAGGATCCCCAAGAGTTCCTTGATGGTGTGTACAAAGTTTTGAGTGCTTGGGGGTTACATCTAGGGAGAAGGCGGAGTTGGCTTCTTATCAATTAAGAGATGTTTCTCAAATTTGGTATACTCAATGGAAGGACTATAGGCCGGAGGATTCGGGTCCTATTGAGTGGGAAGAGTTTAAGGGAGCTTTTCTTGGCAAGTACTTTCCCCGAGAGAGAAGAGAAGTCAAGGTGGAGGAGTATATTAATCTCAAGCAAGGCAATATGAGTGTTGAGGAGTACTCTTTGAAATTCTCAACATTGTCTAGGTATAGTAGCTCCTTCTCTTGTGTCCAATCCAAGAGATGAAATGAGTCACTTTTGTACCGGAGTATCCGACTTGGTGAAGGAAGAATGTAGTACCGCTATGCTTCATGATAATATGACCCTATCTAGACTCATGGTGTATCCACAATCTATTGAGGAGTCTAAACTTAGTATGATGGCTAGAAGTTTGAAAAGGGGTGTTGCTAGTGACCAAATGCAACCTAGGTTCAAGAAAAGAGTTCAAACTCAAGATGGACCTAGTGTTCCTAAGAAGAAGTTTGAGAAAGGAGGTGGTTCTAAGGATGGTAAACCTACTTGTGCTAATTGTGGCAAAGGTCACTATGGTGAGTGTCTATTGCGTATCGGAAATTGCTTTGGTTGTGGTAAGGGAGGACATAAGGCTAGAGATTGTCCTATGATTGCTTCTACAGGTAGATAGGGTAAGCAAGTTGAGCCTAGTGTTCCAAATGAAGATGCTCCAACTAAGAGGCGTTTCTATTCACTCCGTACTAGAATTGAGAAGTCGGGTGATGGTGATGATGATGTTGGTAAGTTCTTGTTTCTCTTTTGATAGTATGGGTTCCTTCTAAGTGGGGGAGTATAGTTTGTAGATGGGATAGAAGTTCTTGAATTATTGCATGTGCATGATGTTTAGGAGTTTGATTGAAATTGAATTTCATTTATTTCTTGCATTGTGTGTTTTATGAAGCTTTGAGCATGTTGTATGATGTGTTTACATGATGTTATCTTGCATTCTAGCATGTCTATATAGAGAATTGCCTAATAATTTCATTTTTGAAAAAGTTGCTAAAAATCACTGTTTCTTTAAGAACTGCTCACTGTAAAATTTTTGAGAAAATGACTATTTGATTCTTTGATCTAAAATTGTGGTAATGTGGTTAGAACTGATGTACATGAGTATGATGTTGAATATAAAATGAGTTTTTGTTAATTGGATTGAAGCATGTGAGTTTTGTATCATAACGAGTTATAGAATTGTCTTCTAGTTCTTGTTGTGTTGTGAATCTCCTGATTATGTGAAATTGATGGTTTCTTCTTAGATATGTGTTGTATGGCTTGGCTATGTGCTGCTAGTTGAATCTCTATTCTTGGAAGTGTTCGGAGAGTGGCAAGTGTCATTCGAGGACGAATGTGTCCAAGTGGGGGAGATTGTAAGACCTCGAAAATGACATAGGTTAACTAGATCTTAACATGTTTGTATTAGTTTTATAAGGTACTAAATATGTTTAATATGTGGTATAGAGGCATTAGGTAAAGTATTAGAGGTGTTGGAAGTCGAATGTCAAGGGATGACTAAGACGTTTGACGACTAAGTCACCTAATTATCTCTTATGTGGTTCTATGTGTTTATATGTGTTTCATGGTGTTTTAAGGTTTTTAATAGAGTTAATATATCATGTATAGGCAGTAGTTAAAGTTTCGTGAAGTTTGGAGTTCAAACGACTAAGAACGTCCAAGGCATTTGAAAGATGTGCCTTGAGTCGACCTTGTACGTCTAGGCGAGTTTCGTCGAGTTTTACATGTTCGTTTTGGATTAAATTCATCTGAGAGGTGTTAAACTCATAGATGATCGTATTTGGGTTGGAAACGTCCGGGAAATTATCTCCAAGGACCATCAAAGGGTCCTTGAGGAAAGGACCCAAAACCTGATGGCAGGCTATCCCAGGCAGCCTTGGCGATGGAGTAGTTGACGGCCAGTCATGGCTGTGACGCCCCGTCACAAGGTTCCTCCATGGGGGCCTTGTCCAAGGGTGTAGGGGTGACCCTTGTCAAGCCATTGGAGCTTGCAACGGAGGGTCATGACAGCACGTGTCAGCCGTGATGCCCCGTCACAAGGCAGGTCGTCGCAGCCAAGTCTCCTGCGCAGATTTTTCTTCTAAGTTAGGGGTGAACTTGTAAATTCACCCCACGTACAAATAATAGTTTATGCAGTTTGTTTAGGGTCTTATGGGTATTTTAATTAACTATTTAAGTGGTTAAGACCCTAGAGACTTCATTATTCTTCAAAAATCAAAACCCAAAGTCTCTTAGAAATCCCAAAACCTCCATTGAAGACTCCATTGAAGAGGCAGCTTGGTGAGGGGTTCTTGTGTGGAAATTCTTCATCAAAGTGAATAATTATCGTCCTTGAGGTATGGATTTTGATCGTTGAAACTTATTTCATCAAGGAGCCCAATCCTCAAAGTGTTTTACAAAGTTTTCTAAAGTGAATTGTCCAATTTCGGGATTCTACCATGGGTTCTTGCATAAATGACTTCTAAACATTGAATTATGATCTAATTGATATTGTATTGATGATTTCAACATAAATTACGTATGAACCCATGTGAATTGATGAACCCTAGTTTTGACTACTTTTTGGGTTACTTGATATTAAGCTAATGTTGATGAATTGTGGTGTAGTTTCTTATGGGCTTTCTAATGATATAAGAATTGTGTTCAAGTGATATGTAATTGATATTATATTGTTAAAACTAGATTGAATTGATGTAGATTCATTGAGTTTTATGGTTATTGCTTTGAATTAGTGTTCATGGCCATGGGTAAGGGTCTTATGATGTTGGATTGGTTGATTTGGCATTGAATTGAGGTGTCGATAAGGGGATGAAGGTATGCTGCTCCGTTTTCCTTAATTTGATAATAATTATACTTCGATATTATTGTGATTGGTATGGTCCACTTATGGTGGCGGTGTTATGTGTTTTACTTACAATTGATGTGGCCTTGTCGGCGTTACTTTATGCAATATTATGAGCATGGCCTTATAGGAAATTACTTGAAGTTATGTGGATATTTGTGTAGTTGATGATGTTAGTATGTCATTACTTATCTACATGTGAAGTTATATAGTCATGTATGTATTCTTCTAGTTATGTTGCCTTAAGTGATCATGTTAGACTTTGACTTGACAATATGAGAATAGTGTTAGGGTTAAGTCTTGGTTATTCCTACTTGACTTTGTGAGTCTATGTGAAGTATATTAATGATGTTATGATGATATATAGGATGACTTAGTTGACTTGTATCTCTTGCTTGATGTATATATGATTATGGATATGTGATGTCTTGATATAGGGTGTCATAACTCTTAGTCTTGAATAAATAAATATAAGTGAGGCCTTAATGATAAGAAGGTCAATGTTATGTGGAACCTTGAACTTAGTGGCGAGGTTATGAATTGTGAAGTAGTTAGCCGTAATGGTATCCTTCATGTTATGAGTAATGGACTTAGGGATGGTTGGCTGGAACGGCATCATATCATACCTTAGGAAAATTGCTATGAGCTTCTTGTCGCTAAAGTGAGATATGCCCTACTGGAACTTGCTTTGGTAGGGTGAATGTAAAGGGGATCATGAACTAGATAAGGGACCTATTTATATGACCTTAATGTGAACTAATCTATGAGAACGAAGTCTAGCACCGAGTGAGTATGAGTAGGGTTAAGTGGATTCAGTTAAAGAACAGACTGAATGCTTATTAAGCTTTTCATATTCCTTAACCATGTGCCTACATGGGATGTGTCCAAGTTCTACCATTGGCAAGTAGAACAACCTCATCGAAGTAGGATAGAACTTCGAATTCCATGTCTTGCTACCATGGTCTATGTCGGTTATTGCCTATTCTCATCATGTGGAATACCTATTAGCATTAGATAAGTTTATGAGGTTTAGGTGGTGGTATGGGACGCTATCTAGACATTGCACAATAGACTTTGAAGGTGTTATGTGGAGTTCCTAGGTCTTGTCCAAAGATCATTATGTGAGTGTCTTATGTCATGCTTTATGTGAGTGTCTTATGTCATGCTTTATGTGAGTGTCTTATGTGATGTATGAGTCTTAATGAACTAATGAACTAATGACCTATGTTACTAATTATGTAAATGGTTGAGTACCTAATATAAAGTGACTTAAGCATTCCTTAGCTGTGTGAGGAGGACATGGAAGGATGGTCTCTTCATGTCTTATCTTTGGAAGTCTTGAGGATGACTCTAGTTAGGGAAGTTGGTTAATCTTGTTGACATGATCTAAACCTTAGGAAGTCTTAAGGACTATTTAGGTAATCTTGGAGAGGTCACTACACTATGGACTATATCTTCTTGATTTACTTAAGTAGGTCTTTTGATAGGCTTATGAAGGAGAATGTCTTCTAATCTAAGTGTTGGTGTGTTTAGTGAGAATGATTCTATTATAGGTAGTCTATAGGATCTCTTGTGTGTGCGTGTGATAGAGATTGTATGGGCGGTCGCTCCACACTCACTCAAATGAACCTTGGAATTGACCTTTGGTAGTAGAATCTTACAACCTTGGAATTGGCCTTTGGTAGAAGAATCTTACATAGATGTTTATGATTGTTTTTCTAAGTATGTATGTGACTCATTGTAGGTAATCTTAAGGGTCGTTTAGACACATCTAGAGAGGGTGTATGGGCGGTCTCTCTTTGTGTGACTTAAGTGAATCTTAGGATGACATTAAGTGAGGGAATTACATGCTAGAAGATGTTAAAAGGGAAGGTTTGGACTTCACTGTAACAGTGAAGGGACTTCAATGTACAGTGAAGTGAACTCACTGTAAAGTGAGCCTTTAAATGCTATTTTTGATTAAATGTTATCTTATGTGTTTCTTAATTGCTAAATGATGTTCTTATGTTTAAACTATGATTTCTAAATGAAAAGATGCATATTTCCAATAAAGTCTGTTTTCATGATTTTATGCATATAGCCATACTTAGTACATGTGGTTGTACTAATTCCATGCTTTATTTTCTATCTATAGTTCTTGGTAGGTTAAGAGCTCGTGAAGTGAAGACTTGGGCTTAGAAGAATCGTCCTAGTAGAAGAATTGAAGTATGTCCTCATTTGTATCGAGGGCATATATGTCATCTTATGTTTCTTTTATGAAGTATTGTAATAAGACTATGTTATTTCTATTTTCGTATTAAAGTACTCTTGTGTCTTAAGATGATGAGATTGAGACTTAGTATTTCTATATGAAAGAGTTTTATAAACTATTTTAAGTTTTAGTGAAATTTTTTAATTCCGCACTACTTTTCACTATGTATATGCGATGAATGATATGAATGAGGCTTGTCTTAGAACTCTGAGAGTTCGACGACGCCGGTCGCAATCCAAGATTGCACCCTATCTTCTAGGGTATGGTCTCGGGTTGTGATAACGTACACACCACTCGACGGACAACTTCTCTTTGCCTTAACATTTTTGGTTACTTTGTTTTTCTTAAAATTTTCGTGTGTTCTTCAAGTGTGAAGAACTTTAGTTATAGTTTCTGTTCTTCACATTAATTGGCAGAGAGAACAAGAGAGTTTTGAACGTGTGAGTGATGTGATAGACGTGAGAGAGTGAAATATGTGAAGTGGTTTAGGCTTAGGTAAGGACTTAGTCAAATTAGGACTCTCCTTAACAAACCAAAACCTGATTTATTTAATTATATGTGAAAGGACAACTTTGCCCCTACGAAAATCATATTTTAATCAACAATTAAATCATCAATTTGTTGCTTCCATTGGGGATCGAACTCGGGTGGAGTGACCCTTGCGAAATGGACCATTTCGGGTCAACCCGAGCCTAATTGGTTCTTTAATTAAATTAATTAATTAATCAAATAATTCCTTAGGGTAATTACGATATTACCCTTGTCCTGGAAAAGACCATTTTACCCCTGGACCCTCAAAACTTAAAATTTCCTCTTTTAAGTCCGGTAAAGACTCTTTCGATTAGAACTTTGTTTTCGAGAACCCTACATGGTTGGTTCCAACCTTTCCAAGCTCAACTAACTCCCCAAATTAGTTGGCTTGGCCGTAGTAAGGGTTCTGAGGTCTTGTTCTACGCGTATCAATTCGTGTGAACGTTGGTCTAATCGCAAGCATTCTTGACACCTTAAGAATTTATCTTATTCATTTTTAGGGTTGTTACATTATCCCCCCTTAATAACATTCATCCCCGAATGACACTACCACTAGATATCGTAATGCCTGTCAGATCATAACATAATAACTATGCACAGTCAAGCAATAACAACAAAATACGGAGAAATAAGGAAACTTAGACTTAAGAGTAGGAAGTATAACCTCAAGAGCTGAAAAGATGAGGGTAGCGGGATCTCATGTCGGCCTCAGCCTCCCACGTAGCACCCTCAAAAGGATGATTTCTCTATAATACCTTCACTGTGGCAATCTCCTTGTTCCTCAGCCGCTTTACCTGTCTGTCTAAGATCTCAATAGGTACCTCCACATAAGACAAGTCTTCATCAACCCCCAAACATTCCACAAGTAGAATCGATGCTGGATCACCTAGGCACTTCTTCAACATAGAAACATGAAAGACTAGATAAAGAGAAGATAGCTCCGCAGGCAATGCTAACTCATAGACCACCTCACCCACACGCTGTAGGATCTCATATGGCCCAACATACCTCGAACTCAGCTTCCCCTTCCTGCCAAATCTCATCACCCCCTTCATAGGTGATATCTTCAGATAAACCTGGTCACCAACATCAAACTCTAAGGGCTATTTTCTGTTATCTGCATATGACTTCTGCCGACTGTAAGCAGTAGAAAACCTGTCCCTAATCACTATGACCTTCTCTAAGGCCTCATGAATGATCTCTGGACCCAAAATAGATGACTCTCCAACCTCGAACCACCCAACTGGAGATCTACACCTCCTACCATACAGTGCCTCAAATGGTGCCATCCCAATGCTGGAGTGATATCTATTATTATACGAGAACTCTATCAAAGGCAGATGGTCATCCCAGCTACCTCGTAAGTCGATCACACACGCTCTCAACATGTCCTCCAATGTCTGAATTGTGCGCTCTGCTTGCCCATCAGTCTGAGGATGAAAGGCAGTACTAAGCTTTACCTGCGTGCCCAATCTCTTCTGGAAAGATCTCCAGAAATGTGAAGTAAACTGAGCTCCTCTATCTGAAATGATAGACAAAGGAATCCCATGCTATCTCACAATCTCATCAATATAGAGTCTCGCATAATCCTCAACTCTATAAGTAGACTTCACATGGATAAAGTTGGCAGACTTAGTCAATCTGTCCACAATAACCCATATGGAGTCATGTTGCCTCCTAGTCCTCGGAAGACCAACCACGAAGTACATATTAATGGCCTCCCACTTCCAAGTCGGAACTTCAATAATCTGAGTCAGACCGCCAGGCTTAAGATGCTCTGCCTTAGCCTGCTGACAATTAGGACACTTGGCCACATATTCTGCAATGTCCTTCTTCATGCCGTCCCACCAATAAATCTTCTTAAGATCATGATACATCTTGGTGGAACCTGGATGTATGGAATATCTGGAACCATGGGCCTCTGTAACAATACTGGTCCGCAATCATCCACATCTGGTACACACAGCCTGTCCTGATATCTAAGTATGCCATCACCTCCCAAAGCGAAAGACTCATTCATCTTTATCAACACTGAGTCCTTCTGCTCCATCAACACAAGATCTAGATGCTGACTCTGCTTGACTTCAACTACCAAGGATGATTTAGAACTAGGATGAACTGAAACATCCCCACTAGTAGAGTCAACCAATCGCACACCCAGTCTGGCCAGTCTGTGTACGTCTTTCACCAACTCCTTCTTATCATCCTCAACGTGGGCTGTACTTCCCATGCTCATCCTGGTCAAAGCATCAGCTACAACATTAGCCTTACCTGGATGGTAGTGAACACTCACGTCATAATCCTTCAACAGCTCCAACCATCTCCGCTGACATAGATTCAACTCCCTCTGTGTGAACACATACTGGAGACTCTTGTGGTCTATGAATACATCCACATGCACTCCATACAAATAGTGCCTACACAGCTTCAGTGCAAACACCACAGCTGCCAACTCCAGGTCATGAGTGTCACGACTGGAATCTAAACCCCAGACGAGACCGGCGTCATTGACCTCTCAGAGGTCACAGACAAGCCTACTTACGTCATTCTTACTTTACATAGGTTAATTTTAGCGGAAAATGAAACTTTTTGTTTCTAAATATTCTCATAAAAACATTCTCATTAATACGTAATTGTTCACCATCAACCATCTAACATTAAGAGATAAGCAACTGAAAGAAATAATTCAATTCTTATAAAGCGTATAATTGCCAAAATCACACCAATACATAATCTGAATAAAAGCAGGAAAGAAACGCTAGTGGAACATGCTCCACTAGCTCAACTCTAAAACTAAGCTAGAATATAAAACAGTAGCATCCTCAAAGACATGAGGACCTACCAAAACCGGATGAATGCTGGACGTCCGGATAACTGTAACGATGATCCTGTAGCTCTATCGTCCACCTGTGCCTGCACCTAAAATAGTAGAGTTTGTAGAGGGTTAGTACACACTTGTACTAAGTATGGGTATATGCAAGCACACACCAAGGACATGCATGACAAAGAATAGCTCTTTCCTAACAACGTGATTTTTGGAAGTCGAGTCAGTAGACTTGCCGAATTGGGATTAGGAAAGTTTCCAAATTTGGATTAGGAAAGTAAATGATCTTTCCAAATTTGGATTAGGAAAGTCAGTGACCTTTCCAGATTTGGAATAGGAAAGTTATGCCATGAGAATAACATACATCATCATACTTTTCACATTTGCACACAGCACATAACATTTACACATAGCACATATCATATAACATACAGTATATTTTGCATGTAGCACATAACTTCTTTCATATCATTCATTTATATGCCATGAGACCTTGGAATCATGGACTTGACATTAAGACATCCCAGAAATGAGGGCTCACCAGATGGGACCTCAACTAGGGAATCTCCATTAGCAAACACAGAGTCTGCTTCATTCATTTATACGTACTTCATTTCATTTCGTTCATAGGCTAGTGTAAAAACTAGCTATACCTAGGGTGTAGTTTACGACTTTCATCGGGTTTGCTGTGCAATGATCAAGAATAACCTAGTGTTATTACCTGAGTCTAGCTCACCTCTTGATTATCCTATCCTAACACCTTTGGTATCGTTCATTTCATTATATGCATCATTTGAGGCTGGCCTCATTCATTCATTGGGAACTTTAACTTTAACCGACATAGATCATGTGAGCATCATGAAATCCAGTGTATCCCCCACACCGAAAAGAGGTGGAATCACCGGCCAAAGTGACCCAAAAACATGCTAGCGTACATGGGAATTTAACCCCGACAGATCCCTATATTGGCAGTATAGGTTCGAAGACTAGGAGATATAAGGAGACCCATACCCGTCAAGCCGGACAGTCTCATCTCATGAGAGTTACGTGAACCTCCGCCCTTCCCGAAAGAAGGCATCACCGCTCATAGCTAGTCTATCGGTGCTCAGTATAAAGTTCCATTACATTCATCTCATACGTCATGGAAGCTGGCTTCTAGTATGAGGACATCATAGCTCATTAGATGATTTCTCATCTCATCATTCGTATTTAGTGTGTTAAGCTCAATACTCTCATTAGAGTGTTCATAGAGACTGGTCTCTTCATTATCCTACACTCTCATAGGTGAGTACGTATTGATAACATTTACTTAGGCTCATTTGAGATTGCTCTCATTATTTACATTAACCTCATATCATGTTGTCACCACATTCATCATCATTAGCACCTTTGCTTTTCATAGTTATTCACCTCTTATTACGTGAATGTTCATTTCATCATATGCCAATGCACTTGGCCATTTGGTGTGTTTCAAACCCTTACTAAACCCTTCTAGGGTTTCATTATTTCATTGTTCATTTCATCATTTCATTGTTCATCTCATCGTATGCCTATGCACTTGGCCATTTAGTGTATTTATACTCATACTTAACCCTTCTAGGGTTCATCATTTTATTTCATACATCTTAGGTTCACATACTTTTGAACGTATGTTAGACTTATGTGCCTATACATACAAGCTAGGGGGCTTCATTCATAGTTCGTTAAGTGATTCTTACATTCCTAAGATTATGTAGTACAAGACTTATGTATCTTGAATATATGCCAAGATCTTGATTTTGATCTACGTAGGTGGCATTATTCTTGGATATTTTGTTCACGTATGACTTATGTATCAATAAGGAAGTTTGAGCAAGGAAACCCAAGTCTTGAATCAATTGGATATCATTTATATTTTTAATTGATTTTATTCTAATATTCATAACATTATGACTCTAAGTTAAATCACAATATTAACATTGAAGGATTAATTTTCTCCTTAGTAATAATCCTAATTTGGCCGAAGGGTTGTGGGTTCGAACCCCCACAAACCATTTTTTAATTTTTATTAACTTCTCCTTGCCCAATTTCGCCTAAACCAAGAGGTTGTGGGATCAAACCCCCACAGCCTCTTTTATTTTATTCTTTAATTAGCCTAAGTAGGGAGGTTGTGGGTTCGAACCCCCACAGCCTCCTTACTTTTAATTAATTTTCGCTAGGGGCTGTGAGGTGGTGGGTTCGAACCCCAACAGCCCCATATATATTTTTCTTTTTATTTTTGCTAAGTTGAGGGCATTGGCAGTGAGGTCGTGGGATCAATCCCCCACAGCCTCACTAGCTTTATTAACTTATTTTCGCCTCCTCTAGTTCCAGCCTTGAGGTCATGGGTTCGATTCCCACGCCTCACATCCTTTTTTTTTCTTTATTCTCCTTCTTCCTTGCTTCCCACGAGTCATGTGTTCAATTCCCCCCATCCCCATTTTTTTTATTAATTCATTTCGTGGGCAGCAGCTAAGGGGTTCGAATCCCCTTAGCCCCAACACATTTTTTTTTAAAATTAAAGCCTCTTGGTCATGTGAGGTCTTGGGCTCGATTCCCCTTGACCTCACCTATTTTAATCACTTTTAAAACTCTTCCAAAATTTCCAGAACCTGCCCGAAATAAACATCACAAGCTGAAAATTTTGATTAGCTTTTTGCAGCCTATTTTCTCCACTCTTTAACGTTAAAAGTTCATGCATTTGGAGTAGTGTTTAGTGAGTCCTTTAGGTGCATTTTCATGGACATATTTTGGCCAAGAATTTTTCATTAAATTCAGCCACATTACACTTAAATGAACATCATCATTTACATAAGTTTATACACTTAAAAATGACAACTAAAACCATATCAAACTTGAAGCCATAAATCAAAACTCATTCACAGTAAGTTTACAGTAAACTTTTTCACATGCACACACATATTTTCGGCAACAAAGCTTGTCATTCATATGATTCCAAATGCATGTTCATGAACATATTCATCACGAAAACACATTGAAACACCTAATTTCTACCATCAAACATACCAACCTATGATTTGATGGGAGCTAAGGACAGGGATATGCAACGGGGAACAACTTAGTTTTCGGATTAAAATAGTCTGAGTCCTAAGGGTCTCTTGGGAAAGGGACCAAGAGTAAGAAGACCCATACCTTAATTTCCTTGTTCAAACACGAATTTGCTGCCCAAAATCCTCTCCACAAATCAGTCCAAGCTTTCTCAATCGTCCACACTACTCGATAACCACTTCTCTTTGCTTTATCGTTTGGTTACTTTGTTTTTCTTAAAAATTTCGTGTGAGTTCTTCAAGTGTGAAGAACTTCAATATATTTTCTGATTTTGAATTTGTTTTGGAAGAGATAAAATGTGAGAATGAGTGGTTAAACGTGAGAGAGAGAGAGTGAGAGAGAGAGAGTGGCTTTAAGTTAGGAATTTTGGTTTGGGAATTAGTCAAACTAGGACTCCTTGTTAAACCTTTAATTAAAATCTGATTTTCTTTTTATTACATCAGCTAATATTTACTAATTAATTAATTAAATTTATCCATTTAAATAAAAACAAGTTAAATCATTGCTTCCACCTAGGTTCGAACCCGGGTGGAGCGAGACTTCGGTTTTAGAGCTCACATTCGGCTCTCTCTCTCAAAATTGCCCTTACATTTAATTAAATAATTAATTATATATATATTTAGGGTAATTACGATATTATCTTTAGCCTGGTAAAAGACCATTTTACCCCTAGACCTTCAAAACTTAAAATTTCATCTTTTTAAGTCCGGTAAAGACTCCTTCGATTAAATCTTCATTTTTGAGAGCCTTACTTGGTTGGTTCCAACCTTTCCAAGCTCAATTAACTCCCCAAGTTAGTTGGCTTGGTCGTAGTAAGGGTTCTGAGGTCTGGTTCTACGCGTATCAGTCTGTGCAAACCTTGGTCTAATCGCAAGCATTCTTAACAACCTAAGTCTTGATCCTATTCATTTTTAGGGTTGTTACAGGTAACTCAACCAAGTCTGCACACATAGTCTTACCACATACAACTATTGGGCAATCCTGATATACTCTATCGGTTCTTACATTTTCTCCCAAAAGGCGTACTAACCACTATAGGATCATGCATAACTTCAGGCAATATATCAAAAGTGAGAGCAAGCAAAGGAGTTACAAAGGAAAGTGTAGACCCTGGATCAAGTAAAGCATAAACAGAAGTTGAGAATACTTGCAGCATACCTGTGACCACATCAACGGACTTCTCCTGCTCCTCCCTGGCCTTAAGCGCGTAGAACATGTTCCTCTTAGGAGGCTCGGCTGCTGCTACACCCTGTGGGTTAGGCCTAGGCTGAGCATTACCTCCAGCCTGACCTCTATTCTGTGGGCAGTCCTTAACCATGTGCCCGCTCTTACCGCAACCGAAGCAGGCATTAGTGCCCTGTCGGCACTCTCCACTGTGAGCACGGCCAAACTTAGCACAGTCCCTTCTGGGACGCTGCATCTCACCTCCATTGCCCTTCTTGGGCTCGGGTCTTCCTCCTCTAGGTGTTGTACTCCTCTGAGAGTTAGAGTTCCCTGAACTCTGTTGCCCCTTTTTAAATCTGGGCTGCTCACGGACGCCAAAGTTGTTCCTATTACCTCCATTGCTAGGACCTGCCTGATCATGAGGCTTAGGCCTCCTAGCATCACGGACGCCCCTCTTCTTCCGGCTGTCCTCTACCTGCTGGACATGCACCATCAACCTGAAGAGGTCCATGTTATCGTGGAGCATCGCAGGCCGACACTATTCCTCCAGATCTCCGGTGATTCCTGTGAGGAACTTGCTCATCTCATCCCTACTGTTAGATACAATGGAAGTAGCATACCTGTACAGTTTAACGAACTTCAGGGAATACTCCCTGACTGTCATAGATACCTGTTTAAGGTTGATGAACTCCTCAACCTTGGCCTCCCTCATCTCCCTGGGAAAGAATCTCTCCAGGAAGGCTGTCTTGAACAACTCCCAAGTGACCGAAACTCCGCCCAAATCTCGGCTATCCTACCACATCTTGCACCAAGTCTGTGCAACATCCTTGAGCTAATAGGAAGCCAACTCTACTTTTTCGGCATCTGTGGCCCCCATAGCCACCAAAATCTTATGCATCTAATCCACAAACTCTTGGGGATCCTCTGAAGTCTTAGACCCTGTGAAAATAGGAGGATTCATCCTCGTGAAGTCTCTCAGTCTGTCAGCCATGCTACGGACTGGTGGGTTCTCCCTCTGAACATTCTGCCGGTTGACCTGGTCAGTCATGGCCTGAGCCTGCATAGTGATGGCCTGTGCCATCTGGGCCAGATATGCCCGCACCTCCGCATAAGTCAACCCAACAGGGTTAACCGGCATAGCTACTCCTTCAGCTGGAGCCTGGGGTGGAACCTGATTGTCCCCAGCAGCTGCTCCTCCTCTCCTCTGACCAATGTTTCTCCTAGTATTCATTCTCTGAAAATAACGAGGATTGATGTTAGACACGCTCATAACACCAATAAAATCAGACATTAGGAAAGGCACAATAAGATCAAAAGAAGGGAAATTTTCCTACACATCATGCAGTCTCTAATCCAGGATAGTGGTGTACTTCACGACCATGACTTAGAAACTACTCAATGTGGTTGATGTGAACTTATTATCTTCGGAATTTAACCTAGTGCTCTGATACCAAGTTTGTCACGACCGGAATTTAGACCCCAGACGAAACCGGCATCGTTGACCTCTCAGAGGTCGTAGACAAGCCTACATACATCATTCTTACTTCATCTAGGTTAATTTTAGCAGAAAATTTGAACTTTTTGTTTTCTTACTTCATGCAAAACATGTTATACTTAACATCATAGGCGTTCACAAATCAACCATATAACATAGAGATAATTAAATGAAAGAAGCAATTCATAATTGCATTAAACGTATTCTTGCCAAAACGACACCAATACAAAGTCTGAAATGAAATGGGAAAAGAAACACTAGTGGAACATGCTCCACTAGCTAAAGCCTACATCTAAGCTAGATAATAACGGTAGACATCCTCGAAAGCATGAGGGCCTACCAAGTCCGGATGAAAGCTCCACGTCCGGATAGCTGCAACGTCGTACCGTAAGCTCTAACGTCCACCTGTGCCTGCACCTAAAAGTAGATATTGTATGGGATTAGTACACACTTGTACTAAGTATGGGTATATGCAAGCACACACCAAGGACATGCATGAGTGAGAATAGCTCTTTCCTAACAACATGATTTATGGAAAGTCAAGTCAGTGGACTTGCCAAATTTGAATTAGGAAAGTTAGTGGACCTGCCAAATTTGGATTAGGAAAGTCATGCCATGAGAGTAACATGCATCATCATAAGTTTCATATTGCACACAGCACATAACATCTTACACATAGCACACAACATATTGCATATAGCACATAACATATTGCATATAACACATAGTATCTTTCATATCGTTCGTTCATATGCCATGAGACCTTGGAATCATGGACTTAACATTAAGACTTCCCAAAAATGAGGGCTCAACATATGGGACCTCAACTAGGGAGCCTTCTTTAGCAAACACAGAGTCTGCTTCATTCATTCATACGTAATTCATTTCATTCATTCATAGGCTAGTGTAAACACCAGTTATACCTAGGATGTAGTTTAAGACTTTCATCGGGTTCGTTGTGCAATGACCAAGAATGACCTAGTGCCATTACTTAAGTCTAACTCACCTCTTGATTATCCTATCCTAACACCTTTGGTATCGTTCATTTCATTATGTGCATCATTTGAGGCTGACCTCATTCATTCATTGGGAACTTTTAACTTTAACCGACATAGATCATATGAGTATCATGAAATCCAGTGTCTCCCCCACACCGAAAAGAGGTGGAATCACCGGCCAAAGTAACCCAAAGCATGCTAGCGTACATGGGAATTGAACCCCGCCAGATCCCTATATTGGCAGTATAGGTTCAAAGACTAGGGATATAAGGAGACCCATACCCGGCATGCCGGACAGTCTCATCTCATGAGAGTTATTTGAACCTCCGCCCTTCCCAAAAGAAGGCATCACCGCTCATAGCTAGCCTATCGGTGCTCAGTATAAAGTTCCATTTCATTCAACTCATACGTCATGGAAGCTGACTTCTAGTATGAGGACATCACAGCTCAATAGATGATTTCTCATCTCATCATTAGTATTAAGTATACATTATTCTCCATACTTTCATTAGAGTGTTCATAGAGACTGGTCTCTTCATTAACTTTATACTCTCATAGGTGAGTACGTTTTGGTAACATTTACTTAGGTTCATTTGAGATTGCTGTCATCTTTCACATTAGCCTATTATCAGGTTGTCACCACATTCATTAACTTTAGCACATTTGCTTTTCATAATTACTCACCCCTTTTTACGTGAATGTTCATTTCATCATATGCCAATGCACTTGGCCATTTAGTGTGTTTCATACTCTTACTTAACCCTTCTAAGGTTTTATCATTTCATTATTCATTTCATCATTTTATTACATACATCTTAGGTTCACTTACTTCTAAACGTATGCTAGACTTATGGGTCTATACATACAAGCCATGAGGCTTCATTCATAGTTCTTTTAAGTGTTTCATATCTTCCTAAGATTATATGGTACAAGACTTATGCATCTTGTATGTATGCCAAGATCTCGATTTCGATCTAAGTAGACAGCATTATTTTGAATATTTATTCACGTATGACTTATGTATCAATACGGAATTTGGGCAAGGGAACCCGATTTCGAATCCCTTGGGCAACACTTACATTTTTCATTTATTCTATTTTGATCCACACGGCTTGGGGACCCGAGATCGAGCCCCAACGCCTTCACTTTTCTTTTTTTCTTATTTTCTCTTTTTTCTTCTATTTTGTTTAGGGACCGAGAGGTTGTGGGATCGATCCCCCACAGCCTCATTTCTTTTATTTTCTTTTTTCTTGACTTTTTTTCGTGTTGACCGAGAGGGTGTGGGATCGAATCTCCACAACCTCACTTAATGTTCTCCTAAATTTCTTTTATTCTGCCTAGAGGTCGTGGGTTCGATTCCCACACGCCTCAATCTTTATTTTCTTTTCAATTACTTAAGTCTGACCGAGAGGTTGTGGGTTCGAATCCCACTCCTCTCATTTCTTATTTTCATAGTTTCATTTTCCAGTCAAGGTCATGGGTTCGAATCCCACTTGCACATTCTTTTTGACTTACATTATTTCCATGACTTTTAACATGGTGAGGTCACGGGTTCAATCCTCAGTGACCTCACTTATTTAATTCATTATTCATAGCATTTTAAACCACTTTAACTTGACCGAAACTCATCAATATGTAGCTGGAAATTTTGTAGTTTTTCAGCATTTTTTTCATCAACGTTACACGTTAATTCTTAGGGCAATTCATGGTTCATTTAGAACGTCTTTAGGTGCATTTTCATGGATTCATTTAGCCAAGAGTTTCTCACTCAAATCAGCCACATTATAATTCATATGAACATCATGATTTACATAAGTTTGTGCACTTAAGAATACAACCATAACATGTTATTTTTTAACCTCAAACCGAAGGTAATAATCACGACTAACATTGCATACACATACACATATTTTCGGAAAACATAGGTTGTCATTCATATGATTCGAAACACACATTCATGAACATATTCATCACGAAAACACATTACATGACTAATATCTACCAGCAAACATACCCAACCTACGAATCAATGGGAGCTAGTGACAGGGACATGCAACGGGGAACAATCCTAGTTTTCGGATTAGAATTGACTGATCTTAAGGGTCTCTTGGGAAAGGGACCAATAGTAAGAAAATCCATACCTTTTATGTAGTTCAAACCTTGACTTGCTGCCCAAACCTCTCCAAAATCACGTCCAAATCGAACGCTTCAACACCAAACCTTGACGGAAAAATCCTCCCTTTTGCCTAACATTTTTGATTAGTTGTTTGTTTATTATTTTCGTTGTGAGTACATCAAGTGTGAAGAACTTTGGTTGAGATTCTGTTCTTGTACATTGTTTAGGCAGAACGTGAGAAAAAGAATGGCTTGATCATGAGTGTTGAGGAGATAGACGTGAGAAGTGAGAGGTTCCCTATGATTAGGAGTTTAGTTTAGGACTTAGTCAAATAAGGTTTTGTTAAATGGTAAAAATCTGATTTAATTTAATCACACGTGAAAGGACCATTATGCCCATACAAAAAATCAGATTTCAAATCACCAATTAATCTATTTAATCGATTCTCCCACCAAGGCTCGAACCCGGGTGGAGCCCTATTGCGAAAATGGGTCGTTTCGGGTTGACCCGACCCGAACCCTCCACTTAGTGTAATTACGATATTACCCTCTGCCTGGAAAAGATGATTTTACCCCTAGACCCTCCAAACGTAAGGTTACCCCTTTCAAGTCCGGTTTGGACACACTCGGGTGTAAACTCATATTCGGGGTCCTAACCTTGCCCAACATGGTCCCACCTAGCTCAACCAACTCACCAAGTTGGTTGGCTAGGGGAGTGCATAGGCCCGGGGACCCGGTTCCACATGTATTGAGCCGTGGGACCTTGGCCCCAACACCTTGCCGGGAAGCCTCACCCTCACGGGTTGAGTGCATCCGGTGGGGTGTGGTCCATGCGGGTACCCCTAGGGTGCTAGGGTGGCTGGTTCTAGGGTCCTTAGTACGTTACTTAGCATATTTGATTTCGGGTTGTTACAATGAGAATGATCTTATCAAAGATCCACCCGAGCAACACTCTTTTGCACATAAATACAACCGGATTAAGCCATAATAAACTCAGTGGTTCTTTTCCTCAATAGCTTGTGAATCTCACAAACCTTTATAGCCTTAACCTTTCATCAAAATAACATCACCGTTGATGCGGGAACAAGTATCACCTTTCCTAGTCCAGAAATTTTGGACTTATCATCTTGTGAACTGAAGAATTTTCCATACTTCTTGACAAATGTAAATAATCTTTCATGTTTTGGATATTTCTAACAATAAGATTCGTGATCAAATCCCTAAGTGGTTTAGCAGTATGAGGTGGGATGCATTGCGGTTCCTAAATCTTTCACATAATTCACTTACAGGACAATTAGAACAATTTAATTACTATAACCTACATTATCTTGATCTTAAATTTAACTTCCTTCTGGTTCCACTACTTTCATCCATTTGTTACATGAACAAGCTTAAATTTCTAGATTTATCATAGAACAACTTCAGTAATTCGATTCCAAGTTGCATGGGAAGTATGACTATTCTAATGGTGTTGGACATAAGAAGTAATAATTTCACAAGGATTATTCCACCGTTATGTGCGCAAAGTACTTCATTGAGAACCATTGTCCTGAATGGTAACCAATTTGAACAACCTGTGCCAATGTCGTTGGTCAACTATGATGGTCTAGAAATCTTTGATGTGGGTGACAACGCTATAGATGACACAGTTACAACTTGGCTAGGAAAATTTTGATGAGATGCAGGTCCTTATATAAGTCAAACAAGTTCCATGGACCTATAAACTAAATTTTGCTTTTCAAAGTTGCAAATTTTTTATCTTTCTCGTTATGAATTTTAAGTGGCGCACCCCCAGCAAAAGGTTTTGGAAACTACAAGGAAATGACCAAATTAGCCAAAGGAAAGATCGAATATATGAAACCACTGATTCATAGTGAACATAGCGACATAATGATTGAGGGTTCAATGAGGTTGTATATACAAATAGTCAGGAATGAAGTGTACAAGGATTCAGTGAGTTTGGTGACCAAAGGAAACGATATGGAGCTAGAAAGAATCAGCAGCACAATTATGACAGTCATAGATCTATCAAGCAATCATTTTGAAGGTGTCATTCCGAAAGCAATAATGGAACTTGGCTCGCTTTGGTTACTCAATGTATCCCATAACAATCTCGAAGGTCATATTTCAATGGAAATGGGGAAATTGAATATGCTTAAAGCGTTAGATCTATCTTGGAATCGGCTCACTGGAAAGATTCCCACCGAATTGACAAGACTAAAATATCTAAAACTCTCTATAGCTTAGAGAGGTGCAATAACTGGAATTCCAGTCTTAAAAGAAGTTATTGTACCTAAGGGATTCAAGTCGTGATAATTTCTATAGCAGTTATTGCACCTATTAAACCCAAAAAAGCAATATGAGTTTGCTTGGCTTTCGAACATGCAGAAACACACAGCAATGGTTTCCGCCAGCAACAAACTGATAATGCCTTATCATATAACTACGACAGTACATGGAACCCAACTTGTCAAAAACAACAAATAGATGAAATGAAATAAGCTACATAAACACATACACAGTAAACAAGGAAAGCAGAGAAGCTTTTGATAGATAAGGAGGATAAAAAATTTTTAACCCGCAATGATCGATGTATTTGTTTTTGGCAAGATAAGAGAAACAGAAAAATGTGACAATCAGATGTTGTTAGAGACATTTATATAGATCAGTACAGTATTTGAAAAGGTTTTCGAATAGCTGATAATTAAAGCAATGGAGTTGGAAAAAAGGGAATGTTACAGTGATTAAGGACTGTTAAGTGATCGAGGATTGTTCAGCAACAATTATACATTTTTGGATGATTTAATTAGGGCTGAGATTTTCAGCAAATTAATTTTTTTATAAATTAATATTGTAGGGGAAAAATAGTAAATCAACTTTGGGATTAAGCTCTTCCCACTTATAGTAATAATATGTATGATTACTTTTATTGAAAAGTAAATAAGCCAAATTATGATAATAAAGATATAAAGTATGCAATGAGTATTTTTTGTTTACTATTTTGAATTCATAAGAAAATTATTTTTAGTTTTTATTTATAAGAAAGGGATATAATAATATAAATCTTTGTTCTATGAGATATATTTTTTGTATTCAAAATCAAATACTTACGTCTCATATAATATGAAAATTCTACTCTTACATCTCCTATGAGATATATCTCGAATTATAATAAGAAAAATTCAAAATGTCAATACTATGACATTTAGTAGGACCCCTTAGCCACACTTTCAATATTTATTTAAAATGTCAATATTTTAATTTAAAAGAGTACAATCACATATATATATATATATATATATATATATATATATATATATATATATATATATATATATATAGAATTCTCCTTTTAATTAATTTAATTCCAACAATACCCTTCCCCTCCAAACAGTCGTACCCCTACCTAAACAGCGCTCCTACTACCTAAACAACGTACCTCTCCCCAATCGTCACTACACTCTTACAAATTATGCCCCCACCAAATCATCCTCCGTTAATTAATACACCCCCTCCCTTCCTGTGCCCAACCTCCCATTTACTCCTTTGTTCTGCACTTTTGCTATATCTTTTCCCTACTTCCTCCAACACAATGTAATATATTAGAGAATATAACAAGGAGATTGCAAACAGTTGAGTTGGAACAGACTAATGGAACAAGTCAACTGTGTGGTCACTGTTAGTCGGTTAATTTGGCGTTATATTTAACGTGAAAGTTAGTTAGAAGGTTATTAGCAGTAGAAGATATTTTCCATTGTAATTAGGTCGGTTAGTGTGTGTATATATGTTACATGTATTCATTTGTTTAAAGCAGTTTGTAAGTTTTGATTGTAGAGCTGTGTATAGAGTTTTATACTCCTTTGATATGAAATGAAGAGATCAATTTTCCCAATAGTTCATCTCTGAATGTGTGATTATTGAGCAGTTTAACATGGTATCAGAGCAACCACTATTTTAGATCTAGGTTATTTTAGTAGCGTCAAGTTGTATAATCATGGGAAAAAAAGATCGTAAGTGGAATAATGTTTCGTTCAATACGGCCTTGGTATGGTCCGATCTGAAGGAATGATTTGATAAGATGAACATGTCCAGAGTTTTTCATCTTCGCAAAGCCATCTATTGGAGATTTAGCTAGTGATAGAAACGAGTTAGCTAGTTAGTTAGTTAATGAGTTAGTTGATTAATTCTAATTTTTCTGTTATAAGTTAGTTACTACAGTAGAACTTAGCATAGTAGATAATTACACCATGTTGGTTAATTAGCTGTGTATAAATATACTTCATCCCTGTATATTGTACCCAATTCAGTTGAATGATATTTTCAGATTCTCTCTAAGAAATTATTCATGGTATCAGAGCAACTGTATCAATAATTGTTTGATTCTACACTGATAAATCAATTCTGGAGATTGATTCACTGATAATAATGGAGACGAATGATGTACCAGTAGTTTCAACTGCAGTATCAGAAACAATTGAAGCAATTGAATCAAAGAGAAACCATCTCTTGTATCTTCATCCATCAGATACTCCTGGTAGTGTTTTAACCATTGTTCAGCTCACCGGAGTAGAAAACTATTCGCTATGGAGTAGATCCATGATGATCAATCTCAGGGAAAAGAGTAAGCTAGGTTTTGTGCTTGGCACATGAGGAAGAAACAGTTACGGACCAGATCTAGAAGAACAATGGGAGAAGTGTAATGCCTTTGTTTTAGCATGGATCATGAAAACAGTTTCAAAGGAATTGTTGAGTGGGATTGTTTAAACTTCAGATGCTTCAATGGTATGGGCAGATTTGAAAGAGAGATTTGATAAGGTTGATGGATCGAGGATCTACCAGCTTCATCGAGATATTTGTACAATTCATCAGTTTCAGCTTATTTTACCAAATTGAGATTGATGTGGTATGAATTTGATGCTACCGTACCACCACCATAATGTAATTGTGATAGATCTAAATCTTATGTGGATCATATCTAATACTTGCGTTTATTCTCTTTTTCTGATGGGGATGAACGACATGTATGGACATGCACGAAGCCAAATACTAATGATGAGTCATTTGCCAAGTGTTGGCAAAGCCTATGTTATGATCATCTCAGACGAGAGCCAGAAAGTTACTTCAGGTATGCACACTGGTGGAGATATGATAGAAGCCACGTCATTATATGCAGGAAGGGGAAATTATTCTAGAAACATAAGAGATGAGTATAATCCTAGAAGTAATGATACAGGCAGAGCTGAGTATAATCCTAGAAGCAATGATACATGCAGTACTGGGAGAGGAAAGAAGAAAGTGAACTGGAATCTATTTTGTGATCACTGCAAAATGTATGGTCACACAGAGAAAAATTGTTTTTGTTTAATTGGATATCCTAATGATTGGAAGTTCAAGAAGAAAGTATCATGACAGGGTGGAGAGCAAGGCTACAATAATCAATTTAGAGAAGTGAATTCGAGCAAAGGCAAAGATGTTGTTAATAATGTGCAATTGGATAAGATTTATGAAGAATCAAGAGATGATGCATTTGGGGCAGTCAATGCAAGACAAATAGGTGCACAAGGAAATGCTTATGATTTCAATTCTATTCGTGCTAACTTGCAGGACTTTGCTGCACGATCTGACGACAGTCCTAACCAATACCAAAAGATAATGAAGTTGATCAATAAAGAGGACAAAACTGAAGAAATGGTAAACATGGCAGGTAACTTTAATACTATAGAAGTATGCTCTTTATCTGCTAAGAATGAAGATTGTGTGACTGTCATGAATGCTAGGAATGATATTGTTAAAAGAAGGCATACTGGATGATTGATTCAGGGGCAACATGTCATATGAGTTCGACACTTGACAATTTAAACAATGTGAATGATCTTAATAAAAATGAAGGCAGGAGAGTTCACTTACCTAATGGTTAAACTACTCTAGTAACACATTCAGGAAGCTATGGAGTACTAGACAATGTTTTGGTGGTGCCTAAATTCAAATATGATCTACTATCAGTGTCTCAATTGACTAGACAATTGCAATGTTCTGTGTGTTTCTATCCTAAATTCCGCATTTTTCAGGACCTCTCCAATGGAGAGGTGAAGGGGATTGGTAAGGAGATAGGATGTTTGTATTATCTTCCAAATGCATTTTCTTCTGGACAGTCAACTAGTGGGGATAATAAGGTACTGATGACAAAGACAGGAGACACAGATTGCATGCTTTGGCACAACAGGATGGGTCATCCTTCAATCAAGGTGTTGAAGCAATTGGCATTAGTAAATAAAGATTTTGATATAACAGAATGTGGTAATTGTTTAGTATGTCATTTGGCAATACAGACTAGACTTTCTTTTCCAGTTAGTGTGTCCAAGTCAAGTGATGTGTTTGATCTTATTCATCTTGATGTCTGGGGACCATATAGAATTGTTACACATGATGATTTTATATTCTTTTTGACAATTGTAGATGATAAGTCAAGGATGACTTGGCTATTTTTACTGAAATTCAAAAGTGATGTTTTTATTGTAATGAAGTCTTTTCTGGCACTAGTTTGTACTCAATTTAAAAGACAAGTGAAGAGAGTAAAGTCTGACAACGGAGCTGAGTTTTTTAACAAAGACTGCAACACATTGTTTTCATCCTTAGGGATTATTCATGAAAGTAGTTGCCCACACACTCCACAACAAAATGGAGAAGTTGAAATAAAGCATAAACATATACTAGAGGTTGCAAGAGCACTCAGGTTTCAAGGGTCCATTTCTATAAGATTTTGGGGAAAATGTGTTATAGTTGTTGTGTACTTGATTAACAGAATGCCTACTGATGTTTTAAAAGGTCAGTCTCCTTATCAAGTTTTTCACAAGACCAGACCCAAGCTTGATCATTTGAGAACACTAGGTTATTTGTGTTATGCCGCTACACTGATCAAGGATGATAAGTTTGCCCCTAGAGCTGATGCTTGTGTGATGATGGGATATTCACCTACTTAGAAAGGGTATGTGTTGTACAATTAGAGTCTCAAGAAGTTTGTGGTGAGCAGGGATGTGACTTTCAAGGAACATATATTTCCTTTTGGTAATATACAGGACATGCATGTCTCAATTTTTTGCAGACAAGACAAACTGGTTGATGATGAAGATACACCTGAGTTTAATAATTCTCCTATTTCTGACAATGATGCAGTATCTGCAGGGCAGCAACAAAATGTTGAACCTGTTCCTTTAGTGGATACAGAGAACACAAGTGTTGATGTTTCAAATATGGACCATGATGCACAAAATATTCAGACTATTACCACATACAGATTTTCTTCCAGAATGTCTCATCCACCAGTTTGGAGGAAGGATTATGTTGCTCATATGACTGATTCTACACGTCCTTATTCCCTACCCAACTACAGGACTTATGATAAGTTGTCTCCCATATATCAAGCTTACGTAAGTGATTTATCTGCTGATACAGAACCTAGAAACTATGAAGAGGCTGTTAAAGATGCCAGATGGGTAAAGGCCATGCAACAAGAAATTACTGCATTGGAGGATAATGGGACTTGGACTGTCATGCAGTTTCCAGAAGGTAAAAGGGCTATAGGTTGTAGGTGGGTAATCAAGATCAAGTACAAAGCAAATGGGAAGGTTGGCATATTCAAGTTTAGGCTTGTGGCTAAAGGTATAGCAAAACTGAAGGTATTGACTATCAAGAGACTTTTTCTTCTGTAGTCAAAATAGTAATTGTACGATCTATTATTGCTATTGCAGCAGCTGAAAATTTCAACCTGTCCATATATCAAGCCCAAATGTTTTACTAGACAGGGGGATCATCAAGTTTGCAAACTTATTAAGTCCCTATATAGACTTAAGCAGGCTTCGAGGCAATGGAATGCCAAGCTTACTGATGCACTAACCAACTCAGGCTACTTATAGAGTCTGCTGGATCATTCTTTATTCACTAAAAGAAGAGAATCAGCACTTCTTATTGTGTTTGTTTATGTGGATGATCTATTGATCACAGTGAATGACTATAATCTGATAGAGGAGACTAAACAAGTTTTACATCACCATTTCAAGATTAAAGACTTGGGTGAGCTGAAGTATTTCCTAGGCATAGAGTTTTGCAGATCAGCCAAGGTAATTATTATGAATCAGAGGAAATATGCATTAGAGTTAATTAGTGATGCAGGTCTAGCTGGACCTAAACCTTCTTCAACGCCATTAGAGTGTAATATGACACTTACAGGTGCAGAGTTTGAGGCCACTGATGATGAATTATTTGTAGACATTGGCAGATACCAAAGAATGATTGGGAAGCTGCTATATCTTACCAACACTAGACCTTATAAATCCTTCTCAATTCAATGCTTAAGTCAGTTTATAAAGAAACCCAAAGTGTCTCATTGGAATGCAGCCTTGAGGGTGGTTCGATACATCAAGGCTGAGCCAGGGTTAGGACTGCTTATGAGTTCTGAAATACACTTACAGCTTACTAGATTTTGTGATGCAGATTGGGCTGCTTGTCCTAGTACTAGAAGATCTGTTACTGGTTACTTGTTGAAGTATGGAAATTCATTAATTTCCTGGAAATCCAAGAAGCAAAACACTGTTTCCAGAAGCTCTGCAGAGGCAGAGTATAAGAGTTTGGCCACACTAACTGCTAAGGTCGTTTGGGTAACTAATTTGTTCAAGGAACTGTGTTCAAAGTGCATAGTCCTGTCAACATTCATTGTGATAGCAAATATGCTATACAAATAGCTACAAATCTTGTATTTCATGAACGTACAAAACACATAGAGATCGACTGTCATTTTATCCGAGAAAGAATACAACAAGGCTTAATTAGAACAATGTATGTCAATACTAAATATCAACAAGTTGATTTGCTGACAAAGGCTTTGGGAAGGTCACAACATGATTTTTTGCTTGTCAAGTTAGGTGTCTTGAATGTGTTCAATACATCTAGCTTGAGGGGGAGTATTGGAGAGTTAGCTAGTGATAGAAACGAGTTAGCTAGTTGGTTAGTTAATGAGTTAGTTGATTAATTCTAATTTTTCTGTTATAAGTTAGTTACTACAGTAGACCTTAGCACAACAGATAATTACACCATGTTGGTTAGTTAGCTGTGTATAAATATACTTCATCCCTGTATATTGGACCCAATTCAGTTGAATGATATTTTCAGATTCTCTCTAAGAAATTGTTTACCATCGTCACACTAACTCAAGGTACTTCCCTTGTTTATGTATATTACTCGAGATTAAAAGACCTAAGTGATGAGTTTGAATATATAGTGCTTTCTTCTTCATGTGAATGTACAAAATCAAAAGAATATGTGGATAGTATGGGTATGCAACAATTGTTCCAATTCGTCATGGGATTAAATAACAGTTATGGTAAGGCTAGAAGCCAGATCCTTATGATGAATCCACCACCTCGTGTGAATCAGTGCTACACTATGATTGTGCAAGATGATAGTCAAAGATCATTGAGCGGTGATTGTTCTGGATAAGAGGAGAGCATTGATCCCACAACCGTACTAACTAGTAGATCTGGTGATTACACCTTTGGAGGACCAGGTTCCAGAGGTAGGGGAGGAAGAGGTCATGGACAGGTTCAATGACGTGGCCCTTATTGCGATCATTGTGATATGAAAGAACGCACTAGGGAAGATTGTAACAAATTGAAACATTGCACTCATTGTAATTTGCAAGGTCACACCAAGGAAATTTGTTTTTAGTTGATTGGTTATCCTCCGAATTAGAAAGGGAAGAAAAGGGTTAACATGGCAGAAACATCACATAGACCTCAAGACGAAGCCACAAGATATAATTTTTATCATACTCCACAGATGCAAGCATTGCAAAGGCTTGGAGGTGCAAGTAGTGGCGATGGACCTGTTCACCACTTCACACCAAATCACTACAATCAAATATTGTAAATGCTAAATAAATCCAACACAAATGAGTCTAGTACAAATATGACAGGTATATTTATAGGTACTTTCTCTTGCAATGATGTTGTTAGATGTTGTTTCAGTTGGATAGTAGATAGTGGGGCAACCAATCATATGGTTAGTTCTAAAAACACTACTGAATTATAGTTCGACACTGAATTCAGGAAAAGTTCAAATAACTACAGGTGAATCAACAACTATTACACACTCATGAAGTTCACAACTAAGAGGAGGTGAAGTTATTGAGGATGTACTTTGTGTACCAGAATTAAAATTCAATCTTTCATTAGTGTCTAAGTTGACTAAGGAGTTTGAATTTTTGTTTTGTATTTTTCCCTGATTTATTTATCCTTTCGGATCTCTTCACTGGAAAAGTGAAGGAGATTGGTAAAGAGGAAGATGGACTGTATTTGTTGAGGCCTTGAAATCCAGTTCAAACACAACAAGTAAAGTTCGTTAGTAGCAGCAAAAGGATGTGAGAATGGTGTCACATGGCATAAGAGATTAGTGCATGTGCCTGTGAATGGTGATTAGAAAAATGAGTACACTTAAGCTCAATAAGAGTCCAATTATGACTCATTGTGATGTATGTCGACTAGATAGACATACCAGATTGTCTTTTCGATCATGCAGTAGTAGAAGTACTAGATGTTTTGATTTGGTTCATCTGGATGTAAGGGGACCTTATAAAGCAGCCACATATAATAACATGAAGTTTTTCCTTACATTGGTTGATGATCATTCGAGATGGACTTGGGTATTTTTACTATATTAAGTCAGATGTTTCCACAGTGCTTAAACAATTTATCCTGATAATTAGAACATAATTTAATTTGCAAATTAAAATGATTAGATCAGACAATGGAGGAGAAATCTCAATGTGATGAGTTATTCAAGAGTAATGGGATTATACATCAAAGTTCATGTCCACACACTCTTCAGAAGAATAGTGTGATTAGAAGGAAGCACATGTACATTCTTGAAATAGCTAGAGTAATCAGGTTCCAGGGTCACTTACCTATCAAGTTCTAGGGAGAGTGCATATTAGCAGTTGTGCACATCATAAATAGAATTATTTTATCTTTATTACTTAAAGTCTCTCCTTTTGAAGTAATGTTTGGGAGACAATCTAATTTATCTTATATGAGTATCATAGGGTATTTATGCCACGTCACTATTCCACATAAGGTAGTCATGTTTGGTCCAAGAACCACAAGATCTATTTTGATGGGATATGGAACTACAAAGAAAGGATATAGGTTATATGATCTTGAACATAGAACATTCTTTATCAGTAGTAAGAATATGATCTTTGTTGAAATGATATTTCCTTTTTAAACTCACCCCACAGATGTTTTGCAGAATAGTGTTACATTCCATCAAGCTTTATGGATGATGAACCAGATATGATACTTGATTCTCCAATTGTAGAGAATAGGAGTGAAGTTGTTGCAGTTACACCAAATGTACTAGTAGTAACACATCACACCAGGTGGTTCATCGTGGAGACACATCATATGTACGGTTCCCGAAGACACACCATAACAGGTACAAAGAAGATCAACCAGAACTATTAAGGCTCCAATTTTGTAAAAAGGTTTTGTGACCTCAAGGAAATCCGACCAGTCCAATGTTGATTATATTTGTTTTTCAAAGTCATATGAATGTCGAATTTCCAATTATTCATTGAAAGCTGAAAGTACATACCACCAAGCTTTGGTTCAAGCCATGAAGGAGGAGATCAAGGCCTTCGAAGAGAACAAGACTTGAAAACTAGTTGCATTGCCTCCTGGAAAAAGGGTTATTGGATATAAATGAGTGTACAAAATCAAGTACAAAGTTGATGGACAGATTGAAAGGTTTAAGGCTAGGCTAGTGGCCAAGGGTTACAACCAGAAAGAGGGACTGTTGTTAAAATGGTCACAGCGAGGACAATCCTATCTATTGTTGCATCAAAGGGTTGGAACATTCAACAAATTGATATTTACAATGATTTTTTGCAAAGAGATCTGATGGAAGAGGTGTACATGCAACTACCTTAGGGATTTCAACATAATAAGTATGAAGAGGGTCTGGTATGTAAATTAGTTAAGTCACATTATGGACTCAAACTATCACGCCCCAAGTCTACATCCTGGACGTGGCCGACACCCAATGACCATTTCTGGACTTGAGATTACCCTTGGCCTGGCTTACTTAACTCAATAAAAGACATAACACAACATATGATCTCAAGCAATAATTTTGAAGAAAGTAATTAGCCAAAGTGGCAACCCAAGTCTTCGTCAAATAAAAGTGAAAGGAAAGACTAAGAAAGCTAATGTCATATGTCCATGAAGACTCTAATATTAAGATGGATATTGGGACAGACCCCACAACATCCTAATGAACTAAACTAGAATGAAATAAAATATGTCCTCCACAATGCAAGGAGGCTCACCACTGACTCTGGAGCTCAAACTGAATCAACGAAGCACTGCGTGCTGATCCTGGTTACCTGCGTCTGTATCATAAGATGATGCAGGCCAACTGACATCAGTACATTGAATGTACGAGTATGTGAGTTAGAATACTAAACACAACTATAAAGCTTGAAAGGAGTAAGAATGAACTTACCTTAGCTCTATTCAACTCATGAAATAAAAACTCAATATAAAGCAGTAAAGACAGGTACGATATAAAGAAAACTTGTAAAACAGTGTAAACACGTAGTTCATTAAAGATAAAACAATAATGAACTCAACTTTACTTATATATGAAAGTAATATAATTTGTGTGGGAGATTCTCTAACAGATAACCGTCACTATGAGACTATGTGATGGTATAACGTATTACCTCACATTGCAAGATGATCGCTCTATACCTTGTCGTTGGTATAGAACCTGAGCTACTAAGTGGATCCACTAGTCTATGCTAAAAAGCAATAAAGGAATCATCTAAAAAGTATGATCCTTTATCTCTCCATGTTGGCTACATAGTTTATGGAGACTTGAGCTAATACAAACTCGCGTCACCATATTGGTGTTCAATACTACTCCCAAAATACTTAGCTCATATGTTTTTAAAACAACTTCTTCTCTAGTTTGAGATAATTCCTCAAACTTAGCTTCAAAAGCTCTCTTAGAAATCATAGTTTCCTTTTTCTTTTACTAAAACTAGTCATAGGCTCAATGGAAGTCTAGCTTCCTTTCTTTCTCAAGAGTTTGAAAATATTATGTTTAAACTCTTAGGGACTACTTATTTCCCTTATAACTCTTGAGAAGTGAACTCAACTTGATATTCTTTGCTTAGCTTGAAACTTAACTCTTAGGGAATACTTAGTTCCGTTATAGCTTTGGAGAATTTAACTCAACTCTTTACTCTTTGCTCAACTCATTGCTTCAGCCTTAAAACAGGTTAAAATGTTTGTTTAAGACTCTTGAATGCTTTAGGAACTAATTTTGACTTGCTTCTTAACTTTTAGACTTGACTTCTAATTTTTTTGACTTTGATCTTAACTTCCCTTGAATTGGATTATGGATTCAAGGAACAAGATCTCATTTTATGGATGATTTCATGATTTTTATATGTACTTGAGAGTGTTGTAATCAACTAGCAATGATAGGTACATCACTTAGGAACTAGTATGAAAAGATGAGGGAGAAATAGGATCTCCAGGTGACCTTGGCGCTATGAGAGGCGTGGGGATCCAGAGCCTGACGGACAGACACTGTCCTCAGGTACTTTGGCTGGCGCGGGATGCCAGAACCTGATGGACAGAGTCTTTCCTGAGGGGCTCTGGTTGGCGCGGCGCTCCATGGCCTGTCAGACGGGTTTTCCAACTTTTCTTCTCCGTTTTTCATCTCTGAACCTCCCAAAATTCCATGGTTGTTCTCCCAAACACTTAGGATAACTAATATACTCAATACCCAATAGTTTAGAGTCGTAAAACAACCCGAAAACATGAATTAAAACCACTAAAGGCATTCTACAACCCAACCAATAGAGATTCAACAATTTGTTCATCAAGACCTTCAAGATTTGTCATTCAATCTATATGAAACTTGCTGAATTAAACATATTGGTGTGTGGGTGAACGAACTCAACACAGAAAGATCTCACATAACTTAAAGGGATCACCCCGACGAAATCCATGCAACGATCGTTGGCGTTCTTGAAGATTTATTGGTCTTCTTCTTCTCTTCTCTTTTCTCCCGAGCCCTAAGCGTCTTAACTTTTCTAAAAGCTGAATTGGGACTTGGTTTTACCCCTAATAAACCTTTAGAACGAATTAGGAAATACTAGGGTTAAAAGACTACTTTACCCTTACTAAAATCCGGATTGGACTTTCCTCAGTTTAAAAACCCAACTTCTGAGAGACATAACTCCCTCAGACGACATCGGAAATGTGCAAAATTAGCGCCGTTGGAAAGATATTCCCAGGGATTTTCCAATCATATAAATAACTCACCCTAACTCCTCCTGAGATGGAAGTTATGTCTGTTTTAAAATTACCAAAAACTCACATTTAAAATTAGGAAATTTTCCAAATTTCCCTATTTATTTCCAAAAATGATTATTCTTGTTTTCTTAGCTTATTCTTAGTTATTTCAAGTTACAAGATTTCATACAAACAGGCCTCTAGACAGTGGAATATTAAATTGATCAATGTTTTACTTGCAGTAGGGTTTCAACCGAGTCATCTTGACTATTGTCTTATGACTAAGAAAGTTGATAATGATATTGTAGTCATACTTATCTATGTAAATGATTTACTTGTGACAGAAAGCAAGAATCAGTTTATGTAAACATCCCGTACTTATGTTCTTCCTCTGAGAAACTTGCTGATATTCTCACCTAAGTCTTGACAAGCTTCAACATTCTCATATTATATCCAAGCTAGGAATGAATAACACTTCATATCACCTAGCTTGAAGGGGGATATTAGAGAATATAACAAGGAGATTGCAAACAGTTGAGTTGAAACAGACTAATGGAATAAGTTAACTTGGCATTAGATTTAACGTGAAAGTTAGTTAGAAGGTTGTTAGCAGTAGAAGATATTTTCTATTATAATTAGGTCAGTTAGTGTGTGCATATATATTACATGTATTCATTAGCTTAAAGGAGTTTGTAAGTTTTGATTGTAGAGATTTGTATAGAGTTTTATACTCTTTTGATATGAAATGAAGAGATCAGTTTTCCTAATAGTTCATCTTTGAATGTGTGATTATTGAGCTGTTTAACATAATATGCCTACTCAATTCTTGAAATCCTCATACAAACGCCTCCAAAGGCAGTAATCCCTGCTATGGATCCCAATATGCATATGTTGTTACAAATCTCCGCTCTCAAACTAGGTATGGTTCTCTTAGTATGGACCTATTTATTTGAGCATTACATAGATTATTTGTTGTCTCACGTTGACACCCTCCAACTTAAATTCCATTCACCCGTTATACTCTAACTATTGTGTTTATATTCACCTCTGGATCCTTTTGGGTTTGGATCCCCTGTTTTTTTACCTTCCTGTAAGAAGAGTACCATTTCTTCATAGCGCCTACCAACACTACTACTATGAATACAAGGGCACTGACTGTTGTCTTATTCTTCTTTGCCGCCTACCAGGAATGCTTATACGGACGCAAATGTACTGAATTCTTGTATGGATCTAAAGAAATTAAAACAAACCCCCACTCCATCCAGGTATACATTCATGTATTCTCTAATCACCTGTTATGCCCGCGTGAGTGCTACTCTATACAATGGTGCCTATTCATGCATTTCATATTTCCATCCCCTATTGTTGTGAAGCTATTTTTTACAAGATTACCATTCCTCTTTTTCGCTGACCAGGAAGCCCTTGTGGATGCAAATCATCTATCTGCTGCTATGGAACCAAGGGGACTCAAGCAACTCCTCGCTTAATACAAGTAAACATACATAAAATTATCATTCACCCGTTAAGCCTACACTAACTTTAAACTGGACAATAGTACCTCCTCCTATGGTTCATGTTTTCATTCCCTATTTTTTTACCCATTTTTTTACATGAGTGCTATTCTTCTTTCTCTCCGACCAGGACTCCTTCTATGGACATAGCTAAACTGCCTGCTGCTATGGACCCAACAGAACATGATAAAAAAACTACTCAATCTAGGTATATAATCATAAATTTAAACCTTTCACCATTTATTTGTTTTCTCAACCTCACACACTTTCGCTGAATTTTCATTCACCCCTTAAGTCATAAATTAATTACTCAAATATATAAACACACAGGAATATACCGAATGATGAAAGAACTGCATCCACTTTTTCAAACCTAACCCCTCCAACAGATTTTCTAGGTTATACTCACATTATAATTTCTGCTTCATTATTTTTTATCATAATTAATATTGCCTTCTTATCTTGCTTTATTAACAGAACTACCTTCAAATCCCGTCGATTGGGTATACGCTCACCTATGGAAATTACAAATTAACTACATGCGGAGACAACACGCCCAATTGAGGGCCTTCATTCATTCATCAATCCTGGAAGAACCACCAGGAGTCAATTTACCATGGTTGTGGAACCAATGTCTTGTGTTTAAATACATTATAATGTCCTGTTTACCTCATAAGTTAGACACCCTATTACTTTCAATTACCCCCTAGCCCCCTAACTTGCTAAACATTTACAGTATTGTAACTGACAATTTATTTCGAACAACTCACCTCCTATTATATTTGTATTATGTTTCAACTCGAGTTATAATAATATATATCCTTTAGTAGATCTCGTGTTCCATCCTTAACATCATTTTACCAGAACATGCTGACTCAAAGGTCATTACTGTAGAAATCTAACGAAAGTATGGAGAAGAAGGTCTTGTACTTAGGACCTAGACCTCTAGAAAAAGTAATGACTTTGCTATCTCTACATGCTTGTGAATGGTTGCAACCTTTGAATTCCTTAATGTATTCGTCAATTGTTTTGGTTCCTAGCTTCACACTTTGCAGCTGTTGCTTGAGCTGGAACTCCTTATCTTTAGTTGCTTGAAGATATGCTTCTTCCAAGCATTCTCACATCTCCTTGGCAGTTGAGTAGCCTACGATCAGGTACATGCTTTCTTCTGTCAAGGTGCCTGAAATCCAACTCCTTAGTAACTCATCCTTCTCCTCTCAATCATGAAAAATGTTGTTGTCTTCTGCACCCTTCTGGCCTGCAACAATTTTCTGAGTAGTTTGTCCAGTGGAACAGGTCGTTTTACGTGGTTCTGTGATGAGTTAGGTCAATCTCATCATTTGAATCAACTGAGTCATTTTTATCCTCCATAAAAGATAGTTTGTTGGCTTAAGTTCAATGGAGCAGGATGATATAAGATGATGAAGGGAAAACGTCGAATGAGTGTTGGTAGAAGGGGCTATTATTTTGATAATTTGGTTGTTTTTGGTTTTGATCTAATACGTTAAAGAGCGGAAAAACTTTATTGCTCTGATAGTATGTAGAAATCTCACGTAAGTATAGAGAAATCAAGGATGTATTGATAATTATAATGTTGAGTTACAGGTTGCTTATATAAGAGAAGAGTCTTATTCTAGTTATACTATGAATCCTACTACAACACAAGTAATTACATGAGTAGTATTGTATTACAAGTCAAATACCTTATCCTAGTCGACTCCTATATTATTCAGTAGCTTAGTCATACATAACTTAAGATTTAGTAGTCTAGTCCTAGTATGACTCTAACTCTAACTCTGACTCGTCAGCCTGCTTCGATCGATGGACTTGTTCCTTCGACGTGTTCCATCAGTCGTCAATCATCCTTCAACAATTACCCACACTGTATGAACTCTAACCTTATACAGGCGAAAGAGAACAATTATGATTCATTTCATCATCCTTTGCGGAACTCCCATGGCTGTATAATATGCTTATTTTAATTATGGAACAAATGTGTGTTCCTTCATTAACACATAAGTTTTCTGATGAATAGTACTCCAACATGACACACTTAACAACACAAAATGATAAACTAATCAGATTAACAAATTGGAATATAACAGTTTTTTACGACATTGAAACAGTTTCTACAACTCCAACTACTAAATTGTAAGCCTAACATAGGTTCTATGGGCGACTTCGACTTTAAATAAGTTCTTTCACATTTACCTCATCATGTTGCTACTCTTTAACTTCCAATTCCTAGCCCGAACCCCCTAGATAGCTTAACATTGACAGTGTTGTAAAAATGACAGATTATTTCGAACACCTCACCTCATATTACATTTATTTACCAAAACAGGTATTCACCCATGGACAATTGTATGTAGCCATATCACGAATCTAATGTTTTCCAGTTCATCATTTTATTTTTGCTTACACTACCTATATTGAAAGTCTACAGGGATGTTAGTAAAGTTAAGCCATTTGGGTGTTGAATAACTTTGACTTTGAAGACACTCAAACACATGTCATGTGTCTCTTTATCACAAAAATTACATGTCTTTAAATTAACCATCAGACCAAATTAATGATAATATACAGCCTAATTTGCTGCAAACGTACAGTCACAAAATTAAAGGTGTTTAGTTGATTGGTTAACACTTTTCTTTTACCGTGGTTGTTAACTTAATAGTCTAGGTTAGGGTTCCTCCTTTCGATATTATGTATTATTCATTTAATTTATCGATTTTGATTTTGAAATACTTTATTCGATAAGTATACCAATAAGAATTTTTATCGGTTTTCATTTTTTCTTTTCACTTAACAATTTGGTTTTCGAATGTATTAAAAAAGAAAATACTCATAAAATAATGATATGACTTCTCCGATAATTTAGAGCGACAAGATAATAATGTAACTTTAAGTAATGATCATACAATAGAAATAATGCTAACATTAAAAGGACTTTTTATGTACACCACAAATAATGTAAATTGAAGGCTAATAACTAATAATTATTAAGCTATCAAACCATATAATCAATTAAACAATTTGAAACCATTTAAAATGAAATACCATATATTCCAAGAAATATTCATAATACACCAATTTTTTGGGTTCTGTGTAGTACATTACACATGAAAGAACATATCAACTTCGCAATTAATCTACTACAAATTGTTTTTGGCTTTAGATAGTTGATGTTGTAGGTAGTTTTGTCTAATCCGTTGGCATCTCTAAACGGCAAAGAGGACAGTAATGGCTATTCTGTAACCACTTCGTAATACAGTGAGCATGAAACATATGACAGCAAGGCAACCGCAATACATAAGTTTCCTCCCCTAGCTCATCTGGACATACCGAACACTCATCGTTGCTATTTCTTTCATCATCTTCCATCGGCTCTAGCAACTCTATTGATTATTCACTAGCCGGCACCATTACATCCACGGATGATGATTCTTCCAATGCTTACATAATTCTACCATCGCAATAGTGATCAATCTGTAATTCCACATCCACACATACCTCTGACATCTCACTAGTAGTGGTGATGCTAAGCAACTTACGAGTTGTTTGTTCAACTATAACGTGTTGTTGATCTTCAACTCGTCTTTAAATTGCATAAACACTTGTGATAGAGCATGATCAAGTTTCTAATAGAGAATGGTTTCTGAAAGATGATTAATAATTTGGGTCGACTTGGTTGAAGAGTCCTCCCCTATTCTACCCCGGTATTCGGATGCTTGATCATTAGGTCTAATATACCAAAATCGTTTTAGTACACTAAAATTGAAGCTAATGGTTAAATTGGGGCAAAGAAGAAGAAGAAACAATTGGTTCAACGCTAACAAAAGAGTTCTTGAAGCAAACATGGGATTCAAACCTAAATTGATTAGGAATAGGATTTGTAGTGAGTTTCTATATTAAGACAAGTACACGCTTTTAGGGAACTATTAGAAACTTAAAATATTATTTGTAGTTTTATTTATGGAAAAAAACACATTTTAGGAAATATTCCATAAATTGGAAACTTCAAATATTTTTTTGTATTTTTATTTATGGAAAACAACATGTTTTAGGGAATACTCTATAAATTGGAAACTTTAATATTTTTGTGTATTTTTATTTATGAAAAACAACACGTTTTAGGGAAGTAATTTATGGAAAAGAACACGTTTTGGTAATACTCTTCAAATCAGTTTCACACTGAAAATTTGCAGTAGCAAAAACAACATCTTAGCAACTCAAATTACAAAATGAGAAAAGATTTCATATGATTCTGGAGGACTGAGTATATGGCTAAAAGAACTCACCACGAAAAAGGACTAAAATGAGGTTAATCGAAACAACTATGGGGAAATGGAAAATCCAAAAGTAATTAAAAGTGCCTCTCAAATGTGAAAAATATTCCCAAGCTGGTTTCATTTTATTTTAGTTTATAATATATTTTTATAAATATTTCACATATGTTCACTACGGAAAGTCCAAGAGGAAACATACTTATCCAGATGCAATTAATTCTTGCTTGTAAAGTACATATACTTGTCCGTTTCTTTTTCTTGGAGTCAGTCCCCATTCATGGGGGATTGTTGGGTTTTAAAAGGTGTGAATGGAAAATGAAGAGTTGCGACTTTTATGAAGAGTTGTGACTTTGATGAAAAGTTGCGACTTTTATGAAGAGTTGTGACTTTTATGAAAAATTGTGACTTTTATGAAAAGTTGTGACTTTTATGAAAGGTGGTGACTTATCCGAAAAATTGTGTCTTTTCCGAAGGTTTGTGACCTTTACGGTAAGGAATAATAAGAACCTTTTCACACTACCCTTGTTTTCTATAAATTGAGGGATTTCCTCTCATTTTACAGCAGAATTATCAGGACTTCTACAAATACTATTACTATTAAATCTAGTATTCTAAGTATACTTTGCTGCCGTTGAGTGGTTCGCTGACACCGTGATTTTAGGTACCAATAAACCGGTGAGTAAGATCTTTCTATCATGGGAGGATATATTCCATTAGCCTCGGGTACTTGAGGGGAATGATTTCCTTAAGGGGACACTGTGCATTCAATGGGTTCGATTTTTTTCATTAAGAAAAATATTTCGTATATCGTTTCTAATTTGTTTCTGATTTTATTTTCTCTACTAGTTTTCATTTTCTAGTTGTGAAAATTCTGTTAACTTTGTTGTTTCTTACCAAATTCTTCAAAGTTTTGTTCTAAGTATCTTAGGAATACAAGATGAACAACAATCTTAAGTAAACTATTATACTATTGGTATTTCTTGCATTATACTGATTGAGAGAAACAGATCATGGAAGTAAAAGATTAATGCACGACTTCTTTAGAATTCGGTGGCTTGTTTAGCAAGATCGAATTGAGAATGTACCAGAAAAATTGAAAATACATAAAAGACGAAAATCTCACAAAATACTTGGTGAATATGAAAATAAACTCACAAAAAAAATCAAACAATACTTGATTAAAAGACACAAAATCCAAAATACAAATACTTGGTGAATATGAAAACAAAATTACAAGAAACTTCAAAATATACTTGTTGATTTCGAATTTACTTTAGCAATGGGTGAAGAAACTTTAATAACTGTGAGATTTCTTAAATAAAGTGTAGGAAATTTGAAGAGTTGATTTTCTTGAACAAAGAAAGGAGATAATAATAAATAATGGTGAAAACGGAAAGAGAGAGATAAGAGTGATTTGAGGAAAAATCTAGAAAGAGGGGCAAGTAGGTGCTGAGTTTTCTTTTTTTAATCGGATAGTGAAATAAATAATGGTTCAATATGAGACTAATTTCAGAAATAAAATGAAAGAAGATTAATTATATTACGATTCAATTTATTTTCTAAATTATTGACACATAGACTTTTTTAATAATTATTTTAAAGTATAACTATTTTTAATAATTATGTTAAAGTTTATGACTAGTTTGCTAATTGTTCCCTTTATAATACATAAACAGGCCTCAATTCTTAAACCAAAAACCCTAACCCGGCCCAAATAACCCAACTAAAGACCCCAATCCCTTCCCCTTTTTTCATTCAATCAAATTTGAACCACATAATCGCCGCCTCTAGGACGTCGGGAGAGGACCGGCGAGAACTCTGCCACCGCCGTAGTGTTCTCCTCTGTTGAACAAGCTTTTCAATGGTGAAGACTCGAGATTCACTGATTCGTTGTCTCGGAGAAGGTCAATAACCTCCTTTTTACTTACTTTTCATTCTAGGTCTTTAAATGAATGTGTGAATGAATAAATGTTCTTGCCCCCTCAATCAAATTTTTCATTTTTATTTGATAAATAAAATCAACATCTAAAATTTGCTAATATGAATCAGTTAATTAATTTATCGATATGTGATTAACATTGTTGCTAGTCTAGTTTGTGTGTTGAGAACCACTTGAATGTGTGTTACTGAGTTTTAAAATTAACTTGATCACTTAGGAGAAAGCCACTGATTCATATAAGAGTTTAAATTTGTGACTATCAAAACTTATATCTAATGCAAGTACAATGCAAAGACTAGATGCTTGCAAAACTAACAGCAAAAGTAATGTAATGTTAAGAAGTATCTTGGAAAGAAAATGTAGTTTTCCTTTGTTCCTTTATGGAATATAACAATTATAATTTTGATTTTCTTTGATAATTTAGTTTGAGTAATTGGTCATAGATTCAGTTTTGACTATATGGTTGTGATGACTACTAAACAATCAGCTCTTCAAGTTAGATACTTCTCAACTCCAATTTTATCATATTTATTCATTATTTTTGTTTCTGTGAAGTTGTTTGCCACTAATGTTGATTCTGTGAATTACTTAGGAAGCTTAGATGAAAATTACGATGGACTGAAAGTTGTCGGAAGAACAAGGACAAATTTCGATAGAACGCTCCAAGAACAAATTACATTAGAAGTGGACAAAGAGATTAAAAGCGGTGGATTCTATAATGTCGAAAATTCAACAGGTAACACTTTGGTATCTATTTTGACCTTTTGTTATAACTGCAACTCTTGAGCGCAAGTGGCCAATTGTTAGTTCTATGTAATACATCTTGAGGCATCAAACATCATCACCCAGATGCACTTCTTCATTGTTTCTCTTCTTGCATGGAACTAGATTGTTTTCATCAATTTTGTGAAGGAATTAGAAAACAACTTATAAATAGAATGCATTTGGTGAACTTGAACTTATTTTACCACCATCAACTTATGATAACAGAAGTGATCTTGTGTATATTCCTAATAAAGGCAAGGTTCTAACGGTATCCCAAAAGCTATTGACAAAGGAGAGGAGCTTGAAGACACTTAATAGTTAATTTTCTTTTTCATTTGGGTATATACATAAATGACATTGAACAATGAAACATTGTGAATTATATATTTTGTTGAGTTTTTTAGTAATAGAAGTACTTGTTATATCTAGTTTAAGGATATTTTTTGTGTTTCTTGAATTACAATGAAAAGATAGGTTTGTGGCGACAAAATTTGTCACAAAATAAATTAGTACCTGTGGCGATAATAACTTGCCACCAAATCTCAAGATTTAGTGGCGATTAGAGTTGCAATTGAAAGTATTAAACATCTACGTGACATAAGTCGCAACTGAAATCCTTTCTTTAGTAGCTATGAGAGTTGCAACTAATAGTATAAGACCTTTTGTAGCGACTGTAATAGCTACTAAAAGTCTAACTTCAGTGGTGACTTACAAAACATGTATTTTGTGGAAGCTTTTTTGTAGTTTTAGTCGCCACATCATGAATTTATTTTCTACCAATTTTTTCAAAAAATTGTTTCATTAGTTCTATAATTAGTAGTAAATTAGTTGCAGTTAAAGTTAATCGTACGTACTTAATTAATTTGTATGTATTGATTGAATAATACATGTTATTGAGTTATGAAAAGATACAGATGGAGAAGAAATTGAGATCTTATCATGATCAAAAGTAGACAAAGTCAACTAGTATGACGTCGTATAATTTTGTGTTACATCGGGGGAACAAAAAGAGACTTCGATGCAAGAAGGTACAAAATAATAATAATAATAATGACTCGATTGATTCGGTGGAGATTCTCAAAAATTCGATTCGAGTTGATCGACAAGTTGTAAGAGCTGATCTAAAAGATTAACCCGCTACAACCAACACCATCAGTAGTAACACTTTCTTGAATCTTCGACAGCGAGCGACCTACTCTTCTCATCAAATTCTCAGCTTCATTTTTTTTGTCTATTTTTCTTCTAAAATGCTTATTTGGTGCGTGATTATACAACCTTTGATGATTTAATGGTGGAGCTAAATATCCCAAGGAGGTTAGGGTTCCTAAAAGAAATCACTTTAATCCTTCTTACAGTGATCAAGAAAAGATTATTATGTGAAAAATCTACATTAATAGACGACCTTTAATTGTATACTCATTTGTAATTGGTCATGTGGTAATGTTATGAACACTCAATCAAAACATCTAAGTTTGATAATATCTGTTTTTGTATATTCTAAAAGAGGAAGAATTTTTAATGAAATGATTGAACGCAAGTGACCAAGTGTTTATCATCTTTAATGATTGAGGTGGATTACTATTAAATGATTGGTCTCCTCTTACACTAGTTTGAAAGATTTTTTACACGAAATGGTAAGAGGAGATCAATCATTTAATCTTAATCCATCTCAATCATTCAAGATGGTAAACACTTGGTCAATTGCGTACAATTATTTCACTCAAAATTCTTTCTCTTTAGAGTATATAAAAATAGGTATTATCAAATCTAGATGTGTTGGTTAAGAGTTCATAACATTACCACATGACAAAGTATAAATCAGGATACAATTAAAGGTCATATACTATTACTTGACTCTAATTATATCGGTGTAAGTTTTTCACACAATAATCTTTTCTTAATTACAGTAAGGTGGATTAAAGTAATATTTTTTATGAACCTAACCTCCTTGCGGTATCTAGCTCCACCATTAAGTACATCGAATGTTGTATAATCACGCACCAAACAAGAATTTTTAGAAGGAAGGAAAATAGAGAAAAAAATGCACCTGGGAATTCGATGAGAAGGGTAGGTCGCTCGCTGCCAGAGATTCAAATAAGCATTACTACTGATGGTGTTGGTGGCAGCGGGTTGATTTTTAGATCAGATCTTACAACTTGTCGATCAAATCGAATTGATTTTTTTGGAATCGCCACTGAATCAATCGAGTCATTATTATTATTGTTAATATTTTGTACCTTTTTCCACCGAAGTCTCTTTGTTCCCCCATTGTAATACGAAATCAGACGATGTCATACTAGCTGATGATGATCAAACCTCACTTTCTTCCCCATCTGTATCTTTTACATAACTCAATAATCTGTATCATCCAATCAGTACATACAATTTAATTAACTACGATTAACTAACCACACTTAATTTACTACCAATTATAGAACTAATGAAACAATTTTTTTTTTAAAATGGTAGAAAGTAAATTCATGATCATATATAAATATAGAATAAGCACGTCTAAAATCCTGTAGACTAAAAGTAACCAAGTATGCCACTGTGGTAAGGTCGCCACTAAAAATAAGAGTCGCCACAAAAGAGTTGTTTTCTTGTAGTGTAGGATAAGTAGGGAAGCGGCTCCTGTCCAGTAGAGGTTTTGTCCATTTCCTCCGGTGGAGCATTATATTCTTTACACGTGTCTCATAAATATTTTAATGAATTAATTTGATTATCCTTTAGCTAGGTTTAATTATTTTTACAAGGAATTAATTAGATTCTTTACATGTGTCCCATAAATATTTTAATAAATTATTTGATTTATTATGCCTTGTAAAAGAAGTTCCGATTTTGCCTGCTTCTAATTATAATAAGCTAAAATGATTTTAGCTTCTTGACATCCAATATGTCGATTCACGCATGGTAGGAAACCTTCAAATAGGAACATGAAAATGTGATAGATTGACCTAGAAAATGAACAAAATAGTCCTCTATATATGAGGGTTGAAGTATCTTGGTCCTTTATATATTTCATCTTATCCAAATAGTCCTTAATGTATGCTAAAAGAGTATTAGTTTGATCCTAACCCTAAAATCTAACAGAAAAAATAAGAAACTTGTTAAACTTAACGGTGGGTCCCACACTTGGTGAACCCTTCTTCCTCCATCGTCTTTTTTCCGCCATTTTTCTCCTTCTTCTTCTTTTTGTTGCCATTTCTTTTACAATTTCCACTACCAAAAATCTTCTCACACTTACAAAAGTTTCTTTAAATTTTAATTGAACATTTGTAAGATTTTTATTTTCTATCTCTGTGTTCAATTTTTACACTTTTATTATAAAAATACAATGATAAAATAATGTTTGAAAAACTTACTGATTTTGAAAAAATTAAAACGAAAAAGATAGATATCCCCCATAGATCACTTTAATAAGAGAGAATAACTAGTTACAACTTAAAAAGAGTTTATTTATGGGGATCTCCTCAAAGGGAATATAGAGACTTTTATTCAATTTACTTAGTTTCCATTTGTTTTGGTAATCTTGATTTTCTTCTTATTATTATGTATATGTAAATAGAATTTTTAGAGGGAGATGAGAAATGGGTGTAGTGTATATGGAGCTTACCTCAAATGGTGAAAGAAAAAAGTTAAAGGAAAAGGGTGTACTTGTTGTAATGGTGAAAGAACAGATTGAGGAAGAAGGGTCTCAATTCCAAGGTACCCACTTTTAAAGTTAACAAATTATTTTTATCTTTTGGTTAGTTTTAGGGCTAATGACTAAAATGGTCAGGATTTTGTATACATTAAGAACTATTTAGATAAGATGATAAATATAGAGGACCAAAATAACTTAACCCTTATACATTAAGGACCATTTTGATAATTTTCTCTAGAATGACCACTTATAATTTGAACTTTAAGTCTAATTTGTCACTCAAATCAATAGTTAAGAAACATAATATGCTACCTACAAGAAAAGGTACAAACAATTTTTATTTTTTTGCTTGATGTCTGATATTCATAGTGAGACTCAAAGAAATGGGAGAAGTCCCAAAAAGTACACACAATTTAAGATGCACAAAGTAGAGATACATAAGAATAACTCACAATAACAATTTCAAACAACTTGAACAAGAAACATAGTCTCTAAAGCCTTGAGGAATATTGGTGGGCAGCTACATTGAGGACAAAGCGAAACTTAACATCATTCTTGGAAAGCCTATCAAAGGCTTCATTAATTTTGTCAATTGTAACAAGCTCTATCTCACACAAGATGTTGTGTTTGCCACAAAAAATCATCATCTCTTGTAACTCCTTCACACTTTCAATAATGCTGCCTAACAACTTTCTTGCCTGAAACATTTTTTCAAAAAATAATTAAACAACTTCAATAAACATGAATGTTTATACTTCCAAAAATATTTCTATATCCGTGTAGGATCCTTCAAAAATATACTATTTTTGGAGGATTTGAACCCACCTGTCGATATTTTTGAAGAGATTGAATAACATATGTGGGAAGTTTTCTAACTTTAAATTTTGAATCTGTCTCTAAATAATTGAATTGAAAATATTTACCATAGATCAAAGGTGTAGCTGGAACTTCAATTGGCTGAGCTGGTTCTCCCACAATTGATATAGTTCCATTCACATTTAGGAGCTCAAGATAAGGCCCTAAAGAATGCTTTGCTGATACTGTGTCAATAATAAAATCTAAACTTCTTCTGTTCCTCTGCCAGCCACCAAAAAGGGCAAGAAGGGAAAAAATAAGTACGTACTAAACTTTCAATTTATTGTACTAAAGAATAAAACTAATCATTGTATATTGTCTCACGGAAAAATTATTTGTTATGAGGGACATAAATTAAAAATCAACACAAAATAGGGGCAAAAGTACAAATGAGAGGCTCTTTTAAATGGAGGATAGAGGTAAGGTAGGCTAGGTCGTTGCAATCTCCAGCCTTGGGTTGGTCAACCCGTTTTAACAGCTCTAATCACATTTATAAAATAATTATGTTGAGTGTCGTAAAAATATGACACCTGAGTATAATGAATCCAAATGCATGTTAGCTCATAAGAGGATTGCCTAAGTTCATTTAAGAAGACAACTGATCTGTTCCACATTGACTGATTGGGATTTTAACCCATTCTAACATTTCCTTCACGCGTAGGTCCAACTATAGTGTGGATCAAGAGTTCAAATGAAGATGAATCTGACTTTGATATCATGCAAAATTAGGTCTTGTGCCTAAGCCACATCCCAAAAGTTGGCTGAAACGGAAGAGGATTGTCAAAACTTATAAGGGGACCACTTATCTTATTAACTATCGACATGAGATAGACTTTTTCATTTTTTAACATCTTACCTCACACCCAGGGTTGGACATATAGTGAGTGGAAAGATTTAATTTGGGGCCTAACATTCGGTGAAATGAGTTCTTCTCCAATGCTATATAAAGATATGACACGCATGCATATAATTTAACCCAAAAGTTAATTAGTTCATGAGAGGAAAATTGTCCAAATCCATATAAGAAGATCATAAGTCTATTTTCCAATCAACAAGAGATTTTAACGCACTGATCTAATAATCGTAAACATTTATATTTTCAGCAACTCATCTTATACCCTCTATTTCAATTTATTTATCCAATTTTTATTAGACTGTTTAAAAAATGACTTTTTAAAAAAATAATTTTTCAATTTTAACTTTCTACATGATATGTACTCGGAGTTTACAAACCTTCATTTGTTTGAGGTCAGTGCTCAAGATAAAGCCATCAGCATCCAATTTCTCTTTGGCATCTTTTTCTTTAGAAGGAGAGGTGCTAATAACAGTAACATGATGACCAAAAGCCTTCCCAAATTTGATAGCCATATGCCCAACACCTCCTAAACCTATTACAGCCATATGTTTGCCTGGTGACTCAAATAAGTTGCTATTTTTCATAGCAGTGTACACTGTCAAGCCAGCTCCCATTAGTGGTGCTGCTCTATCCATAGGCAAGCTCTCTGGTATGTGCACTACATATCTACATTTTTTTAAAAAAAAGAACATTAGGGTTGTGTTCGATACGAGGGAAAATAAGTGAACTCATTATTTATTTTTTTGTGTTCAATATGTAAATAAAAGATATTATAGTAAAAGTATTTGTATATAATCTAGACAGATATGATGTGGAGTGATAAGGGTGGGTAGCTAGGGGTGTACATGACCAGGTTGGTTCCGTTTTTTCAAATATCAAAATAAACCATTTGTGTCAGATTTTTGAATTTATAAACCAAATCAACCAATAAAATTTGAATTTTTCAACTTCGGGTTTTTTCGGGTTTTTCGGATTATTTTGGGTTTTTTCGTTTAAGTATTCAGACAAACATATAATTTACTTTTACTTCAAATATTTCTTTAGTCCTACCAAAATGCAACTATCTAAGTTATTTCTCAAGAAAATAACAAAAAATATGATATGATTAATAACACTACAATATTCAAAAAAAATAATAATAAAATCGCGTAAAACAAATATTGCAAATTAATAAGTCATAATAAAATTGATCATAATTTAAAGTACTAAATCATTCTAAAATAAGTTTAGTAAATATTAGTTACATGACTAAATATTAAAAGAAAGTAAAATTAGATCATGTATTTTAATTGTCTAAATCTATATAAAACTAAAAAACAAATATTCAATATTATTGTCATTCTTAGTTTAGAATTGATTTTCTTTTTGCATTAGTATAATTTGATTTTTGTTTAAACTTTATTATAATTACCAACATGTATGGACTATAATCTTTATTAGATTATTAAGAATTCTAACCTCCAAACATGATGTAAATATATTAAAAGATAAAAACTATGAAAAAGTATAAGAGATATTTAAAAATTATATTAAAGTAAGTATCTTTACGTATAAAATAAAATTTTAAAATTATATATATAATAATGTCGGGTTGGTTTGGTCTCGGGTTATTTTTTTTAGTTGAAACCAAACCAACCAAAATATAGTCGGGCTTTTTTTTCCAACATCAAACCAAGTCAAACCAAACCACTAGTCGATTTTTTTCCCGATTTAACTGGATTTGCGGTTTGATTCAATTTTCGGTTCGGTTTTATACACCCCTAAGGGTGGGGTAAGGGTTTGAGGTGGTGAGGATGGAGCTACGGGGCGAAGAAACTAAAGCATTCATGATTTGATAAAAGTTGCTCCTTATATTTTAATTTGTTTGTTTGATTTTGATTTAACAAGGATTGTAAAAAATATTTCATCTATGTGTATTTATGTGATTCTCTTTCTTTTTTAGTCCGTATAAAAAAGAATGACACATTTTTATATTTAGATGAGTAACAATCAACTTTAAAATTCTTATTTTATCCACAATGAAATGATTTATAGTTAAACAAACAAATATGACTTATTTTAGATTACAACTTTCAAAATCTTTCTTTCTTTCTTAAACTACGTATCAATTCAAACTATATAATATAAATTATGACAGAAAAAATAATTGTGATGACCTTTAAATTTTGTTATCTTCAGCAAAAGATACGTAAAATATACTAAAATGTTCTTTAATATTTTTACCTGTGATCAGAAACCATGATTGTGGAGTAACCACCATAGGTGGGAGTGTCATCCCAATGAATGCTATTATAGACAGGTCTCATTTGGTCACAATAGTTCTCTTGGAAGCTATTGCAAGGCTCACAATCCAAACATGTAGCAGCCACATATCCAACTCCTACTCTTTCACCTACCTTGAACTTTGACACATTGCTTCCCACCTTAATTACAATTCCACTAACTTCATACCTAATATTACATACATAAAAAAAAAAGTTCAAGTTATATATTACATAAATATGTCACTTGCAAAATTTTTAATTGGTAGACTATAAAAAAACATATGATCTAAACTAAATCTTAAAAAAGTGTTACGTAAACTGAGACAACAAAAATATTTGATATTGTGGGCTTTGACAAGGAGAAAAGACCAACTTTAATTCTTATTATGGTTTTATGACAAACGAATTTATCATCTTCTTTTTAGATGTCATATTTGTCCTATCCAAATAGTAGTTCAAGAAATGATGTAATGATCCTAAGTTGACTAATTCAAACTTTACCTTAATTTGTACATAGCTTAATGGTTTTGCTTTATTTTAAGAATATTTATATGTTATTTATACATGGCTTAATGGTTTTGCTTTATTTTAAGAATATTTATATGTTATTTAGGAAAATTTTAAAGAGATGCATGGGAATGGGAGTGGGGTTCGGAGGTGGCGAAGGGTGGGATGGTCAAGGGATGAGGATTGAGTAGATGGAGAGGAAATAATAATTTTGGAACTTCATTTATATAACTTATTTTTCATACATTAGGCAATCATTTTTTTTATTTTTAGGGAGCTCGTTTTCCTAGAGTTGATCAATCAAACATAGAAAAATTACAAAATATATTCTAAGAAACGTTTTGCTCCATGCCAAACACACTGTTGTCTCAAATCCTTCTACATGCATGCATGAGGTTGAGATTTAAATACCATTCAGGATTAACTCGACTATAAGGCAACTAAAGCAATGACTTGACACTTCAATTTTCTTGGTGTTTCCGTTATTTCCCAAAGATGTGATTTCATGTATTGTTAAAAAAAATTTAATCACGTATAGGTAAATTTGAAAAGAGAAATGAATTGGATTTTAGGTAATTTTAGTATCCATTCTTACGTAACTATCAATTTTGATGTCTTATTAATTATATCCTAACGATTAACATGAACCATATTATTATTTCTATATATACCTATTTAAATCCCTATTTCACTATTTTTATTCTCTTATTATTAAATATTCTAAAGTCTCTCAAACAGTTAGCCTTTTTGCATTATACAAAATCTATTATTGTCAATTTACAAAAAAAGATCAAATTTGTATTTTGGTGTCCTCTTCAAATTTTAAGCACGGCAACAAGTTAACACTATTCCAATATCATTATCTTAACTTATCAAATTCAGCAATACACTATATCAATATCATTAAATTAACATCTCAAATTCTTGTGTCTGATTTTATTGTTCTAACTTTATATTATATTTTTCATTAAGAACTTGCATTTCTTACTTTCTATCTTCATAAGACATGTGTACATCGTCCTAACCTTTTCAAAGCTCACGGAGTATATTATTGTTATTAAACTTATATTTATCCAAGAAAAATTAAGATCTCTGTAATATCAGGCCCTCATTCTCGTTGAGACGATATTGATATCATTTGCTTAGATAATTGTAATATGAACTAAAAGTAATTACCCAGGGACAATAGGATAGGTTGTGTTGCCCCAATCATTCTTCGCAAAGTGTACATCTGTACGACACATCCCACAATACAAGATCTTGATGGTCACATCCTCAACACCATTTTCTCTACAATAATTTTAAATTGTTAGAATATATTTCCAAAAACTAGCTAGGAAAAAAAAATACTATATAGATATATACTATTGTTGAAGTAATAATGTATGTACTAATTAAGATAGTATATTATTAGAGACCTTCTCTTGAACATAAATGGTGTCAACTTGCCAGAGGATTCATGAGCAGCCCAACCAAGAGCACTTTGTGTGAACTTTGGAGTTGATTTGGCCATAGGAGAAATTGTTGGAGATGTTAGAGATTTGAGTATTGAGGGAGAGAGTGGCATTTTGAGTATTAGTCCTTCTATTTTTATAGTGTTATAAGTTTTTTTTATCCAATAGAAGAGAAAGCCTTTCTTTTTATAGAGTTCTACGTCGTTTCAGAGGCATAATCAAGATTTAAATTTTCTGAATTCTAGATTCTAGAAGAATGATTTCAAGTGGTAATAACTAAGTTCAAGATTTCAAGTGGTAATATTTATATATTATTGGCCGAGGACCCTTTTTTCTTTAATAAGGGAAAAGATTGTAGTTGAGTACAGACAGGTCGGTGAAACACGAGTAAGCAAGCACGCGGGTTGTGGTCAGCTTTGAGCTTTCGAGTGACGATTGGCCGAGGGGATTTCCATCATGTAGCTAGATACAAATAAGCCAGTTAAAGACGAGTAGGCAGGGCGTTAGGCTAGTGCTAGTGGGGTACGTAAACGGGGACAAATCACATAATTTTATATTGGTCAGTTTTGAGCTTTCGAGTGACGATTGTTCCATCTCTTTCTATTTACATGAATCAATCAACGAAATTTTCACCATATGTAGCCCCGACCCACCCCTCTTGATTCTCATCTCTACCACCCCACCTCTCTATCCTCTGCTTTCACTTTCTATAGTATTTAACTAGATTATATGTAAATAGTTCTTATTAAAATATTTTTTATTTTATCTTAAATTGTTTGATCTACTTTTTTTTTAGTCCGCTTATTAAAAATGACTCTTTTTCTTTATAGCAATTTTTTTAATTTCAATTTTTTACGTGACATGTTTAAAACCACAAGAATAAATGATATTTTATTAGAACATTTGACACATTTTGAATTTTTCGATCACAAGATTCGAAAATCTTCTTTACTTACTACAATTTTGTAACAAATCAAAATCATTCAAATAAATTAAAACCAATTTTTTTTAATAAACCTCGCAGAAAAGTAGATTGAAAAAACTAACCTATTATCTCAATTGACTAGCTCAGTAAAAACATACTTGCATAACAAATACAAAAACATTAAATACAAAATTATCTAATTTCTTAAAAAGTATTTTCCTCTATACCAAACACACCCTTAATAATTACTATATTGCCGTACCCAATTAAAGTTAACTATATATCCATAAGGAATGGTCCAAATTTGTGACGCCTACAAGTCTTTGCTGAATAATTGGAGTTAGAAAAAGACATACTTTTGTATTTGTAGTAATGATTTAATTTTAAACTATTTCTTTAATTTTTAATATAATAATCTATAATTATATAAATATCTTTAATTTATTTTAAATCACAATATTTTTATAAAAAAAAGTCATAGTCCCTCTGTATCTACTTAATTGTCCATTTTTAAAATGACACACCTATTAAGAAAATAATAATTGATATAGTAAGTTACTATTTAACCCCTATTATTTATGAAGTGGATGAATGAAAAAACTAAAGATTTTCAAAAAGTTTTACTTTTTTAAAGTAATTAATTGAGGATATAATATATAAAAAAAATTCTCATTTCTTTATATATCAAAATGGACAAGTAATTAGTGAAAACTAAAAGAAATTTATGAATAAATAATTAGAGACAGATGAAATATCAAATTAAATAAAATTACATGACATGATTTGAACAGCCATAGATTCTTTTGTCTGACTAGTTTTCTGCAACCATGTATGTGTATTATTCCCTCGAGGCTCGAACTAAAGCACCGTAAAAGGAAGATTAGGTACAGGAATTTAATAATTGACTATGATCACATTAGGTATGTGTGTTCGTGTTAGTCCGTGTTTAATATATGTTATTTTTTGGTTTTAATTTGTGTTATTTGTGTCAGTACGGATTCAACATATATTAATTTTTGTCTTAATTTATTTGATAAAAATAAAATTTAGAGAACTAATCAAATTTTAATATAATTTTTAGATATATTAAGTATCACTCTCTGAACCTACATTTTGGACGTGATCGGTATTTGATAACCATTGTTGGCCCCAAGCGCACTCTTGACCTAACTCAACTCTCAGCGAAAGACTTGCTCAACAATAAATGAACTCAAAACAAAACTTTACTCAACATCTTCAAAAGAAATACTCAGAATATTTTAATTAAAACATTCACTGGTCAAATGAAGCTACTCAAGTCTTAAACATTGAACACTGGAAATGAAAAGACTCCCCAAGTACTACTATTTATTTATGAAGCCTTTAAATGACAAAGATGGAAGTCGAGACAAGACTCACGACATCCTAACAAAGCTGAAAAGTAATTGGAATCCTCCAGAAGCAAGGAGACTCACCAAAGCTAACTCAAACTGTTGTGGTATCAACGAATCGCCTATATATTGATGACCCTGATCTCTTGTATCTGCATCATGATGATGCAAGCCAAATTGCATAAGTACATTGAATGTATGAGCGTGAAAGGGGAACACTGAACATAACACAAAAGTTTGAACTTGGAAAGAATGAAACATACTCACGTCATCTCAACTCAAATCAATCTCAACTCAATACAGTATAAAAACAATAACAAAGATGCAGTTCATATAAAGGGTTTAAAACAACAAATGGAAACTCAATGTATTTAAATATATAGTGATAATTGTTATTTAAGAGATTTTCTAACCGACAACCATCACTATAATCTATGGATGATACAACGTATCACCCGCACTATCAGAACAGTTCTATACCTTGCCGGAGTATAAGGAAGCCTCAACTAAGTAGATAAACTAGCATATGCTTAAAAATCAATAAGAAATCGTCTAAAAAGTATGACCCTTTCTACCCATGTTGGCTACATGATTTATGAGGACTTTAAGTTGTTTGAACTCATCCCGATATTGGTGCTCAATACTACTCCCAATACTATAACTCAGCTCATATGTTTAAAAACAGTTCATCATCCACAAACTTACAAAATATTACTCAAAAGGTTTTCTTGAATAGATTATACTAAAAAATTCCTCATGAACTCATTTGGAAATCGATGTTTCCTCTCATTTTAAATGTAAAAACATTTACTTTTGAAAATACTTAGTTCTCATATATTCATTTAAAAAAATGAAACTCAACTCTCATCATCCTCATACTCAAGTATTCAAGTCTTTAAACAAGTTTTAAAAGTTTGCAAAAGACTTCTCAAATGAATCGAAAGAAATTCCTCGAACTCTACTCTTAACTCGATTTTGAATTTAAATTATGAATTCAAGAGTTATGATTTGGATACGCGGGTTTCTCAATGATTAGATGTAGTTTGGTTAGTTATAATCGGTAAAGAATTAGATTCTATTTGAATTCTTTATTCTTAAGAAAATCCCCCACCCGAACCATTTTTAAGACCACCAAGCTCTCTCGAATGAATTCTACTATTTCTGCTTTCGATCTACATCGGGGGTAAAATATTTTTCCCACAGAGACGTGCATCTTTATGGCTATATCGTCTTGAATATGGATGCGATGGGAAGAAGTGGAATTTGAAAGTGTTGGTGACTTAACATTTAGGTTTCGACATAACAAAGCTTGCACAGTCTTTTGGTACTAAGGCGGACAACGTGCCATTGGTAATTATTCTACTACAGTGCCACAAATTCACAAGCTGAAGTAATAGTTGTTGTTCATTGAATTTTTGAGGAACTACGTACTTCGTTAGGATTGGACAATTGTTGGGATTCTTCCTTAATAGCTTGGATTCTTCCGTTGAGAGTCACTTTGAAAGTATTACCTAAACTCTTCCGACTGAATATACTCAAGCCTATAAAACCTAGACCTACTATCATTTCATATAAATTGAGATCTTCTAAGAACTTGATGCACAAATAGATAGAATAACAACAAATGACATCTTTTTAGCCTGCATATTCATGGAACTCAATCTCATTAAGAAAGGTTGATCTCTATCTTTCTAGCAACTGAACGAGAAGTGGTTTAAGAATAAGAAAGGACTTTAGAATTGGATGCGCTCACCCTTTTTTACTAGCTTTAATAAAACTCATCAGGACACACTACACTTAATGTAATAAAGTTTTTCTAGGAGAACAAAATGAAGCTAATTTACAGCTCTTATCATACATCTATAATTGCTTCCAATAATTATGAAAATATAGCGAAGTTTTCGTGCAAGTCGTACATATTGCGTTAACAATAATGAGGGGAAGTGATTTTGGTTAGTTAAATATAAGTATTAGTTTGAGTCTTCAAGGATGAAAAATTATATTTTGAGTGAGGTGCAATCAACAAAACTTGTATAAGGGTCCATTAACTTTTTGACATGTGGATTATGGGCCCAAGCTGTCAGTTAAGGCTGAAAAGTGAAACCAAAAGGAGAGAGAAAGTAAAGTTTGAGTGGGAATTGAAAGAGAAATTGTGGGTCCACGTTAAATTCAATTAAATAAACTAAATATTGTATTGGAAGTGAAGCAGTGCAGAAAAAAAATCAATGAAGTAAATAAGAAGTCATTCGATACGTATAAAATTTATATTAATAAAAAAAAATGTCAAATAAGCCGTGCCCAAATTGAAGTATCATTAATTTACTATTTTGAGAAATAAAATATAGTAAAAAAACGTATCCAATAAATTTAATATAAATTTTGTACGATTTAATAGAAATATAATAGGTAGAAATTTGACTATTTTGCTCAAACTAAAATGAAATTTGTACTATATAATGTTATTATTCATTTAACATCATTGAGATAAAAACAGTACTCTAATAATATGTTCATTATATCATGAGATACTTTTAAATTTTTCACTTTGTTACACTTTTCAAAAATTTTTTTCAATTCATATACTAAATATTTATTTTTTTAAATAACGTTAGTTTGAAGACAATAAAAAATACACAAATCTTATTTGAACTATTGATAAAAGTAACACGAATTTTAAAAAAAAATAAAGTGTAAAATTTTTTTCTTATCTTATATCTTATGAAAATATCTAATAATATAATTTCTTACTTCCTTCGTTACTTTTTTTCTGCATTGTTTCACTTTCAATATAATATTTTAATTTATTTAATTGAATTTAACGTGGACCCCACAATCTCTCTTCAATTCCCACCCAAACTTTACATTCTCTATCCTTTTGGTTTTATTTTTCAGTCTTAACTGACAGCTTGGGCCCCATAATTCACATGTCAAAAAGTTAATGGGCTCTCATACAAGTTTTGTTGGTTGTATCTCGCTCAAAATAAAAAGTTTTCTTCAAGGATACATTTTAAAAGGACATACACAGAGCAAACGACAGAAAAAGAGTGGGGACAAGCGACCCTGGCACACTGCTAACGTGGAGCGCCAACCTCTAAACTTCAGAGGGCTCATTGTGGAGCACTGTAGGCTCGACGCTAGCCTCCCCCCGGAGCATCAATGGAACGTCTCACCACCCCTCACAGTACGATCCGACAAATTTTTCTTCTCGTTTTCTGACCCTAACTCGCCTAGAATCGATTGTTTTCCTCAAATTTTCCTTCGATTGAATTACTGAATATAAGTACACGAGAATCTAGTCACTTTTCCTCAAAAACAACTCTCAAAAATTGAAATCCTCGCCTCATAATTCACCAACTCCATCAACAAAGCATGAAGAACAAAACCTCAAGAACACCCATCAAAAATTCTAATCATTCAACCTCAAGGACAAAACTACAGATGAAATTCACATGATTAGCGTGTGGGTAAATGAATCCAACACTATGAAAACTTACATACCTTAATTCGACGAAACAAATTCCCGATTCGTAAGAAATCTTGGCAAACACTTGGACTTCTCCGTGTTTCCTCCTGTTGAAATCCTCTCAAAACCCTGAATATGTTTTGAATTATAAAAACTGATCTAAGTTAGTTTACAACACTAAAATATTTCCAAAAAATGTTTAAAGCTAAAGGGTAAGGAAAATATCAAAATACCCCTCATTAATTTGGGTAAAAAATTCCTTAACTGGACAGGCTAACTTCAAACGAGCATATCTCCATCATCCGAACTCGAAATTTAGCAAATTCAGTGGCGTTCGAAAGAAGATTCAAAGATCTTTTATATGATATGTTATTAGCCACTAACTGAACTGAAAGTTATGGTTGTTTGAAGTTGACCCAAAAATCACAACTTAAGTTTAACTTTGTTTTAAGACTTGAGTTTTGAGTTTAGTAAAGAATAAAGTTGAAGCTCATTTCTTCAAAAGTATATGCGGACTCTGTATTCCCAAAGATTTTAAAATGTTTTCATATTTAAATAAGTACAGAAATTGAGATTTTCAAAGAGCCTTTGAGCTAGTTTCCAGAAAAGAGTAAATGCTTTCACAATTAAGACAGAGAGGAAACTTTGATTTCCAAGATAGACTTTGAGCTAAGTTTTTGAGCAATTACCTCAAATCACAGAAAGAAGTACATTTTTAAATGTAAGAGCTAGTATCATATTTTGGGAGTAGTATTGAGTACCGATGTGGGGGAGAGTTCAGGCAGCTCACCGCCCCCATAAACTATGTAGCCACCATGGGTAGAAAAGGGTCTTTTTTGCATAAACTAGTGGATCCACTTAGTAGTTCAGTATCTATACACTCGGCAACGTATAAGACGACACTAACAGCGTGAGGCAAAATATTGTATAAACACAATAGATCTTAAGTGTTGATTGTCGGTTAAAGAAACTCTCACAGAACTGATTGTATTCTTATATATACAATTTATTTGTATTTTTACATACTTTTTAGAATTGTTCCCCCTGAGAGATAGAAAAGTTATACCCTTGGATGAAATATTAATTTGGAGCTTGTGAACCTGGTTCAGATGTGGGTGGTAAAGCAAGGTTCCCCCCAATTTAAAGCATGAGTGGCTTCAAGACTAAGGTTTTCATCATTAGAGCAGTTTGAGATTGAACGATGCTTATTGTCAAAGAGGGTTCTTGGTGATATTTTGAGAAAGTTGAATTTTTGATGATGGACCAGGTTCACTAGTGCATATGTTTGACCCAAACTCAGGAAATTCATGCATTGAAAAAAGTTGGTACATACCTGAGTATTACAGAGAAACCAGGTTCCCCCTTTTTGTGTTCCTCCATGATTTACTTAATGGTGTTAGTAAAGAGTAGAGATAATATCCGCAGACTTTCTAAACATTGTTTGAGATGTGACTAGAGTGTGTACCTGTTACAGTACGGGGTGTATAATTACTCAAGCATAAGATTATTCGTTTACTAGCCAATTATTAAAGGAAATCATGATAATGCATCAACTTGTTTCAATAAGACCATGCTTTGACTGATTTTTCTCAAGTTCTTCATATTCAAGGCCTTCATGAGTATGTTGCATCATCACATTCTCTCAGATCAAATAAATCTCAAGTTGAGTCACAGAGAACCAATCCTTGTTAATTTTCAATACCTTCCAATGAATAACAAGGACCAGGTTCACTCAACGAAGTTCCCACTGAAGGTGTACCGTACTCTAATAGTCCCGATTGCTCTATTATTCCCCCAATTTCCAGAACCATAGGTTAGTACAGTAATTCAGGTTGCAGGTGCATCAATGATTGTTAGATGTGAACCAGGTTCATCTGCAATGCTTCCTAAATTTGCATCATCAAAGATGTTTGATATCATGTCACTTTCTTTTTTTCTCATCCTTTTCAAGGACTAAACTGCCGCTTTGAAAATCAAAGAGCGAGAGGAATTTTTCTACTATTTTTAGCACCTGTTTGGAGCATGCACTATTCATGTACCAAGTTGACCTTTTTCCTCTCACCTTCACCTGAAACACTAGTCAAAGATTAGTCTTGGGAACCCAGATTAGCTTGGGCCCCTTTATGTGAGAAAAAGGATGAATAAGATTTCTTCTAGCCCATAAAGGAAAATAAGAAAACCTTTTATCTGGAACATTTTTATTTGGAACCAGGTTCTTAGCCATATAAGTGTTTTCCTTTTTGGTGAACTTAACATTTTTTTGAAATGCCTCAAATAGAGCCTTACATTGATTCTTTAAATGACCCGAGTTTCCACAATGAGTGCATAAACTTTTAGACATGTGAATAGTGTGTGTTACAAGATTATTATGTTTTCTAAAACCTATCCCACTTCGACTGGTGGTTTGTCTTTCTTGAATCTGAGTTAAAATTTCAGAGGACCTGGTCCATCTAAGATTTCATTTCGGATCAAGTTTGGTATGATCAAGATTTTATTGTAGCAACCTATTTCTTTCAGTCCAGGCCTGACAATTAATGTTTAACAATTTTATTTTTTCTTCCAAAGCTAATTGAAGTTCACTAGCAGAGTTTTTGCCCTTGTGATTTAAATTTGAGGTCTTAATCTGTTCTTTTACTTTATTTTGAAGACATTGATTGTTTTTCTCAAGATTGTTGTTTTCTTCTCTTAAAGATGCATATTTTTCCATCATTTGTTCTCTTTCAGAATTGATTGACTGATATGCATCTATAAAAGTACTCAATAGGGACTCTAGTTCTTTTTTAGAATATGACTCAATATTTTCTTTGATGTGATGAAAACTTACCTTGCTTTGTTTGTCATCTTCTTCATCATCTTCAGAATATGTTTCAGCAATAAGTGCAAGAAAATCATATTTATTTGATTATTCTATTGCAAGTAGTGATTGATTTTCGAACCCTCTATCCTCATATTCTTCTTCTGATAAGTCCCCCATAGCGGCGAAGGCCCTTTTCATTGAAAGATCAGCTTCTTGATTGGTCATTCGTCTGTTTGTGGGAATGTACTTATCATTCTTGATTTCCTTTTCTTTCTCCGAACTATTCCTCTTTTTCTCTAGAGCTTTTAAAGGATAAAACTTGACAAAGTGATCCGGACTTCCACACTTGTGACATACTTGATCTATTGGATTTTCAGTGATTTTTTGAGAGTTTCTTCCGTGGAACACTTGTCCCCTTTTTAACATTCTTAAGAACCTTTTGGTCATTAATGCAATGTTTTCGTCCTCAAAATTTTCTGGTGTTGTGCCTGTAAGAACCAGGTTCTTCTTTTTTCTTTTGCCTCTGATTTCCTTTTCTTGTTTTTTCTAGAGTTCATAAGTCATGAGATTTCCAATGAGTTCATCCATAGCTAACTTATCTAGATCACGTGCTTCAGTAATGACTTTTACTTTGCTTTCCCAAGATTCTGGAAGAACACTCAAAAGTTTTCTGACTGCCTTCCCATTGGGAATTATTTCACCTAGTGAGTAGATTTCATTAATGATAGCAGTGAACCTGGTGTGCATCTCTTGGATTGCTTCACCTTCTTCCATTCGAAACAGTTCATATTGTCTATTCAAGTTATCTATTTTAGACTTCTTTACCTGAGCTGTTCCTTCATGCACAGTTTGCAAAGTTTCCCATATTGTTTTTGCATCTTGACATGATGATATTCGATTGTACTCATCTGGACCTATTCCGCCTATCAAGATCTTTTTTGCTTTAGCATTATTCTGAATTGCAAGTTTATCTGCAACATTCCATTCTTTCCTATCCTTTGGTACTTGAGTGGTTCCATCAGTTCCATTCTTCATGGGTATGGTTGGACCATCCAACACGACTCCCCATAGGTCTGAATTTTCTCCTAGTAAGTGATCCATCATGCGATTCTTCCACCATCCATAATAATTTCCATTAAACAGTGGTGGTTTGAGAAACTCCTTCTTGTGGTGTAGGTGGTGCAACCATTGATCCTTTTTAAGATGTTACTCTTTTAATGAAAAGATCTGCTCTGATACCAATTGAAGAAACCTTACCCTGATACAAGAACCAGGTTCTTGTAATTCTATCGCAACACAATAAAACAAAGATTTATCGTGGAAACTAAGGGAAAAACCACACCGAAGTTTTCTATTAATTCAAGATTTACAACTCAGTTAATCAATGAATCTAACTCTAAACTTCTACCCTTTTCGATTAACTATAATCGAAAACTCTCCGCTCACCAAGAAGTCAAACTCGCTTCTTGTTTACAAAAGCTCATAACTCTTCTTAACTCTAACCACCCAAGAAGTCAAACTCACTTCTTGTTTACAATTCTCACAACCTCTCTCCCAAGATGTCAAACCCACTTGTTGTTACAATTCTCTCAAGATTCTACTCCCAAGAAGTCAAACCCACTTCTTGTTACACAATCTAGGAATTATTACAACTCAATAATAAACCTAGAACAAATCAACAAAGACTAATAACCCTAGACTTTAATTGATCAGACTTTAACATTCAATAGTTCAGTGTGGAACAAATATCGTGAACCTGGTCCGTACATTGCTGTGACGAAGGTGAATCTGGTCCTTTCGTTGCTGTGACAAAGACCTGCATTTTTTCTCCAGTAACTACTGATCTCAAGATGATGTATTTCGTTAATATGCAATAACTATTGTTCTGGCTTTGCTGGAAAAATTCTCTCGATTTTTGTGATTGCAAAGACGTTTTTTTCCTTCAACTTTTTGATCCTTTTATAGAGTTTGATTTGCCTTCAACTTCTACAAGGAAAGGAATTACAAATCCTTTTCCTTCTTGAATTTGTCTCCTTATCGTATAAGGAGAAGTATAAAAAGGAATACAATGCTTTGCCTTTTACTGTACAAACCTTTTTATACACAACTTCCTCTTTTAATTAAACTTGACATATACGCTTTAAAGTTTCCTTATTCGTTTCAACTTGAACTTTCAACGCGGTTTGTCCAACTTTGGCTTTCAACACTTTTTGCTTGATTTCACACGTTTTGCTTGATTTCCTTTTTCTCATCTGTATGTATATGCATTTTCTTTAAGTCTATCATCATATTCCTTGTTGCCGCAATACGTTTTTTCCTTTGCCGCAATATCTCATAATTGTACAGGTCATCTGCAGATAGAGTACACATACGACAACAGTAGTGAACTTTATCAATCATCAAAACTACTTTATATGTTCTCCTATTTTCCAACATTTTCCCTCTTTTTGATGATGATAAACAATGATTTGTTACACATCAAGACTCTTTGTTAGTCATCAAAACTACAACTCTTTGTCATCCATCAAAACTACGAACTTCATGTTTTCTCATTCCCCAACATTTTGCCTTTTGCCCATTTATTGTCTATATCTTGAGGGGCCAGGGCTTCGGTCTTTCTACGAAAAAGTAAATCTTGAATTTTACCCCACTCTCCTCCAGAATGGTGTCTCTGAATAACTCTTCCATCATATCTTCATCAGTTTGTGATGGCATAGAACCCCAAGAACAAGTAAACCTAGTATTAAGTGAAACAAAGAGATTCTTTAACAAATATGTTCTTTTCATATACTATTCATGGCATGCTCCTCAATATTATAGGCAAATATATTACCAGGTTATTACTATGATAGACACTATGGTAAACTTGTTATCTTGGTATTTCATTCCAATGCACGTTGTACTTGACTTTAGTTGTATCAAATTTAACTGAATGGACTTCAGCTGCAGTTTTCAATATCGTTACTAATTCAACTACTTCAGATTTGGCAAGTCCTACAAATCTTATGGACCACCACTGGGTAAGTGAACTTCAATTAACTCATGTAAAATTGATTTTTCTTGGTTGTATGCTTAAATGAGTTTGTTAAATTTTGATTTGTTGTGCAGTAAATTTTTCATGTGATTCTTATTGTTGTGGTATGTCTCGAAGTCATTCTTATCTTTATTGTATGTGTGAACAACTAGTCTTATTTCGCTCTATTGTAAATTATAACATAAGCTTACTGAGAGCACACAATTATGTTAGTTTCTAGAGACATCACTTACTGAGAGCATCACAATTATATTAAGTGATGTGATAGTTGTAGTCTTTTGTAAGTAGACTATAATTACCTCTTTTTCTTTTTATATGAATACATGTGTCCTTAATTATACGGATTAGAACTCACTTATATTTTGTTTATTGGTATTGTATATAAAAACATATATTTTGGAGTATTTAATTTTTTTGTAGTTATAAATATCTAGTACATTTTAGTTATATATAGATCAGTTGTAAATTTTTTAAAGAAAGATATGTATTGTGTATGCAATAACTATTCATAAATTGTAGCTAATGGTGTAAACAAATATACTTATGATTTATTGTTGTTGCGAAAAGCGTTCAAAAGGGATCATCAATCATCCTTCATTCAAGTTTTTACAGCAACTATTGTTGTTGGTGAAATATAACTTCTTGCAAAAATAATTTTTGTTGCAAAAAAAATAATAAGCCACAATTATATGAACTTTTACCAACAAATTATAGTTCAAGGCAACAAATATTTTTGTTGCGTTAAGTTAGTTATTGGCAACAATTTTTCTTGTTGTGGCATAAACTTTTTCCATTGGCGTTTATTGCAACTACATGCAACAATTTGTTTATCGTTGCCAAAATAGCAACAACTTATTTTGTTGGGAAATGCTATTTTTCTTGTAGTGGATGTTATGAATGGGCCTAGACCAGTATTGGCAAAGCAGCCCAACATCGAATTAAGTGGCTATGTGTGGGATCCCGATCGATAAATAGAGATTTGGGAGAGAAAAATAGGTTTATATGAATTGTCATTGTGCTTAGGCAAAGATTGTGTCTCTCATCCCCAATTCTCTCTTAGTCCCTCATATCCTTTTCCTTAATATTTACTGTTATTGTTCGTGTTCTTCATATTGTAATTGCTCATTTATTTATGACTCAAAACTTATCGATTTTATGTATTATTCATTCAATTTATCAATTTTAATTTTGAAATACGTTAAATCGATAACTATATAAGACATTTTTATCGGTTTTCTATTTTCCCTTTTTACTTTTGATTCTTAAAAATTTGGTTTTCGAATGTATCAAAAAAGCAAATACTCATAAAATAATGATATGACTTCTCCGATAATTTAGAGCGAACAAGATAATAATGTAACTTTAAGTAATGACCATAAAATAGAAATAATACTAACATTAAAAGGACTACAACAATAATGTAAATTGAAGGCTGATAACTACTAATTATTAAGATATCAAACCATATAATCAATTAGAGAGTTTGAAACCATTCAAAAAAAAAAACATATTATTCCAACATATATTCATAATACACCATTTTTTTTTGGTTCTGTGTAGTACTGCATATACATTACACATGAAAGAACATACTTAGCAATATAATCTACTACAAATTTGTTTTTGATCGTTTAGGTAGTTTTATCTAATCCGTTGGCATCTCAAAGCGGCAAAGCGGACAATAATGGCTATTCTGTAACCACTTTGTAATACAGTGAGCATGAAACATATGAGAGCAAGGCAACCGCAATACATCAGTTTCCTCCCCTAGCTCATCTAGACATACCAAACATTCATCGTTGCTATTTCTTTCATCAGCTTCCATCGGCTCTAGCAACTCTATTGATGATTCACTAGCTGGCACCATCCCATCCACAGATGATAATTCTTCCAATGCTAACAAAATTCTACCATCGCAATAGTGATCAATCTGTAATTCCACATCCACACATACCTCTGACATCTCACTAGTAGTCTTGATGCTTAGCAACTTCCGAGTTGTTTGTTCAACTATAACGTGTTGTTGATCTTCAAACTCGTCTTTAAATTGCATAAACACTTGTGATAGAGCGTTATCAAGTTTCTCATAGAGCATGGTATAGGAAAGATGATTAATAATTTGGGTCGACTTGGTTGAAAAGTCCTCCCATATTCTACCCCGGTATTCAGATGCTTGATCATTAGGTCTTATATACCAAAATCGTTTTAGTATACTTAAACTGAAGTTAATGGTTAAATCGGGCAAAGAAGAAGAAGAAACAATGGGTTCAACGCTAACAAAAGAGTTCTTGAAGCAGACATGGGATACAAACCCTGTTGGAAACATATTGCAATTTTTGAGAGAAGAAATCAATATTATTATTTTTACTAATGGGAGACTAATTACCCCATGTCAAGTTTATTTATATTATTAGTATCAAACCTAAAGTGATTAGTGAGTAAACATTAGAAACTTAAAATATTATTTGTAGTTCTATTTATGGAAAAAAACACATTTTAGGAAATTTTCCATTAATTGGAAACTTCAAATATGCTTTTGTATTTTTATTTATGGAAAACAACACGTTTTAGGAAATACTCCATAAATTGGAAATTTTGAATATATATTTTTTGTATTTTTATTTATGGAAAACAATACTTTTTAGGGAAGTAATTTACGGAAAAGAACACGTTTTGGAAATACTCTTCAAATCGGTTTCACACTGAAAATTTGCAGTAGCAAAAACATCTTAGCAACTCACCACGAAAAAGGACTAAAATGAGGTTAATGGGAACAACTCTGGGGAAATGGAAAATCCAAAAGTAATTAAAAGTGCCTCTAAAATGTGAAACATATTCCCAAGCTGGTTTCATTTTATTTTAGTTTATAATATATTTTTATAAATATTCCACATATGTTCATTACGGAAAAATCAAGGGGAAACCTACGTACTTATCCAGATGCAATTAATTCTTGCTTGTAAAATACATATATTTGTCCGTTTTTTTTTCTTGGAGTCAGTCCCCATTCATGCGGGGGATTGTTGGGTTTTAAAAGGTGTGAATGGAAAATGAAGAGTTGCAACTTTTATGAAGAGTTGTGATTTTGATGAAAAGTTGCGATTTTTATGAAGAGTTGTGACTATTATGAAAAATTGCGACTTTTATGAAAAGTTGTGACTTTTATTAATGGTGGTGACCTATCCTAAAGATTGTGACTTTTCCAAAGGTTTGTGACCTTTCCGGTAAGGAACAATAAGAACCTTTTTACACTACCCTTTGTTTTCTATAAATTGAGGGATTTCCTCTCATTTTACAACAGAATTATCAGGACTTGTACTACTATTACTACTAAATCTATTATTCTTAGTGTACTTTATTGCTATTGAGTGGTTCGCTGACACCGTAGTTTTAGGTACCAATACATGGATGAGTAAGATCTTTCTATCCTGGGAGGATATATGCCATTAACCTCGGGTACTTGAGGGGAAAGATTTCCATAAGGGGACACTGTGCATTCAGTGAGCACGATTTTCTTCATTAAGAAAAATATTTCGTATATTGTTTCTAATATGTTTCTGATTCTATTTCTCTACTAATTTTCATTTTCTAGTTGTGAAAATTCTCTTAACTTTATTGTTTCTTACAAAATTTTCGAAGTTTTGTTCTAACTTAGGAATACAAGATGAACAACAATCTTAAGGAAATTATTATACTATTGGTATTTCTTGTATTATACTGATTGAGAGAAACAAATCATGGAAGTAGAGGATTAATGCACGACTTCTTCAGAATTTGGTGGCTTGTTTAGCAAGATCGAATTGAGAATGTACCAGAAAAATTGGAAATACATAAAAGAGGAAAATCTCACAAAATACTTGGTGAATATGAAAATAAACTCTCAAAAAAAAAACAATACTTGATTAAAAGACAGAAAATCCAAAATACAAATACTTGGTGAATATGAAAACAAAATTACAAGAAACTTCAAAATATACTTGTTGATTTCAAATTTACTTTAGCAATGGGTGAAAAAACTTTAATTAATTGTAAGATTTCTTAAATAATTGTAGGAAATTTGAAGAGTTGATTTTCTTGAACAAAGAAAGGAGATAATAATGAATAATGGTGAAAACGGAAAGATAGAGATTAGAGTGATTTGAGGTAAAACCTAGAAAGAGGGGTAAGTGGATAATGAGTTTTCTTTTTTTATCGGATAGTGGAATAAATAATGGCCCAATATGGGACTGATTTGAGAAATGAAAGGAAATTAAAGAAGATTAATTATATTAAGATTCAATTTATTTTCTAAATCATTGACATACATTTTCAATAATTATTTTAAATAATTATTTTAAAATATAAATATTTTTAATAATTATGTTAAGGTTTATGACTAGTTTGCCAATTTTTCCCTTTTTTAATACATAAGCAGGCCTCAATTCTTGAACCAAAAACCCTAACCAGCCCCAAATAACCCAACTAAAGACCCAATCCCTTCCCCATTTTCATTCAATCAAATTTGAACCACATAATCGCCGCCTCTAGGACGTCCGGTGAAGACCGACAAGACCTCTGCCACCGCTGTAGTTGTCTCCTATGTTGAACAAGCTTTTCAATGGTGAAGACTCGAGATTCACTAATTCGTTGTCTCGGAGAAGGTCAATAGCCTCCCTTTTACTTACTTTCCATTCTAGGTCTTTAAATGAATGTGTGAATGAATAAATAATATTTTTTTTGTTGTACGTTTATACTTTTTTCATTTTTATTTGATAAACTAAATCAGTATCTAAAATTTTCTAATATGAATTGAAAATCTTAAGAAAAAAAAATCACTGAACAGTTAATTTATCGAAATGTGATTAACTTTGTTTCTAGTCTAGTTTGTGTGTTGAGAACCACTTGGATGTGTTTTAAAATTAACTTGAACATTTAGGAGAAAGCCACTGATTCATATAAGAATTTAAAGTCGTCGAAATTTATGACTGTTGTAGAACCACGTGTTTATCTTGAATGATTGAGGTGGATTACTATTAAATCATTGATCTCCTATTAGTCTAGTTAGAATGTTTTTTACACGGAATAGTAAGAGGAGATCAATCAATTAATAGTAATCCACCCTCAATCATTCAAGATAGTAAACACTTGGTCACTTGCGTCCAATTATTTCATTCAAAATTCTCTCTTTTAGAGTATATAAAAATAGGTATTATCAAATCTAGATGCGTTGATTAAGAGTTCATAACATTACCACATGACTAATTACCCCGCGAAAGGCGCATGGGTTGACTCTATTTATTTCTATGAGTTAGCAGGTAAATCAGGATACAATTAAAGGTCATCTATTATTACTTGACTCTATTTATATCATTGTAAATTTTTCACACAATAATCTTTCAATCACCGTAAGAAGGATTAAAGTAATTTTCTTATAAACCCTAACCTCCTTGCGGTATTTAGCTCCACCATTAAGTACGTTGAAGGTTGTATAATCACGCACCAAACAAGCATTTTTAGAAGGAAAATAGAGGAAAAAATGCATATGAGAATTCGATGAGAAGAGTAGGTCGCTCGCTGCCGAAGATTCAAAAAACGTTACTACTGATGGTGTTGGTGGAAGCAGGTTGATTTTTTAGATCAGATCTTATAACTTGTCGATCAACTCAAACCAAATTTTTTGGAATCTCCACCGAATCAATCGAGTAATTATTATTATTGTTCCACCGAAGTCTCTTTTTGTTCTCCCACTGTAATACGAAATCAGATGATGCCATATTGGCTAACTTTGTCTCCTTTTGATGATGATCTGACCTTACTTTCTTCTCCATATGTAATGTTTTGCATAACTCAATAACCTGTATTATCCAATCAATACATACGAATTAAATAAGTATGATTAGCCTTAACCACAATTAATTTACTACTAATATAGAACTAATAAAACAATGTTTTTTTAAAAATGGTAAAAAGTAAATTCATGATCATATATAAATACAGAATAATCACAATTGAAATCGTGGCGAGTAAAAGTAACCAAGCATTCCATGGTGGTAAGGTCACCACTAAAGAGCTGATTTCTTGTAGTGTAGGATCAGTAGGGAAGCGACTCCTGTCCAGTAGAGGTTCTGTTCATATCCTCCAGTGGAGCATTAGATTCTTTACACGTGTCTCATAAATATTTTAATGAATTGATTTGATTATCCTTTAACCAAGGTTAATTATTTTACGATGAATTAATTAGATTCTTTATACGTGTTTGATTTATTATGCCTAGTAAAAGAAGTTTCGATTTTATCTGCTTCTAATTATAAGCTAAAATGATTTTAGCTTCTTGACATCTAATATTTTGATTCATGCATGGTAGGAAACCTTCAAATAGGAACATAAAAATGGGATAGAATGACAACTAATAATATGAACTTCAATTGTAATTTGTCACTCAACACATAAAAAGCTATCTACAAGAAAAGGTACAAATAATTTTTTTATTTTTTACTTGATGTCTGATATTCATATTGAGACTTGAACAGATGTGAGAAGTCCCAAAAAGCACGCACAATTTAAGATGCGCAAAGTAGAGATACATAAGAATAACTCACAATAACAATTTCAAACAACTTGAACAAGAAACATAGTCTCTAAAGCCTTGAGTAATATTGGTGGGCAGCTACATTGAGGACAAATCGAAACTTAACATCATTCTTGGAAAGCCTATCAAAGGCTTCATTAATTTTGTCAGTTGTAACAAGCTCTATCTCACACAAGATGTTGTGTTTGCCACAAAAATTCATCAACTCTTGTAACTCCTTCACACTTCCAATGATGCTACCCCTAACAACTTTCTTGCCTGAAACAGTTTTTCAAAAACTAATTAAACAACTTCAATAAAACATGAATTTTTTACACCTCCAAAAATATTTCAACATCCGTGTCGGATCCTTCAAATATACACTATTGTAATTGCTCATTTATGTGGATTGTCATTGTGCTTAGCCAAAGATTGTGCCTCTCATCCCCAATTCTCTCTTAGTACCTCATATCCTTTTCCGTTATAGTTACTGTTATTGTTCGTGTTCTTCGTCTTGTAATTGCTCGTTTATGTATGAATCAAAACTTATTAACTTGTTCTCTCTATTGTTTATTGTTGGAGTTGAGGAAAACACTATAACTAGATAAAAGTAAATGGCATCTCTTTCAGGCAATATATAAAACATCTCGTGGGCAGACACTATTTCAGCCAAACCTATTTTAGTCCAAGTAGCTTTAGGACTGGTCAATAAAGTGTCAACTTATCAACTCAATTCAATTTGACTTGCCTAAATTCAGTTCAATCGACTCATTTGACACATCTACCAATAATTATAAGATTTTAGGGGAAGCAATTCATTAGGGTCAATTGTGGAGCCACCATAGCACTCGCCGACGAAGCCATCTCTACCGGAATTCCTAGTAGCTCCACACTTGCATAGAAGCCCTCTATTCATTCATTATTTAATTAAGCAAAGGTGTTTAGTTGAATGTTTAACACTTTTTTTTACATGGTAATTGTTAACTTGTTATCAATGGTTTAATAGAATAGGGTAAGGGTTCTTCTTTTCGATTTTATGTACTATTCATTTAATTTATCAATTTTGATTTTGAAATACTTTAAATCGATAACTATACTAATAAGTCATTTTTATCGCGAAAAAAAAACTTAGGCCATGGCCGACTCCTATGGAGTTTTAGGCCTCCATGGCCGAAACAGTCTCTCCCCAGCCTTGAGCTGTGGAAGAGACGCCAGAAAAACCTAGTTATGCGTCTATTTCTAATCCATCGACTTACACTCAAAAATATGATGGAAAACTTCCACTAAAATTAAAACCTGTGACATATGTTCGAATTTGGAATCGTATATCCAAGAAGAAAACTTGCAGTATGCTCTTGTTTCTAAGTTTTCTTATGGGAGACCCAATATTATTGATCTTAGAAAGAGTTTTACACGACACTTTGCAATCAAAGGAGATTTCAATTTAGGTTTACTGGATCATCGTCATGTTCTGGTAAGATTATTGGATCGGGAAGACTTTGTGGAGGTGTACTCTAGGGCAGTATCATTCATCACAATAAAAGAAAAGGGCGTGAGTAATCAATACCAATGTCGGGTTCAATGCTGGACCCCATGGTTTAATCCAAAAGAGGTGACATCAATTGCTTTAGCTTGAATTTCTTTTCCGAGTTTGTCAACAGATATTTGCTCGTGAAGCCCTGTTTTCACTTGCATCAGCCGTTGGGACACCCCTACAAATTGATAAGGCAACAACGGGTAAGTCAAGGCCTATAGCTAGGGTAAAAGTGGAGGTTAATCTATGATCATCGCTTCCGGATAGAGTTAGAATGTTTTTTAAAGATGAAAAAAATGGTGTCGTTAAAGAGGTGTTGCAAAAAATTGTCTATGACAAACTGCCTTCGTATTGCACAACATGTAAACATCAGGGTCACAAGGAGGAAGAATGTAGACTGACTATGGATGTAGAAGGTGGACTAATTGATGAAACAAAAAATAATGGGGCAACGTTCGAAGGAGATATGCGATCAATTTTGGATGAGAAAAAGAAAGTTCTTTCTCTTCAGCATACTGGAAAAGAGGTAACATTACCAACTTCTTCCAATTCAGAAAAAAATAGTGTGAAAAGAGTTGATGCGACCACAACGAGTTCTTCCACTCCTTTCCATATTGATGTCGAGGCACAAAATAATGTAGATAATAACTCAAGGCAGTTGATCGTTACATCACAAGTCACTACAGAGCATTTATCGTCTAGATTTGTGAAAGATAAAGAGTTGGATTCGCCTAATGCAGTCGTGGGTACTAAATCAAGGCAAGATGAAGCCAAAAAAGGCAACACTACCGCAGAAAAATCCACTAATCAATGGACTTTGGTCTCACATAGAAAAACAGTTGGCTATAAGTCCTCAAATAATCACATTTTGCTCCAAAAAAATTCTAAGCATGTTGAGTTTGATAGGAGTAATAGTGTCGTTGAATGTACTTAGTTTGATGTGTTGCGAGTTGAGAACTTTAGACAAAATGAAGGGCTATATGTTACGGATGAATTATCTGCTGAATCTGGGAATACTTTAGACTTGGACAAGCAGATTGAGCAAACAGGAAAGTTCAAACAATGTTGTCACGATGAGCATACTAATCAACAAGCTCTTGTGACAAATGAAAATGAGTTCATTGTTATACAGAAGATAGATGGCAAAGTAATCAATCCAAATACACCCATCATGTTTATTTTAGATCAAGAGGTGGCTACAAACAATTTGAATGAATCTAAGGAAAAACGAGGGGGCGAAAGTGCTTCAAGATGGGCTGATTCAGTTGAGGAAGAGAATCATATTCCTTGACCTATTAGGAGTAAGTTAAGCCCTCAAGCACTTGAATTTGTGCCTACAAGTAAAACAATATATTCCATCTATGGCAATCATAGGTACATCATCTGACTTGAGTGCTACAAAAGTGAACGTGGATGATAGAGATATTATTTATGACTTGGACAATGACATGTCTGATGGAGACGATGAAGATGATGAAGAAGAAATGTTGGATATATGCTTTGATAAGGTGGCTAAGGAGGGGATCTTTCACCTAGACAACAAAGAAGTTGAAGCACCAAATGCAAAAAGAAAATAGATAGAATACAACATAGCTGAGATGGTTAGGTGATTGAGAATTTTGTTCCAAGGCACCTACCGATGCGACTAGCAAAGCAAAATCATATGACAGTGTCAATAACTTTATCCAGATCCAAAAAATCCAAGAAGTGATGAACTATCAATTATTTTTGGACAGATTTGTAGAAGAAGTAGACAAGAGGCAGATACTTCAGATTACTTTAGCCGGGCAAACTAGTTGTTTTAGTTCATACATATATCAAATGAACTTTGAGGTGGCTAACTCATCTTTGTTCTTAGATTTTATATTTTTGCATTACTTAAGCATCTTCATTTATAATATCACCATAAAGAGTATTATAAACTTCATGGTAATCATAGAATACCTAGTTTTCTCTAGTTCTGTTTTTCTTCTTCATGCTTGTTAATTAGTAGAGATTTATTGTCTCATTAGGATTAGTAAGGTGAGGCTTAACCCCCATTATTTGTACTTACCTCTATTTATATCTTTTAATTTATTTTTTATTTTTTAAAAAAAAGACATTTTTATCGGTTTTCTATTTTTCTTTTTTTACTTTTGATTTTAACAACTTGGTTTTCAAATGGATCAAAAAAAAGCAAATACTCATAAAATAATGATATGACTTCTCCGAAAATTTAGTGTGAACAAGATAATAATGTAACTTTGAGTGATGACCATAAAATAGAAACAATATTCACATTAAAAGGACTATACTAGAACAATAATGTAAATTGAAGGCTAATAACTATATCAAACCATATAATTAATTACACAATTTGAAACCATTAAAAAAAAAGGAATACCATATTATTCCAACAAATATTCATAATAAACCATTTCTTTTGGTTCTGTGTAGTACATTACACATGAAAGAACATCAACTTAGCAATATAATCTACTATACAAAAATGTTTTTGGCTAATCCGTTGGCATCTCAAAGCGGCAAAGCGGACAGTAATGGCTATTCTGTAACCACTTTGATATACAGTGAGCATGAAACATATGAGAGCAAGGCAACCGCAATACATCAGTTTCCTCCCCTAGCTCATCTAGACATACCAAACACTCATCGTTGCTATTTCTTTCATCAGCTTCCATCGCTCTAGCAACTCTATTGATGATTCACTAGCCGGCACCATCCCATCCACAGATGATGATTCTTCCAATGCTAACATAATTCTACCATCGCAATAGTGATCAATCTGTAATTCCACATCCACACATACCTCTGACATCTCACTAGTACTCCTGATGCTTAGCAACTTACGAGTTGTTCGTTCAACTATAACGTGTTGTTGATCTTCAAACTCGTTTTTAAATTGCATAAACACTTGTGATAGAGCGTTATCAAGTTTCTCATAGATCATGGTATCGGAAAGATGATTAATAATTTGGGTCGACTTGGTTGAAGAGTCCTCCCATATTCTACCCCGGTATTCAGATGCTTGATCATTAGGTCTTATATACCAAAATCGTTTTAGTATACTAAAATTGAAGTTAATGGTTAAATCGGGCAAAGAAGAAGAAGAAGAAACAATTGGTTCAACGCTAACAAAAGAGTTCTTGAAGCAGACATGGGATACAAACCCTGTTGGAAACATATTGCAATTTTTGAGAAAAGAAATCAATATTTTCTTTTTACTAATGGGAGACTTACTATCAAACCTAAAGTGATTAGTGAGTTCCTATATTAAAAAAAGAAGTACGTGGGGAAAAATTAAGATAAGTACAAGCTTTTAGGGAACTATTAGAAACTTCAAATATTATTTGTAGTTCTATTTAAGTAAAAAAACACATTTTAGGAAGTTTTCCATAAATTGGAAACTTCAAATATTCTTTTGTATATTTATTTATGGAAAACAACACGTTTTAGGAAATACTACATAAATTGGAAACTTGAAATATTTTTTGTATTTTTATTTATGTAAAACAACACGTTTTAGGAAATACTTCATAAATTGGAAATTTAAATATTTTTTGTATTTTTATTTATGGAAAAAACAAGTTTTAGGAAATACTCCATAAATTGGAAACTTTGAATATTTTTTGTATTTTGATTTATGGAAAACAAGACGTTTTAGGGAAGTACTCCATAAATTGGAAACTTCAAATATTATTATTTATGAAAAAGAAGACGTTTTGGAAATACTCTTCAAATGAGTTTCACACAGAAAAATAGCGGGAAATTTAACTAAAATGGGAAAGTTATTAAATCAAACGGGTCGAGCGCGGATTCGAGTCGATCAATCATTTTTCGAGTCGAGCGAGCGACCAGTGCCGCTCTATGCCTTTGAGAATAAGGCTTTCGCCTTAAGCCCCCAAATTTTGGGCTCCCTAAATTTTTATCAAGAATGAATAAATTATATGCTAAATTTTTTATATAAAAAATGATTATTTATGATTAAAAAATATAATTTTTTAAAATATATATTATTTATTTACTTTAACATCTTTTGTACTTTGTTAAAAATAAGAATTAATAGTGAAAAGTGTTGAACAAAGTGAGTTACAACTTTTTTTTAATTTCTTTTTAAATTTTTGTTTCAAACATTACTACAAGCATATTAAAATGAGGTATATGAAGTCATCAACTTCTTGCGTCAAATTATATAGTTCTAACTCTTATATTTATTTAATATTTGTCAATTTATTACTTATAAAATTATGTTAACAATTCAGATAATAATTGCCTCACTGGAAGAATGTTTTTCAATGTTGAGTTGATAAAATCTTATCTAAAATTAGTAACTGAAAAAACATATTAAAATACTAACAATTTTTATCTAAATAATGTAAGAAAAATAATTTTTGAGTAAATACGTATATGAAGTTTGTTTATATTTTAAGCCTCAAATTGAAATTTCGCTTTAGGCCTCCAATCACGTCGACCCGCCCCAGCGAGCGACGACGGCGGCGCGAGGGGGTCCCTCTTTCCAACCCTTTTAACAATTAATAGGAGTGTTTCTATATTTAAACTCTCATATTTTTCTTTCTACCACCGATGAGGGACAAATACCTATTTATAAGCATAAGAGGACTTTTCAAGTTCCTAACTCTTCAAGTTCTCAACTTTTCAAGTTCCTCTCTTTCCCTCTATTTCCCATCAATTCTTTCTACATACCCAACAATCCCCCACATTGATGGAAAATGGTTATAACATAGGAATGCACGGACAAGTGTGTACTTTACGGGCAATGATTAATTGCATCTAGATAAGTAGGTTTTCCCTTGGACTTTTCGTAGTGAACATATGTCGGATATACTCAGTCAATCGGTAGATGCGATATCTGTGAACCGTTGAGCTTTGGTGTATACCTAGACAACCATATATCACACAATAACCCTTTACTGTTTATGGTTCTTACGGTTGTGTTCGTTTCAGACATGAACACCTCCTGGTTTCATGAGTGTATAGAGAATAGACTTTTGACATAAAATTCTCTTTGAAGCGGCTTACAGTTCACACCCATATAGGTGATTTCTAACCGTGTCATCTCGTAAATACACTATTTGGTCAAATCTACCAAACTTAGCATATCATTAAAGACTTAAAGCTTTATTACCTCATTAACAAGCCTTAAAGTCTTAACCTTGTTCCTGAACATTGTCTTCATCATGAGAATGGATTGAGTTAATTGACAATGTCGAACCGTCAACCACAACTTTATTTTTCTCCTTGAATCTAGCTCTTAGGATCTCCAGTCCGCTAGATAGAGTTACCGTCATGCTGACTTGTCCTAAGCCGTAAGCCATTCCATTAGATGATCTTTCAACTGTCTCTCTCACTAGGCCTTTCGTTAGTGGATCTGACACATTATCGCTTGACTTTACATAGTCAATTGTGATAACTCCACTAGAGAGCAGTTGTCTTACGGTGTTGTGTCTTCGTCGTATATGACAAGACTTCCCGTTGTACATGACGCTCCCTACCCTACCTATTGCTGCTTGACTATCGCAATGTATGCAAATAGGTTCAACAGGTTTGGGCCAGAATGGAATATCCTCTAGGAAATTTTGGAGCCATTCAGCTTTTTCACCAGCCTTATCCAAAGCAATGAATTCAGATTCTATTGTGGAGCGAGCAATACATGTCTGTTTGGACGAATTCCAAGATACTGCTTCTCCACCAAGTATGAACACATAACCACTCATGGAGTTTACTTCATTTGACCCAGTGATCCAATTTGCATCACTATATCCTTCAATCACAGCAGGATATATAATATAATGCAAAGCATAGTGTTGTGTATATTTCAGATACCCCAACACACGTTTCATTGCCATCCAGTGAGTTTGATTCGGATTACTAGTGAACCAACTCAGTTTGCCAATAGTACATGCCATATCAGATCGCGTACAATTCATAATATATATCAAACTTCCCAATACACTGTCATATTCCAATTGAGAGTCACTTTGACCTTGATTCTTTTGAAATGTACAACTTAAATCAATTGGAGTTTTGACAACATTGAAATTCAAGTACTCGAACTTATCCAATACTCTTTCAATATAATGAGATTGATATAATTCCAGTCCCTGGGGAGTTTTGATAATCCTGACCCCTAAGATCAAATCAACAACTCCTAAGTCCTTCATATCGGACTTGCTGGACAACATGCGCTTAGTAGCATTTATATCGTCAATGTCTTTACTCATATTAACATGTCATCAATATACAAACAAACAATAATTTCATGATTCAGAACGTTTTTAATGTAAACACATTTATCACATTCGTTAATATTGAATCCATTTGCCAATATTGTTTGGTCAAATTTAGCATGCCATTGTTTGGATGCTTGCTTGAGTCCATAAAGTGACTTCACAAGTTTGCACACTTTCTCTTTTTTACCAGGAACTACAAACCCCTCAGGTTGTTCCATGTAAATTTCTTCCTCAAACTCTTTATTTAAGAAGGTTGTCTTTACATCCATTTGGTGGATTTTAATATCATACACTGCTGCTAGTGCTATTAACATCCTAATTGATGTTATCCTTGTTATTGGAGAGTATGTGTCAAAGTAGTCCAGACCTTCCTTTTGTCTGTACACTTTGACTATCAGTCTAGCCTTATATTTGTCAATAGTTCCATCAGTTTTCATTTTCCTTTTAAAGATCTACTTTAATCCTAAAGGTTTATTTCCTGGAGGAAGATCAGCCAATTCCCAAGTGTGATTACTTAAAATTGATTTGATCTCACTATTAACTACTTCTTTCCTATAAGTTGACTCTCACGAAGACATAACTCCTTTAAATGTTTGAGGCTCATTTTCAAGCAATAGTACCACAAAATCTGGTTCGAAAGAAGCAGATTTCCGTTGGCGAGTACTATGCCTAGGATCCTCACTAGTTAGTGTATTTTCCGTTGATTCTTCTTGTGGTCATTTAAGTCTTTCACTTGTCGACTCAGATTCAATTTTATACGGATAAATGTTTTTAAAAAACTCTGCGTTATCTGATTTAATTATCGTATTGACAAGAATCTCAGGATTATTAGATTTGTGAACAAAAAATCGGCAGGCCTTACTGTTCACAACATATCCAATAAATACACAGTCTACTAATTTGGGTCCAATTTCAACCCTCTTCGGTAAAGGAATCTCTACAATGGCTAAACACCCCCACAATTTGAAATATTTGAAGTTGAGTTTCCTTCCTTTCCAGAACTCATATGGAATTGATTGTGTTTTTTGATGGGGTACCCTATTGAGTATCTTATTAGCCATAAGGATGACTTCCCCTCAAAGGTTTCGCAGTGAACCAAAATTGATCATCAAGACATTCATCATTTCCTTTAATGTTCTGTTCTTCTGTTACATCAAACCATTTGACTGTGGTGTATAAGGTGCAGCAGTTTGATGAATAATACCATATTCCAAACATATCTCTGCAAAAAGAGATTCATATTCTCCACCCCTATCACTCCGAATCATTTTTATCTTTAGATTCAATTGGTTCTCCACTTCATTTTTGTATTGCTTAAATGCATCAATTGCTTCATCCTCACTATTAAGCAAATATACATAACAAAATCGAGTGCAGTCGTCAATAAAAGTAAAATACAACGAGATGGTGTCGACTTCATATCCCATATATCTCTGTGAATTAAGTCTAAAGTTTTGGAATTTCTTTCAACGGACTTATAAGAATATTTAACAAACTTACTTTCCACACAAATTTTGCATTTCGATTTATCGCATTTAAAATCATGAAATACTTCTAGAGTGACCAATTTTCGCAAGGCTTTGTAATTTACATGTCCCAAACGGGCATGCCATAAATCATTTGACTCCAATAAGTAAACAAAAGTAGAATTCTTATTAATACTCTCAATAACCATTACATTCAGTTTGAAAAGACCCTCATTGAGGTAGCCCTTTCCTATGAACATCTCATTCTTACTTATTACAGCTTTATCACTAACTAGGACACACTTAAACCCGTTCTTAACGAGTAGTGCAGCAGAAACTAAATCTTCCTAATAGTAGAGACATGCAAAACAGTGTTCAAAGTCAACACCTTGTCGGATGTCATTTTCAACGTTACTTTCCCAGTTCCTGCAATTCTTATTGTTGCTGTGTTTTTCATGAATAGATCTTCATCGTACTCAGCAGAAGTGTACGTTGCAAAGGCTTCTTTCGCAGAGAAAACATGTCGAGTGACACTTGAGTCGAGAAACCACTCCTTGAGATTTCCAATTAAGTTACACTCCGAGATCATTGCACACAAGTCATCTGCATCTTCCATTTGTTCCACAATGTTTGCTTAACTTTTGCCTTTGCCTTTGTCTTTGTCCTTTCTTGGAGTACGAAAATCAGAAGACCTATGACCAGCTTTACCACAATTGTAACAGTCCTTTGAATTTCTTCTTGGCCTGTTTTGACTTCTGCCTGTTGGACTTCTTTCTCTTTTTGTCTTTGGTAGGAGATTCTTCAATAATATTAACTCCAATGACTGTTGAAATCTTACGAGACTTCTTTTCATTGATTTTGTTATCTTCCTCAATCTTGAGCAGAATCACAAGATCTTCAAGCTTCATTTCCTTACGCTTGTGCTTTAGATAATTCTTGAAGTCGTTCCACAAAGAAGGCAACTTCTCGATCATTGCAGCCACTTGAAAAGTTCATGGAGAATAAGTTGAAGTTCCTGCACTTGTGATCCAACAATTTTACTATCTACCATTTTATAGTCTAAAAACTTTGCGACCACAAACTTTTTCAAGCATGCATCTTCTGTCTTATATTTCTTATCAAGTGCATCCCACAACTCCTTCGAAGTTGACATTGCACTATAGACAATATATAAGTCATCCTCTAAAGCACTCAAAATGTAGACCTTACATAGGAAGTATACCTGTTTCCATGCTTTAATAATTATGAATTTTCTTTGTCTGGCATATCAATAGCAGGCACTGGAGTTCAATCGCTGGTAAATTTCTACAGACCAAGAGTGGTAAGCCAAAAAAATATCCGTTGCTTCCATCATTTGAAATTCACACCAGTGAATTTACCCGGTTTCTCTGCTTGTGGTACAACAGTTCGGATTGGTGCAACAACAACCACTTTAACACCGTTATTTGCCATTTCTGATAAACAAAAATCGATACAGTCTTAGTAAGCAATAACTTATAATTGCAGACTTCAAGGAGTATAAAATCACAAAATTTTTTGTCTCCACCAGAAACACAGATTAATATATAATAAAAGTAATTTTCTTAAGATTATTGTCAATCTGTGTTTGAAAAACAAAATTACTAATTTTGACAAAACTTTGTAGAAACACGAAGTAAACAAAGTTTACTGAATCAGTACGAGAGATGAACAAAAATTAATTAAGAAAAAACTAAAATCTGTAACATACCAGAATCTAGAAAAATTTGAACAGAAAAGATCAAGTCCACTGAACTCACAGTGTCCCCTTAAGGTAATTATTTCCCTATAGTACCCAAGGTTTGGTTTGGAATATGACCTCCCAGGGTAAAATGATCCCAATCACCAGCGTATAGATACCAAAAACTCTGGTGTCAGCGAACCACTCAACAACAGTAAAATATACGAAGAACCTTTTGTAGAGAAGAAGAAGAAGAAATCAGAAAAATTCATAAGGAAAATTTTTGAAGAGTGAATGGTATTTATAGGAAAGAGGAACAAGTTTCGAAAGGTTGCAATCCTTTCAGAATCCACACAATCATTAATGAAAGTTTGCAACCTTTCAAATGGTACTGATTGTTCCTGAAAGTTGCAACCTTTCAGAACAATCATTTCCAAAAGGGCGTGAAATTTAAATAAAACGGGAAAGTTTTTCAATCAAGTCGTACGCGGATTTAAAATTATCTATCGATTGATCATTTTTTGAAGCCGAAGCCGAAGCCGAGCCAAGCGACGACGACGACGACGCGAGGGGGGTCCCTCTTTCCAACCCTTTTAACAATTAATAGTTATTTCTATACTTAAACTCTTCTATTTTGCTTTCCACCACCAATGAGGGACAAATGCCTTTTTATTAAAGCATAAGAGGACTTTTCCAACTCTTCAAGTTCTCAACTTTTCAAGTTCCTCTCTTTCCCTCTATTTCCCAATAATTCTTGCTACATACCCAACAAACTTATACGCAAATCTACTAATTCCACAAGGTATCTTCTACAATAATAATGTTAGACTTAAAAATAGGCTAAAGTTAGAAGGTCAAACTCTCAAAGAGATAGCTACATCAAAATATGATTATTTTTTACATAAAAGGTACGAAGATTTCATTTTATATCACAGATTCAACAGCTTGAGTAAATTTTGACACGGCAAGACATGTAAGAGCAATAAGAGATTAGGTGGGTAAGAAACATAATCGATTAGGAGGGTAAGAAGCATAAGAAATTAAGTGGTAAGAAGCATAAGCTATTAAGCGGTATGTGCATTCTATTCTAAGAAGAGATGACACTCATACTAATGATATATCACACAAACATAAAAAATAAGTTGTCATCAGATTCAAGCTCAAATCTAACGATAACCAAATTTGGTTGTGCTACTTTTTCAAAACTATTCTTTCTATTATCGTTGTTGGGATCACTGGATATATGAATCATATTTTCACAAAGAAGAACTCCTGCATATCTTCAGGGGGGAGTATATTAAACCACTCAGCTCAACAAGTCAACTATCTCCTACATTGAGGGGGAGCAAATCAACTCTCAAGCCAAACAAGTCGACTACAGCAGCGAAGTATCTCTACTATATGTTGTCATCATAAAAAAGGGGGAGATTGTTAGAGTAAGATTTTAATGATAACAAATCTAATCCTTTGCAGGGTAAACATATCACCAAAAAAAGAAAAGAATCAATCTTGGATCCCCACAAATCAAGAGAAGATTACCAATCAAAGGATCCTGATTGAGACACAATTGTGAGAAATATAGGAAAATAATATTATTAAATTATTATTAGTGTCTACATTATTACATTGAGATCCTATTTACAGACACTAGAATACAATCCTTTACCAAGTAGGATACTATTTACTATTCCTATTCCTATTTGTATTCCTTTTCCTTTTTTAAATAGGATTGTATAAACCTATTCCTATTTTAATAGGATTGTATAAGCCTATTCAGATTCTAACACTCCCGCTCAAGCTAGTGCATACAATTCATGTACCTAGCTTGTTACATATGTGATTAATACGAGGACCAATGAGTGCCTTGGTGAGAAATCTGCAAGTTTATCAGCTGGCTTCACAAAATTGACGATCAATCACAATGTGTTTGTCTTCTCATTAATATTGGATTTGATGCATAATGTCAGTAAGCACAGAGATAAAATTTTAGTGTTGAACTTCCCAAACCAAACCTGCAAAGACTGCTTCAGACCATAGAGTGACTCACATAATCGACATACAAGACTACTAAACTCCCCCTGAGCAACAAGGTTCTCAAAATCTAGTATAAAGTATATGAATCATGTTGGAATCAATAGATGAGTCGATATTAAGCAAGTCACCGAAAAACTGATCGAAACATGCTCATATGTCAGAGTATTAGATTTGATGGCTAAAAGTGGTCATAATTAAGAAATAAAATTATATATGTAGGGTGGGAGTGATGTCACGACCCCACTAGAGAAAAGAAATTATATAGGATAGTTCAAATTAATGGAACGACCCCATTGAAAAAGAGAAATAATATGGGTGGGGTTGGAATGATGGCACGACCCTAATGAAAAAGAGAAATTATATTGGTAGGATTCGAATGATGGCACAACCCAATACAAATCAGATTTGAGGAGTCATCGAAAGACGAACAGAAATACGCAAATCAAATTTAAGAAGTCACCGAAAATACACACGGTACTATGCAACTCAGATATGAGAAAGTAGTTCGAAAAAAACTCACGGTAGTATGCAAATTAAATAAGAAAAAGTAGTTCAGAGAGATGCACGGTGCTACGCAAATAAGATATGCAAACAAAAGATAGTCACCAGAAGGATGACATGGTGCTACAAAAATTAAATATGAAAAAAATAGTCATCGGAATAATAGCACAGTGCTACAAAAATTAAATACTACAAAAATATTACTGATTGTATTCAATATAATCCGATCACTACATACGAATATGATTTATGAAATGATACAAGATTTTGGAGAAAATAACATACATTGTGGAAATAATACAATATGTTCAGAAGGATACAATATTTCAAAATTACTAATTAACTATGAAAAAATATAGCATACATAATGAAAATAATACATTTTTGTATATCTATGCTTAAGAAATACAAATTCATTTGACATATCTATTGGAATGACTACAAACTAAAAAATAAATATAATGTTCTTAATAAAAATACAAATTCTGAGTAAAAGAAAAATAATTGACAAACAAAATTAATATGAATACAATTTTGGTATGAATACAAATTTTGCAACCTTCATCTTTGACTCTCTCTTTCTTCTGCTTCTTCGTCTGCTATGTTCTTTTTTCTGATATTTTGTTCACCATAAGCAAATTTAAAAATTCGTATTCTTAAATAAACTGTAGAAAGGAGATTTTTGAATAAATTGTGAGATTTCTTAAATAAACTGGAGAAAATTTGAAGAGTTGATTTTCTTGAACAAAGAAAGGAGATAACAATGGTGAAAACGGAAAGAGAGAGATCAGAGTGATTTGAGGTAAAACCTAGAAAGAGGGGTAAGTGGGTAATAAATTTTCTTTTTTTATCGCATAGTGAAATATATAATGGTACAATATGGGATTGATTTGAGAAGTAAAAGGAAAGAAGATTAATTATACTAAAATTCAATTTAATTAGTAAATTATTGACATATTGATATTTTTAATAATTATTTTAAAACATAAATATTTTTAATAATTTTGTTAAGGTTTATGACTAATTTGCTAATTTTCTCCTTCTTAATACATACGCAGGCCTCAATTCTTGAACCAAAAACCCTAACCCGACCCAAATAACCCAACTAATAAAGACCCCAACCCTTTCCCATTTTTATTCAATCAATTTTGAACCACATAATGGCCGCCTCCAGGACGTCGGGAGAAGACCGGCGAGACCTCTGCCATCTCCATAGCTGTCTCCTCTGTTGAACAAGCTTTTCAATAGTGAAGACTCGAGGTTCACTGATTCGTTGTCTCAGAGAAGGTCAATTTTACTTACTTTCCATTCTAGGTCTTTAAATGAATGTCTGAATGAATAAACATTCTTGTCCTTTACTCGTTAATACGAAATCTAACTATATGGTGTTGCTCAGTACACTATTTTCCTGCAGTTGCTTTAACATGCTGCTGCATTCGATGTTGGATATGATTAATATCTATGAAGATTAAGTTATGGATGTATCCAAAGTTGAAAAAATCAAACAAGATAGAATTACCTGATGATGATGGAGATGTCACTAGAAAAAATTAATGATATGGAGTGACAAAACACATTTACCACAATTCACTATATTTTGTTTTTTTTTGATAATTTAGTTTGAGTAATAGCCACTAAAAGTCTAACTTCAATGGCGACTTACAAACCACAAAACATGTTTTGTGGCATACATGGTTACTTTTTTTCGCCACGATTTTATATGTTATTATTCTGTATTTATATATGATCATGAATTTACTTTCTACCAGTTTGTTTAAAAAAATGTTTCATTAGTTCTATAATAGTAAATTGACTGTGGTTAAATTAAACGTAGTTAATTAATTTATATGTATTGATTGAATAATACATGTTATTGAGTTATGTAAAAGATACATATGGAGAAGAAATTGAGATCTGACCATCATAAAAAAGAGACAAAGTCACCTAGTATGACGTCATCTGATTACGTGTTACTGCGGGGAACAAAAAGAGACTTTAATTTAGTGCAAGAAGGTACAAAAATATTAACAATAATTATAGTGACTCTATCGATTCCGTGGCGAATTCGAAAAATCGATTTGAGTTGATCGACAAGTTGTAACATATGATCTAAAAAATTAACCCGCTACCACTGACACCATCAGTAGTAACACTTATTTGAATTTCCGGTAGTGAGCGACCTCCCCTTAATAAGCGTTACTACTAATGGTGTTGGTCGTAGAGGGTTGATTTTTAAGATCAGATTTAACAACTTGTCGATCAACTCGAACCAATTTTTTTAGAATAGCCACTGAATCGATCGAGTCATTATTATTATTGTTAATATTCTATACCTTCTTGCACCAAATTAAAGTCTCTTTTTGTTCCCCCGCTATAACACGAAATCAAATGACGTCATACTAATTGACTTTGTCTCCTTTTGATGATGATCAAATCTCAATTTCTTCCCCATCTGTATCTTTTACATAACTCAACCTGTATTATCCAATCAATACATACAAATTAATTAACTACGATTAACTTTAACTACAGTTAATTTACTACTAATTATTATAGAACTAATGAAACAATTTTTTTTCAAAAAATGGTAGAAAGTAAATTCATGATCGTATATAAATACAAAATAATCACATCTAAAATCGTGGAGACTAAAAGTAACCAAGTATGCCGCAGTGGCAAGGTCGCCAGGTGTTCTGTAACGACTTCCTTCGCCACAAAAAAACTGAATTCTTATAGTGTAGGTTAAGTAGGGAAACAACTCCTGTCCAGTAGAGGTTCTGTCCATTTTCTCTAGTGGAGCATTTGATTCTTTACACGTTTCCCATAAATATTTTAATGAATTGATTTGATTATCCTTTAACCAGGGCGTAATACCCGCAAACCTAGTAGGTGAAACTAGAGCTTTACGTGAGAGTTTTAGAGTTTGATGTGTGGTGTCGAATTGTAAAATGTCTTCCCGAACTTAGGATGAGGGGTTTAGGGATTAAACATCAAGGTACGACCATGAAGGACCAACCAAGGATCCTTGAGGAGGACCCTAAAGCCTTACGCCAAAACTGCCCAAAAAGGGCCACCTACAGATGGCACCAATTGCCAGTAGGTGGACCCACGCCCCGTGGACGGGTGTCATGGGTCAAAAGAAAATTTTGGGAACTCAGACCATGGACCTAAGGATCTGTGCGCAGGACGCCCCGCAGGCCCACCAACAGTCTGTGGGTCATGGGCGTAGGTCCTGCCTGCAATTCTGTCCATGTTCGACCAAACGAAAGGGTTAGTTAGGTAATTTCCTTTTTAATTAGTCTAATTTAGGGTCGTTTTATATTGTTTTAATAGACCTATATAAGGATTTTAAAGCCATTAACTAACCCTTATACTTCATAAATCCCAAACCCAAAATCATAACCAACTTTAACCCCAAAAATCTTCTCTCTAGATTTCCAAGGAAGAAGAAGAAGAAGAAGATCAAGTTAGGACTTGAAGAAGGAGACTTTTTTCACACGAATTTGTTGGATTTCTTCACTTAAGGTATGATAGTCTTTGATTTATGGATAACATTCATCCATGAAGTCCTCGAACTCTCAATTCCAAAGTTAGAAAGTCTCTAAAACCTAGGGTTTTCACTCCAAGTCATGGATTCTTTCTAAAAATATTTTCAATGATTTAATTATCTTATAGTATAATTGAATTGTTGTTTTATGGTGGTTTTATGATAAACTCTCCCATAAATCCATGAATTACCCTAATTTCTCAAATTGAATCTTAAAGTGTGGGTACTGATTGATATTAGTAGAATGATTATAGAATTTTGAATATAATGAATTGATTACTCGAATTATGTATTAATTGAGGAATTTATATGATTTTGATGTTGAATTTCCTCTAAGAACCCATGAACCCCCATGTCCCCAATTGTGGCTTTGTGATGTGGGTGAATTGTAGTGAGATTAATATTATGCGATTATGTTGTATTAGTTGAGTTACTTGAATCATGTTGTCTCCCATGTTTAATGTGGTAACCCTAAATGTGATTGGTTGAATGTGATCCTTGATCCAAGAGGGGGTAAAACGTGAGACTTCTGCCAAATTGTGGTTGCATGTGTGTACTTTATTCCATGATTATAATGATGATGTGTTGATTAAAAGGTTATTCTTAATTATACACTTGTAAATGATGATGACATGTTGTGGGAAATTTTCTCACAATAAGGGGATTCTTAGGATGAAAGGCTATCCTCAATTATTGAATCCATGAGCTATCTTATAAATGAATGTTGGGATGAGATGGTTGTTCTCACGTGAGTTTAGTCAGGGTATCTAGTAACAATCTGTTAATCCCATAATAATAAACTAAAGTAATGAAAGGTCAAGTACTCCGTGGGGAATAATACTAAGCACCGAGTGGGTATTGACTGAGATGGATACTTATAGTGAGTTGAGGTGGGGTATCTAGTAGCAATCTCTTGAGATAAATGCCCATACGTGAGTTGATGCGGGTTATCTAGTAGCAATCTTCTTATCCCATAAACTATGTGCTCTCATAGGTTATAGATAGTGGATCCACCTACGCTAAATGTTAATGGTTATACCTTAGGCAAGTAGGATAACCCTTTTCGGTGTGGGTAACACCGGATTCCATGATTTTGTCACATGGTCCATGTCGATTAAGGCTTACCCCCACAATGAATGATAATGAACTATGACTTCTCAAGAATGCACTACTTAGTGTGGGTGAGGGTGTGAGACTTAATCCATGCATTGCACAAGTAGGCTTTGAGAGTAGTTATGATGTGTTCCTCAATGTATAATGACTAATAAAATGATGAATGCTTAACTTGGATTGTTGCTATGAGTTGCTTTCCTTGACTTGACCTATTAAAAGTGAATGTTCCTTATCTTTGAGTGAGTTGATATCTTAAAAGATCACTGAACTTTAGGTATTAATCTAGCAAAGTCATTAAAGTTTATTTTGTATCAAAAAAATTCACTCAATTTAGATTTTTATATCAATAAAATCACTCAACTTTAGGAATTGATCTAGCAAAGTCATTAAAGTTTGTTTTGTACCGAAAAAATCACTCAACTTAGATTTTTATATCAATAAAATCATCAACTTAGACATTTGTGTTAGTTAAATTACTAAACAAAATTTATCACTAATTCTTTTTGTTTCATATAAAATAGACCCTACAAATAAATCAAATTAAGAAAACTAGTTTAATTTTTTTATGGGAGACTTCTTTAGTGAAACAAATACTCTTTATCTTTTTATACTAATTACTAAATAAAAAGAAATAATTAGGAGTTCTATTTATTTGTCCACTAGTGTATTTGTTTTTTAAGATTAGCACAAATACATTATCAATGAAATTTGTAGTTACAAATATAATTAGGACTAATTAGAGAATAAGAGTACTAAAATAATATTTAAAATTGTGACCTTAATTAACTTTTTAAATATATTATAACTGGCCGCTTTTCTGTAACAATGCAAAAATTAAACAACAGTGCTCTAGTAAAATTTGTCTTTTTTGTTTTGTAACTTTTTTTCAAAAAAATAAAATAAAAAAATAATGTTATATATTATTGTACTTCTTCATTGAAGCTTAAAATTATTTTGGCTCTATTAATTTTGATCTTTTCTTATAACTTAATTAACTTACTTTTTTGCTTTAACTAGTCAATTTTGTGTAAATATTTAAAAAATAAAAATAATAATAAAATAATAATAATAATAATAATAATAATAATAATAATAATAATAATGATGATGATGTCATAATGCTTACATACTTTAATATTATAAAAGTATGTATTTCATTAATTAAGTTTGTTCGTAAAAGTTTATTAACAATTTAATTTTACTCATTTATAGGGTTCATATTTATATGACATAAAAAATAATTTTTTTTACTATATCAAATGTTTTTTAGTGATAAATTTAGTTAAAGCATTTTATTGATATAAAAGTCTAAGTTGAGTGATTTTATTGATACAAAATAAAGTTTAATGACTTTGCTAGATAAATTTCCAAAGTTGAGTGACCTTTTGAGATATTAACTCATCTTTGAGTATTAACTAAAAGATGGGATCAAAGAATGGTAAATACGACCATGGTGGCTTAAAAGTGGTACTTAATATAGATGTGATTATGGGATCTCTATCTATACATTGCACAAGTATAACTTAAGGTTACCTTTGAGATGATTCTATTTCGCTATAGTGATTTATATGATGAACATGTTTGTGAAGACTCGAGATTCACTGATTCGTCGTCTCGGAGAAGGTCAATAACCTCCATTTAACATACTTTCCACTCTAGGTCTTTAAACGAATGTGTGAATGAATAAATGTTCTTGCTCGCTCAATTAATTTTTTCATTTTTATTTGATAAATAAAATCAGCATCTAAAATTGCTCATATGAACAGAAAACCTTAACAAAAGAAAATCACTGATCAGTTAATTTATTGATATATGATTAACATTGTTGCTAATCTAGTTTGTGTGTTGAGAACCACTTCAATGTATTTTCTTGCAGTTGCTTTAGCTAAAAGTCTCAAACTAAATCTGCCCGCACACTAAATCCACTCCCCCTCCCCCGTCTTCTCCAAATCCTAAAGCTGCGCAACATAGTTTACTATACTTTCTCTGTCTCTCTCTTTTTTTAAAAAAAAATAAATAGCTTGATAGAGAATTGGAAATTTTGGTTAGCTTGAAGAATTTATTTAGCTTAGTTTAGAGAAATCTACTGCATTATTATGCTGAAACCTTCATTCAAAATGGATGAAATTTAACATGTGTAAAATTGTGGCTGAAAAATTGGTAAGAAAAAGAAAAAAATAATATAAAATTAACTAAAGAACGATTCACGCGTTGGTCAATGAGTGTATCACACTCTTAATGCCATGTAAGCAAAAAGTGTCAAAATGACACAACAGAATCTTACATAAAGTGGACAAAGAGATTAAAGCGGTGGATTCTATAATGTCGAGAATTCAACAGGTAGTGCATTGGTTTCTATTTTGACCTTTTGTTATAACTGAAACTCTTGAGAACAAGTGGCCAATTGTTGGTTCTCTGTAATAATTCTTGATCTATCCAACATCAACCCCAAATGCACTTCGTCATTGTTTCTCTTCTTGCATGGAACTAGCTTGTTTTCATCAATTTTGTGAAGGAATTGGAAAACAACTTATAAATAGAATGCATTTGGTGAACTCGGTGTTGAATTTATTGTACCACGAGCAAGGTATGATAATAGAAGTGATCTTGTGTATTTTCCTAATAGGGGCCAGGTTCTTACATCATCCCAAAAGCCATCGACAAAGGAGGGGAGCTTGAAGATACGTAATAGTTAATTTTCCTTTTCATTGTGTATATGCATAAATGACATTGAACAATGAAATATTGTGAATTATATATTTTGTTGAGTTTTTTTGTAGTCATAGAAGTACTTGTTATATCTAGTTTAAGGATAATTTTTTGTGTTTCTTGAATTACAATGAAAAGATAGGTTTGTGGCGACAAAATTTGTCACAAATAAATTAGTAATTGTGGCGTTAATAAATTGCCACCAAATCTCAAATATAGTGGCGATTAGAATTGCCATTAAAAGTATTAAACATTTGTGGTGACATAAGTCGCTATTGAAATCCATTCTTTAATGGCGATGAGAGTTGCAACTAATAGTATAAGACCTTCTGTAGCGACTATAATAGCCACTAAAAGTCTAACATCAGTGGCGACTTACAAAACATGTATTTTGTGGAAGCTTTTTTGTGACATACATGGTTACTTTTAGTTGCCTAGATTTTTGATGTGATTATTTTGTATTTATATATGATTATAAATTTACTTTCTACCAAATTTTTTTAAAAATGGTTTCAGTAGTTCTATAATTAGTAGTAAATTAATTGTGGTTAATGTTAATCGTAGTTAATTAATTCATATGTATTGATAGGATAATACAAGTTGTTGAGTTATATAAAAGATACATATGAAGAAGAAATCAAAGTCAACTAGTATGACGTCGTTTGATTTTGTGTTACATTGGGGGAACAAAAAGAGATTTCGGTGCAAGAAGGTACAAAATATTAACAATATTTATAATGACTCGATCGACTCGGTGGAGATTCTGAAAAAATTGGTTCGAGTTGATCGACAAGTTGTATGATCTGATTAAAAAATCAACTCTCTCCCACCAACACTATAAGTAGTAACACTTATTTGAATCTTCGGCAGAGAGCGACCTCCCCTTCTCATTAATTCTCAAGTGTATTTTTTTCTTTATTTTCCTTCTAAAAATGCAAGTTTGTTGTGTGATTATACAACCTTTGACGTACTTAATGGTGGAGCTAGATACCAAAAGGAGGTTAGGGTTTGTAAGAAAATTACTTTAATCCATCTTACGGTGATTAAGGAAAGATTATTGTGTGGAAAATTTACATTGATATAGCTAGAGTCAAGTGATAATAAATGACCTTTAATTGTATCTTGATTTGTAATTGGTCATGTGGTAATGTTATGAATTCTTAATCAACACATCTAGATTTGATAATACCTATTTTCAATCATTTCATTCAAAATTCTTCCTCTTTTAGAGTATATAAATATATGTATTATCAAATCTTGATGTCTTGATTAAGAATTCATAACATTACTACATGACCAATTACAAATTAGGATACATTTAAATATCATCTATTATTACTTGACTCTAGTTATATCAGTGTAAATTTTTCACACAATAATCTTCTCTTAATCACCGTAAGGAGGATTAAAGTAATTTTTTGTTATGAACCCTAACCTCATTATGGTATCTAGCTCCACCATTAAGTACGTCGAATGTTGCATAATCACGCACCAAACAAACATTTTTAGAAGGAAAATAGAGAAAAAATGCACTTGAGAATTTGATGAGAAGAGGAGGTCGCTCTTTGCTGGAGATTCAAATAAGCGTTACTACTAATGGTGTTGGTGTTAGCGGGTTGATTTTTTTATATAAGATCTTACAACTTGTCAATCAACTAGAACCGATTTTTTCAGAATCGTCACCGAATCGATCGATTCATTATATTATTGTTAGTATTCTGTACCTTCTTACACCAAAGTCTCTTTTTGTTCTCCTGCTGTAACACGAAATTAGACGACGTCATACTAACTGACTTTGTCTCCTTTTGATGATATCAGGTCTCAATTTCTTCCCCATCTATATCTTTTACATAACTCAATAACTTGTATCATCCAATCAATACTTACAAATTAATTAACTACGATTAACTTTAACCACATTCAATTTACTACTAATTTTAGAACTAATGAAATAATTTTTTAAAAAAATTGGCAGAAAGTAAATTCATGATCATAATTCATATATAAATACAGAATAATCACATCTTAAATTGTGGCGACTAAAAGTAATTAAGTATACGGTGGTAAGGTCGCTACTAAAAATAATTCGTGGCGACTTTCAGGTGTTCTGTAGTGACCTTTGTCGCCACAAAAGAGCTGATTTCTTGTAGTGTAGGATATGTAGGGAAGCGACTCCTGTCCAGTTGAGGTTCTGTACATTCTCCCTAGTGGAGCATTAGATTCTTTACACGTGTCTCATAAACATTTGAATGAATTGATTTGATTACCATTAACCAGGGTTAATTATTAATACATTGGTATCTATTTTGACCTTTTGTTATAACTGCAACTCTTGAGCACAAGTGGCCAATTGTTAGTTCTCTGTAATAATTCTTGAGCTATCCAACATCAACCCCAAATACACTTCTTCATTGTTTCTCTTCTTGCATGGAACTATCTTGTTTTCATCAATTTTGTGAAGGAATTGGAAAACAACTTATAAATAGAATGCATTTGGTGAACTCGGTGTTGAATTTACTATACCACCAGCAAGTAATGATAATAGAAGTGATCTTGTGAATTTACCAAATAGGGGAAAGGTTCTTACATTATCACAAAAGCCATCGACAAAGGAGGGGAGTTTAAAGACACTTAATAGATAATTTTCTTTTTCTTTTGTGTATATGCATAAATGACATTGAAAAATGAAATATTGTGTATTATATATTTTGTTGAGTGTTTTTAGTAATAGAAGTACGTGTTATATCTAGTTCAAGGATAATTTTTGTGTTTCTTGAATTACAATGAAAATATAGGTTTGTGGCGAAAATATTTGTCACAAATAAATTGGTACCTGTGGTGATAATAAGTTGCCACCAAATCTCAGGATTTAGTGGAGATTAGAGTTGCCATTGAAAGTATTAACTATATGTGACGACATAAGTCACTACTAAAATCCTTTCTTTAGTGGCGATGAGAGTTGCAACTTATAGTATAGGACCTTTTATTTTGTGGAAGCTTTTTGTTGCATACTTTGTTACTTTTAGTCTCCTAGATTTTAGATGTGATTATTTTGTATTTATATATATATGATCATGAATTTACTTTCTACCATTTTTTTTTAAAAAAAAATTGTTTCATTAGTTCTATAATTAATAGTAAATTAATTATGGTTAAAGTTCATTGTAGTTAATTATTTTTTTTGTATTGATAGGATAATACATGTTATTAAGTTATGAAAAGATACAGATGGAGAAGAAATTTAGATCTGATCATCATCAAAAGGAGACAAAGTCAGCTAGTACCACCAACACCAACAGTAGTAACACTTATTTGAATCTTCGACAACGAGCGACCTCCCCTTCTCATGGAATTCTCAGGTTCATTTTTTTGTCTACTTTCCTTCAAAAAATGCTTGTTTGGTGTTTGATTATACAAAACCTTCGACGTACTTAATGGTGGAGCTAGATACCGAATAGAGGTTAGAGTTCATAAAAAAAATTATTTTAACATTAAAGCTATTTATTTTATGAACCCTAACCTCATTGTGGTATCTAGCTCCACCATTAAGTACGTCGAATGTTGTATAATCACGCACAACACAAGCAATTTTAGAAGAAAAATAGAGAAAAGGTGCACCTGAGAATTTGATGAAAAGGGGAGGACGCTCACTGTCGGAGATTCAAATAAGCGTTACTACTGATGGTGTTGGTGGAAGCGGGTTGATTTATTTAAACTAATTTAATGCATCTAATGAGTATTTTAAATATAGTACTTAGGTATTAAATGATATTGTTATTGAAATAAGTAATGTGAGTAATTTCCTAATAACTTATTTTAAGTAATTACTCAGTGATTGAAAGATTTTGCACATTACAAAAATAACTAATTTTAGGCATATATATTAGTACTAGTCACGGGAACGTGCATTGCACGTTTGTCCCCTAATTGGCATTGCCCTTTTGTATGTAAGTTTGACATAAGAATATAACTCTTCACAAATATAGCATGAAAATCTTGTGTAAGATGTTGGAGGCTTGATATTTTCAATACTTCATAAAAAACAAACTTTTTATTATATCAGTAGAATTAATATATCTTAATCACTAAACATAAGTTTTAGTAATCCAAAAAGAAATTGGCTATAAAAAAGATATGTATAAAGAAAAATATTACAAAATGTCTAGGTGGTGTAACATCAAATTAATAGAAAAAATTACAAGTTCAAACAGAAAAGAAGAAAAGTAAATAAAGACGTGACATCCATAAATGAACACATCAGTTGATGTTTTTATTTCTACTTTGATCATCATATTTGCTTCAGTTTAAGCAACACTTCGAGATTACATCCGACCCTAGTTACAGATGTGTTATAGCTTCTTTCCCTAAAATAAAGTCTTGGAATGACAGAAGGCAATGTTGCACTTAAGATGGAGTCACTTGTCACGACATGTTAACCGGTCAAGTTATAGCACTGGACCTTAGTTGTAGTCAGCTTCGTGGAACTTTTAATCACAATAACAGCCTCTTCCAACTTCATCATCTTCAGACACTAAACGTTGCTTACAATCACTTCGATTATTCTTATTCGATCCCACATAACATTGCCCAATTGAGGAATTTAAGACTTCTCAACCTTTTTCATTCCTACTTTAGTGGAAAAATCCCAACAAAAATCTCATACTTTTCCAATTTTGTTTCAGTTGATCTTTCTTCTCCTTATAAGTATGGATTACAACTTGATCAGAGAACATTTGAGGCAATGCTTCACAACGTGACTAGTCTGGAGATACTATCTCACTTTTGTCAACATCACATCTCCGATACCTGTCAATATTTCTTCTTCCTTAAAGTACCTGGATCTTGGATATACTAATCTGCAAGGTGTTCTCACAGAGAGCTTTTTCCTTCTACCAAAATTGGAAAGGCTCAATTGAGTGAGAATGATCTTGTCAAAGGAGTTTTGTCAAAGATCCACCCGAGCAACACTCTTTTGGACATAAATACAACCGGATTTAAGCCATAATAAACTCAGTGTGTCACGACTGGAATCTAGACCCCAGACGAGACCAGCGTCGTTGACCTCTCAGAGGTCGCAGACAAGCCTACTTACGTCATTCTTACTTTACATATGTTAATTTTAGCTGAAAATTTGAAACTTTTTGTTTCTAAATATTTCTTACTAAACAATTCTAGTACATTCGTAATTTGTTCACCATCAACCATCTAACATTAAGAGATAATCAAATGAAAGGAATAGTTCAATACTTATAAAGCGTATAATTGCCAAAATGGCACCAACACATAGTTTGAATAAACACAGGAAAGAAACGCTAGTGGAACATGCTTCACCAGCTCAACTCTAAATCTAAGCTAGAATATAAAATAGTCGCATCCTCGAAAGCATGAGGACCTACCAACTCCGGATGAATGCTGGACGTCCGGATAACTGCAACGATGATCCAGTAGCTCTATCGTCCACCTGTGCCTGCACCTAAAATAGTAGAGTTTGTATAGGGTTAGTACACACTTGTACTAAGTATGGGTATATGCAATCACACACCAAGGACATGCATGAGAAAGAATAGCTCTTTCCTAACAACGTGATTTTTGGAAGTCAAGTCAGTAGACTTGCCAAATTGGGATTAGGAAAGTTTCCAAATTTGGATTAGGAAAGTAAATGATCTTTCCAAATTTGAATTAGGAAAGTCAGTGAGCTTTCTAGATTTGGAATAGGAAAGTTATTCCATGAGAATAACATACATCATCATACTTTTCACATTTGCACACGGCACATAACATTTACACATAACACATATCATATAATATACAGTACATTTTGCATGTAGCACATAACTTCTTTCATATCATTCATTCATATGCCATGAGACCTTGGAATCATGGACTTGACATTAAGACATCCCAGAAATGAGGGCTCAACAAATGGGACCTCAACTAGAGAGTCTTCATTAGCAAACACAGAGTCTGCTTCGTTCATTCATACGTACTCCATTTCATTTCGTTCATAGGCCAGTGTAAACACCAGCTATACCTAGGATGTAGTTTAAGACTTTCATTAGGTTCGTTGTGCAATGACCAAGAATGACCTAATGTCATTACTTGAATCTAACTCACCTTTTGATTATCCTATTCTAACACCTTTGGTATCATTCATTTCATTATGTGCTTCATTTGAGGCTGGCCTCATTCATTCATTGGGAACTTTAACTTTAACCGACATAGATCATGTGAGCATCATGAAATCCGGTGTCTCCCCCACACCAAAAAGAGGTGGAATCACTGGCCAAAGTGACCCAAAACATGCTAGCGTACATGGGAATTTAACCCTGCCAGATCCCTACATTGGCAGTATAGGTTCGAAGACTAGGAGATATAAGGAGACCCATACCCGGCATGCCGAACAGTCTCATCTCATGAGAGTTACATGAACCTCCGCCCTTCCCAAAAGAAGGCATCACCGCTCATAGCCAGTCTATCGGTGCTTAGTATAAAGTTTCATTACATTCATCTCATACGTCATGGAAGCTGGCTTCTAGTATGAGGACATCATAGCTCATTAGATGATTTCTCATCTCATCATTCGTATTGAGTGTGTTAAGCTCAATACTCTCATTAGAGTGTTCATAGAGACTGGTCTCTTCATTATCTTACACTCTCATAGGTGAATACGTATCGGTAACATTTACTTAGGCTCATTTGAGATTGCTCTTATCTTTTACATTAGCCTCGTATCATGTTGTCACCACATTCATTAACATTAGCACATTTGCTCTTCATAATTACTCACCATTTATTACGTGAATGTTCACTTCATCATATGCCAATGCACTTGGCCATTTAGTGTGTTTAACACTTTTACTTAACCCTTCTAGGGTTTCATCATTTCATTTTTCATTTCATCATTTGATTGTTCATTTCATCATTTCATTTTTCATTTTGTCATTTCATTGTTCATTTCATCATTTCATTGTTAATTTCATCATAACATTGTTCATTTCATCATTTCATTGTTCATTTCATCATTTCATTGTTCATTTCATCATATCATTGTTCATTTCATCATTTCATTGTTCATTTCATCATTTCATTGTTCATTTCATCATATCATTGTTCATTTCATCATTTCATTGTTTATTTCATCATAGGCTAATGCACTTGGCCATTTAGTGTGTTTCACACTCTTACTTAACCCTTCTAGGGTTTCATCATTTCATTTCATACATCTTAGGTTCACTTATTTTTAAACGTATGCTAGACTTATGGGTCTATACATACAAGCCATGAGGCTTCATTCATAGTTCGTTAAGTGACTCATATCTTTCTATGATTATGTAGCACAAGACTTATGTATCTTGTATGTATGCCAAGATCTCGATTTCGATCTAAGTAGGTGGCATTATTCTTGAACATTTAATTCACGTATGACTTATGTATCAATACAGAATTTGGGCAAGCGAACCCAAGTTCGAATCCCTTGGACAACACTTAATCTTATTTTAAACTTGTTAATTACATTTTTCAGATTTGGGAGACCCTAGTTCGATTCCCATCAACCCCATAATATTTCCTTTCTTTTTCTCCTCCTTTTTTTTTCGTTTAAGTCAAGGAGGTTGTGGGATCAATCCCCCACAAGCTCATTCTTTTTTTTCTCTTAAATTATCTATTAACTGTCTCACCTATCCAAGAGGTTGTGGGTTCAATCCCCATTCACCTCATTTTATATTTCTCCTTTATTTTCCTCCTAACTCTCTCATCTATTCAAGAGGTTGTGGGTTCAATCCCCACTCTCCACATTTATTTTTCTCCTTCATTTTTCTCCTAACTCTCTCATCCATTCAAGAGGTTGGGGGTTCAATCTCCACTCTCCACATTTATTTTTCTCCTTTATTTTTCTCCTAACTCTCTCATCCATTCAAGAGGTTGGGGGTTCAATCCCCACTCTCCACATTTATTTTTCTCCTTTATTTTTCTCCTAACTCTCTCATCCATTCAAGAGGTTGGGGGTTCAATCCCCACTCACCACATCTATTTTTCCTTGCATTTTTCTCACGAAATTTTTATGAAATTTTCATTTAGTGAGGTCATGGGTTCAATCCCCAATGACCTCACATTTTAAATATTTTTTTTTTAAACGAAGCTCATTTTCTTAAAAATTGGCCGAGACTACAATTTCCAGCAGGCTGGAAATTTAGTCTCTTCCAATCCATTTTTGTCTTAATCTTTTGTTGATTTTTTTGTAGCTTTCATGTAATGATGTCTTGGATTCAATCCTTACTGATTTCACTTATTTTACATTCATTTTTCATTGCATTTTGTTCCACTTTGTTTGGCTGAACCCAACCTATCAAATGCTGGAAATTTGTTCACTATTTTCAGCTTCTTTTTATCATCATTCATACGTTAATTCTTAAGGCATTTCGTGGATCATTTGGTGCATCTTTAAGTGTAATCTTTTTATGATTATATTCAGCCAAGAATTACTATTACATACAGCAACATTACACCACTTTACACCTCATCGATTTACACAAACATTCGCACATAAAATTCAACCATAAAAACATATCATTTTTCACATACTTTCGGTTGACATAACTTAACATGCTTACAATTCTAAACACATAATCATGAACACATTATCACGAACATCAATCTTTATACTTAAACTACCATCAAACATACCCAACCTACGATTCATTGGGAGCTAGTGACAGGGACATGCAACGGGAACAATCCTAGTTTTCGGATTAGAATTTATTGAATCTTAAGGGGTCTCTTGGGAAAGGGACCAAGAGAGAAGAAAACCCATACCTTTTATGTAGTTCAAACCTGACTTGCAGCCCAAAACTTTCCCCAAAAATCACGTTCAAATCCCCTCAACTTCAACACCAATTAGACGGAATAATCCTCCTTCTTGCGTAACGTTTTTGATTAGTTATTTGTTTGTAATTTTCGTTGTGAGTTCTTCAAGTGTGAAGAACTTTGGTTTACCTACTGTTTTTGAAGTTATTTTGGCAGAAAAAACGTGAATGAGAGAATGGGAGAGTTTGAGAGTGAGAGTTGAGAGATAGACGTAAGAGAGTGGGAGTCATATTAGGCTTAGGAGTCTAGTTTAGGACTTAGTCAAATAAGGTTTAGTTAATTATTAAAAATCTGATTTTTATTTTTATTTTAAATCAGCTAATGAATAATAATTATTAATTAATTACATTAATTCAATAGCTTAAATAAAAAATCATATAAATTCATTGCTTCCACCTAGGTTCGAACCCGGGTGGAGCAGGATTTAACTTCAAGAGCTCCATTTCGTATCTCTCTCCCCAATTTGCCCCTCCACCTTATTAAATAATTAAATAAATATATATTTAGGGTAATTACGATATTACCCTTAGCCTGGTAAAAGACCATTTTACCCCTAGACCCTCAAAACTTAAGATTTTCTCTTTTTAAGTCCGGTAAAGACTCCTTCGAGTAAATCTTCGTATTCGAGAGCCCTACATGGTTGGTCCCAACCTTTCCTAGCTCAACTAACTCCCCAAGTTAGTTGGCTTGGCTGTACCAAGGGTTCCGAGGTCTGGTTCTACGCGCATCAATCCATGTGAACTCTGGTCTAATCGTAGGCATTCGTGGCACATTAAACATTACTTAGCATATCTATTTTTAGGGTTGTTACATTATCCCCCCCTTAGGAACATTTGTCCCCGAATGACACTACACATCATTTTAAGATAAAGAGGGTGATTTTCGAAGATATCTAAACATACTTGAGACTTTACTTTTTGTGAATTTGTGTTTCACACTTACTCTGGATAATGCATATTACACAATCTTATCTGAAGCTTCATATTTGAGATTGAGGAACTTCCTTCTCAATCGCACTTAACTTGATGCACCTCACAACTCATGCAACACAAAAATCATGTCCACGCTATACAAAAACATTTACATGACATGCAAGCATGAATTCATTTTAACTCTAACTTATTTGGAAACTTAACCTTACTACCCTGTTTCGATAGTCTATGGTAGTCTAGCATTTATGAAGTAATCCATACCTAAGCCATCTCCTTGAGCTAGTAAGCAGCCAACTTAGCCTTCTCCTCTTCATCAATACTCATACCAGGCTTTAGAACCTACCATGCACTCACCTTCATGCGAACAACCACTCTTATCAAACGTCTTTCGTTCACGCTGGGCATTTCTATCACTGCCCCTTCTTGGGAAGGCCAGATCTTGAGTCTAGCACCTTAGACCACTTGGTCATCCTAATTCTTGTGTGTATTCTTCTAAGTGCGCACACAAGAACGAAGTTAGATATTTAGAATGACACAAAGTGTCAAGGCTCTAGATAGCACGATAAAGAGTAGAAGAAGGGAAATTTTCCTACGCATCATGCAGTCTCTAATCCAGGATAGTGGTGCACTTCACTACCATGACTTAGAAACTACTCAATGTGGTTGATGTGAACTTATTATTTTCGTAATTTAACCTAGTGCTCTGATACTAACTTTGTCACGACTGGAATCTAGACCCCAGACGAGACCGGCGTCGTTGACCTCTCATAGGTCGCAGACAAGCCTACTTACGTCATTCTTACTTTACATAGGTTAATTTTAGCGGAAAATTTGAAACTTTTTGTTTCTAAATATTGCTTACTAAACAATTCTAGTACATTCGTAATTTGTTCACCATCAACCATCTAACATTAAGAGATAATCAAATGAAAGGAATAGTTCAATACTTATAAAGCGTATAATTGCCAAAATGGCACCAATACATAATCTGAATAAAAATAGGAAAGAAACGCTAGTGGAACATGCTCCACTAACTCAACTCTAAAACTAAGCTAGAATATAAAATAGTAGCATCCTCGAAGACATGAAGACCTACCAAAACCGGATGAATGCTGGACGTCCGGATAACTGCAACGATGATCCTGTAGCTCTATCGTCCACCTGTGCCTGCACCTAAAATAGTAGAGTTTGTATAGGGTTAGTACACACTTGTACTAAGTATGGGTATATGCAAGCACACACCAAGGACATGCATGAGAAAGAATAGCTCTTTCCTAACAACGTGATTTTTGGAAGTCCAGTCAGTAGACTTGCCAAATTGGGATTAGGAATGTTTTCAAATTTGGATAG